>MU226860.1:1167196-1225075 GCA_018584345.1 Thuja plicata
ATCATCTGTCTTATTCTTTCCATCCAAGGTGATGGATCCTCTGCCTATGATAGGTTTAGGAGTGTTATCTCCAAATATAACCATACCACCTTTGTATTTGTCTAGATGAACAAATCTATCCTTATCAGCTGTCATGTGATGTGAGCATCCACTGTCAATGATCCAATCAGTTCAGACATCTACTTTGGAAAGTAAGGCTAATTCATGATCTTCTTCTTTATCTGTAATGTCTATATCTTGGAATAGTCTTTCCATGTCTTTAAGGGCAATGAATCCAATTTCATCTTCTCCTGAATCTTCATCAGTTACACCTTCTTCAATATGGTAACATTCCTTCCTATATTTAGGTTTGTAATCAGATCTGAACTTCTTTACTCTTGTGGGACACTTAGATGCAAAGTGACCAATCTTATTACATGAAAAACACTTGAATGGAAGCTGTCCTTCATACTTTCCTTTTCCTTTCTTTTCTCTCTTAGCAATCATGGCAATTATCTCTTCTAGCTCTTCATCAGTTTCTTCATTTTCATTATGACTAGGGATGTGTGAGGATTTCATACCGTGGAATGAATTTTTGAAGGTTGTTTCATTCTTAGGTTCAATCTTCAATCTTGATATCTCAAATGTAGAGATTTTTCTGATCAAAGTCTCTCTCTTGAAGTCTTGTGAGAATTGCATAGTTTCTTCTAGAATACTGATCTTGTTTTCATAGTCTAATGTCAAAGTAGTTAACAACTTATCCATTACATATTCTTCTAAAATTTCTCCTCCATTGTTTCTGATTCCAGATACTGCTTCATTTATCCTCTGATTGTAAGCTCTAATGTTTTCTTCTGGCAACATTTCAAGGCTGTTGTATTTCTTCTTCCATGTCTTCTTACGTGCATTCTTTGCTTGAACATCTCCTTCAAACATGTCTTCTATATACTTCCATATGATATATGCTTTGTCAATCTTCTTGATTTCAAAAAATTCATTGTCAGATAAGGCACTAATTAGGGCTTCTTTGGCAATTGCATTATTGGTAAATGTTTCCTTCTATCTTCTAGTAGCGTCATCCTTTGCAAGGACTTTCAAAGATGGAATTACAACTTCTTGTGTGGCAATTTCAAAGATCTCAAATCCAATGCACTATAGATGTGTTATCATTTTGTTCTTCCAATCTAGATAGTTCTCTCCATCAAACTTAGGGATCTCTTTTCTGAAGTATGCCATCTAATCTTACCTTAAGCTATTAGGCTTTCTCTCCAAGGCACTTGGCTCTTATACCAATTGTTAGAATACTTCAGAGATAACTAAGAGGGGGGTGTGAATCAGTTATCTGCAACTTTAAATCTTTATCTTATACTTATTAATCCAGAGTGATACAAAATAAATGCATATATAGATAACACCTTACTCAACACATCAATTTGGTTATGGGGAAACCAAATGGTAAAAACCCTAGTGGAAATTAGTACCCACAAAGAACTATATTGTTTATAGTGATCCCTGTTAAAAGATCTTCCAACCCTGTTAGGAGTTGTACATTACAATGCAGTAGTATAGTGACCTAGTTAAGGGTTGGACCCTGTTAGGAGTCTTTTACATATAACCCTATTAGCGGTGGTGGACTCACTATCCAAGGACTCACTGTGCAAGTGGTGAAGGCTACAACCTTCTGGTTATTTGATACACACTGCATCAACAAAATAAATTGTTGTTTGTGACACTGCTTGTCTGATCAGTTCCTTTTATGTGCCAATGCTTTAACCTCTTGTAAAGAAATATAAAAATCTAATCTGTACTTTAAATGCTTCAACATAAACATCTATATTATCAACATATGATAAATATAGCTCTGTTGTATCAACACTCTGCTCTGCTTGTCAACCTCTGGCTTTCGCAACTCTTCTCATTACAAATGACCTTCTATAAATACATACACCAAGTATGAGATCATGGGACCTGTAGGAAAAATCTTCTTAACATCCTTGTTAGCTCTACTAAGTGCGCAAGCATAATTACAACTACACAAGTCAATGCTGAATAGACGCGTCGCTTCACTAAGTCAGCTTCACCAAATTAATCATAACTTTGCAATATTCTTGAAATATGTTTGGAACATTTAGATTAATATCAAAAAATCATCACTAATCATGAATATACACATGCATATCCTAAAGATAGGTGCAACTTGATCAACACATTACATATGTTGGCCTTAAACCATTATTCCTCCAGAACTGTAACCATCAATAACAGAATTACATATCTTTACTAAAACTTCATATCTGGGTCTACGTGTATGAACATAGCATAGTAAACATATCAAAAACATGTATCTATCCACGCTGGTCTTCATTTCATCATATTGATAAGTACATATAGAATTACTATTGTGTATTATATGTTGTCATCAATGACAAACATACTATCAATTAATTGTTTAGAATCAAATCTCCAACAATTATATCATTTCCAATCATCGTTTTGAGAGTTTTCAAAACTCATCGATACCTTATGATTTCCTGAACTATTCCAGAATCCTCGGAATTGATCCTAATCCTTATCAATATCATCAAAATCATTTCAATTACATATTAATACCTTCAATTTGATTGATAATTCACTAACCTATCCTCTTGGGATGAATAACCCATAGTTTATCCCTATGTCCTAATTGAATAAATAAATTGACTTTATTTATTCCTTTTTCGTAAGTCTTCACAATTGATTAATTTTTAATCAATTAATTGCCTAATTCTAAATTTATAGGATTTTGTAATATCATAAATGCTAATTTAGATTTGTGAGGAATATTGATTTATTAATTGAATTAATATCCTCCTAATCCCACCTAATTGTCATATCCCTTAATTGAGGATTCACATCCCTATTAATGTGCTTCTTCAATATCTTAAATATCTCCAATAGTTCTTCACTTATTTTTCCCCTAATCGTGCTTCCAAGAATCCTACCTTCTTTTCCCTCTATTGTGCATTGATTCTATGAAATCTTCACCTAATTGCCTCTCATTTTCTATAAATTGAGATGCCTTTCTCTCTCTCAAGGTTGAACCACTATCTCCTAGTATTCACTTATCAATTTGAGCTTTCAAGTTCTTTGTGCAATTTTGTTATTGTCAAAGAGCAACATAATCCACCTTTATGGAGAAGAAAGGAGGACATTTGAGCATCATTTGAAGGGAGTTCTTGTGTTTTTCTTGCATTACATTTGTGAATTCTTATTTCAATGACTCTAATGTTAGACTAGATAGGTTATCCTATTGTTTAGGGTTTTTTGGTTACCTAGATATGCTTTTCATGCCTTTTTCTGGTCTTACAAGAATATATACAAGTTTTCCAACCATGAGTCATCCAAAAGAGATCACATTCCCCAAGGCAGGAAGAACATAATGTGTGTAAAATAGGACATGACCCAAATCATGAAGAACACCTCCATATCAATATGGAATGAAGTGTGATCACATAAGGATCTCAACCACGAGCATAAGATCATCAAAAATGGGTCATTTAGATCTGTAAGCCATAGGAAAGCTTTGCAAGAGTAGAAAACTTAGATTTAGATGTTAGCATTAAGAACAGATAGGTTCGACTTAAAACTCAAGAGATCTCCACCAAGACATAATGGATCAAAATGCAAACTGAGACATAGATTCCATATGATGTCCATAACACTCCATAAGGTTCACATGAGCCAAGATTCCAACTAGGAGGAACGCCACACAAAATGCTAGAAGTGACTAAAAGGAACATACTGAAAAAAAAATTGAAAAGAAAATCTTTTTCGTTGATGCAAGTTTGCCAAAAACCCAAGATGCTCCTACATCAATACATGTGCTCTATGCAGCATTGATAATATTATGTTTAAATAATATATAGTTGGCAACAATGTTGACATGGTGAGGTGAGATTCATTAGACAGCTAGATGTGGTACAATGGTACATTATTATTATTTTTCTAAAGTTTTCGTACATTGATTTTATGGTTAGTTCATTTGCTAACAGTATTGTGGTTGGAATTGTCATTTGGTTCAAATTGGAATTTGGTTTATTTGATAACAGTGCTATGGTTCACTTCTTACTACTTTAATACAGATCAAGTTCTTTGTTGAGTGAACATGGCATTCTATGATGCTTAGTATCATGTTGATTCTTCTGAGATTGGTTTATTCAGTTATTAGGTTTCTACAACCATATAGAGTTCATTTATGATGGTTACTAGTTTCTTGTTAAATTTCATTCAAATCAGAGCTACCTTTATTTTTTAGTATGTTATATTCTTGACTGTATTTTGGTATTTGATAGTGTACTATTTCTATTGCAACTATTTTCTTGGTTCCTTGGTGATCATTCTGCTCCATGATGCTAAAGGTTTATTGCTTCATTTCTTTTTGAATCATATACACATCATTCTTAGTTCCCCTCTCCTTTTTCCTTGATGAAAATAGGGGGAGAGGTTAGTGTTTTGACACCAAGGAAAAAGGGGGACTTTGTTTCTCCTCTCCTTATGTTGTCCTTGATGCCAAATACACTTACTACCTAGTATGGACATGATTGCTTTGATACCTTGGTTGCGTTGATCACATGCTTACCTTGGTTCCATTGATCACATTCTTACCTTTCTTACATTGACCACATGCTTACTATTACCTCAGTTACATTGATCACATGATTCATTCAATTCATCAATATCAATGGATACATTCAGTTTATCAAGAATCATTGAGGATTTGAATCATTCACTGGTGGGATAACATTCATTAGTGAGATGTTCAGTTGGTGAATCACTAGTGGCATTTAAATTTTGATGCTTATGATTCTATGATACTTTTAGTTTCATGCATGATACCTTCAATGGCATTGCATTGACTATTCAGTTTGATGGCCTTTGTATTTGATGACATAACACTACTTTAGTACATGATGCTTGCTCAATTTTGCATGAGCATTTTTATGATACATGATAGGTATACTTGATGATAGTGACTTGATGAGTCATCAGTTTGATGCATGATCAATTTTTAATGCATCATATGTACAATACTTTAGTATAAATGGTTGGATTGGAATGTTGATATTGGTATTGGATTACAACATACACATGGCATTTGAGATATCCTTTTTGATATCCTTGACACATACGCATGCATATATATATTTTTGTATACTACATCACACCATTAATCTTATGTTTCTCATATGAAATTGTATCATCTTAAAATGGAATCACTTCCATTTTAGTAGGTTTAGCACCCTCTTTTAGTACATTTTCATATTAGATTTGCATTTAGGATGCACATGAGCTTGATTCTGCATTTCTAGGTGAAATTAGGGTTAAGGTCCTTCGGGACCTCCTTAATCTCCCCTTATATGATTCCATATTCTTGGGTAGAACCTATGTATTGGTCCTCCTAAATCTTCATCACACTTACTCTTTGGCCTCTGCGCCTCTATCTAGCATCCTTGTGTGTTTTCTCACCTCCCTGGGTCCCCGGTTGACCCAGGAATCCTACTCATTTCCCAAGGTGACTAGCTTGAAACCTAAATTCAAGGTTGAGGTCAACCCTGACCTAGGTCAGGATCAAGGTTGATCTTGACCTAAGTCAAGGTCAAGGTCGAGGTCAACCTTGACCCCTATTAGGTGATGGTCCCTGCTTTCAAACCGGGTCTAGATGCGAAAGTGTTTTCCCCGATATTTGGATTAATACATCCCATCCTTGGTTGGTGATTTTAATTGGACCATAATTCAAGGTGAAATTTGAATTTGGGTCCCTTGCATTTCCCTAGGAGGTCTATATTGAGATCTCTATATAAACACTCTCTTTTGCCTTCATTCGAACATGAAAAAGAATCATAAGATGATATGATGCAATTATGATTTTGACATGATGATGAAGCAAGAAAGAAAGAGGATGATATATAAGTAAAAGACATGATGATGCATTAAGACATTCAAGAACTTTGTAGACAAGCCATTGTGGATCTTCTTTGGAGCAAGAGAGGCATCTTCCTTCTTTCCTTCTTCTTGGATCCACCATTTTCAACCTTCAAGCATTAAAATAATATTATCATGGGGTAGCAATCATGGATTGTGAGTTTGGCAGGAGTACATTATCCTTGGGGCCTTGGTATGCTTTCTTTATCACATTCAAATCTATGCATTGCTTTCTCATTTTCAATTCATGTTAGGATTTTTAATATAGAGGATTAAATCTTGACATTACACATTCAAAGCTCTTTCCAAGAGAAACACACACACACATATATTCTACTACATTCGAATATTCATGGAGGTGGAGACCACCAAAATGGGGGTTTGACTAAGGCAAAACCCTATATAGCCACCCAAAACCCCTCTTTTTTAGATATTTGTAGGTGCTATTTTGGGAGTTATAGGTTTGGGAATAGTGAAACAGAGTACATATCCGGATACCCTTTTCAACAAACTTTCAGGGTCTGAAAACAAAATTTCAATCTGAGACTTTTTAGGTCAATTGTGACCTATGGCACAATCAAAAATTTTGGCAAATGGTGTCATTGACTTGAGGGTGCAAATCAAAACTGTCTCAGAATGAAAAAATATTTCTAGGTTTTGTTCGTCTCTGCATTTCCATTCCAGATCCGATCTCAGATTTTCCATAAACTCAACACAGGCTTTAGAAAACAACATTTTTATATCTTCTATGATGTGAGGTTGGCATTTTACTCCATTAATCTTTGTTTCCAATTTCAATACAATCTTTAAATACTTTCGATACAATTAAATGTAAAGGATTAAATTATGGCATTCGTCTCTTTTACATATGAACATCTATTTTGCAAATTCCATCTAGGAGATCAATATCATCATCATTTTCTTCTTTCCATTTTGGTGAACCCACGATAGAGAACTCTTTATGTTTGGATTTAGATTTACATTTCATATTAAGATCTTGCATGCATATAGAAGTAGGTTTTCTTTTATGCTCTTGCGTTTATATTCCAAAAAAACATAAAAATATATAAAATTTCTTTAAAACACAAAAACATTTACATGCTTGTAATTTTATTGTGTGTTCAATATGTATGACTCTTGTTTGGAATACATTGATGAGGATTTTATTGTACAAGATAATAGATCCCTTAATGAGGTACATGGAAGTGATAATGAAAATGGTTCGAATGAGATCTCCATGGATCCTATTCCTATTTCATTCTCCTCCACAACTTCTCCGATTGACCTTTACCATAGGATGTGTGCATTTGTTACCTTCATACTCCTATATTTGCAAAATTGAGGCACCTAGAACATTATTTACTAAACCTTTGATGATGGTAAAAGGATATCCTCGAATGACTATTATAGGTAAACCTAAAGATCCTTTGGATTTCTCTGATAACACAGATTCTATTTCCCATACTTATCGTACAAAAAATAATCCTCAACCTGCTATTCTAGCCTCTTTACCTCCTTCTCAACCCATGCTTCATCAAGCACCTAGGTTACCTTCTTCCATTAAAGAGTATGACTTATTTGAGCAATTATGCGCTACTCCAACTAAGATATCTTTATGGTAATTGCTTCAAACTTCTCCTACATAAAATGAGGCATTACAAAAAGCTTTATCTACTATTCTGGCTCTGCCTCCTTAATCAAGAGAATATTAATTCATTCTTAGAGTGCATGCATACTATGCCTTCTGTACCTCCTATTGTGTTCACCGATGATGATTTACCTTCTATTGAGGTGCAGAATTAATATGATGCTCTTATGGTAGCTATTTCTATTAATCAGAGTATCATTCGTAGAACATTAATTGACAATGGATCTAGGCTTAATTTTTGTAGCATGGATATGCTCAAGGATATTAAAGATGATCTTACAACCATTCAACCAGATAATATCCCTATCCATGGATTTGATAACATTGCAAATAAAACTTTGGGCATTCTTATGGTACCTATCAAGGTTGGTCCATTTCTTCTTCACACGCCTATTCATGTCATGCCTGGACCTCTCAATTATAACCTTTTGTTAGGAAGACCTTTGTTACATACTATGCATGCAATTCCTTCTACCCTACATCATAAGGTTAGGTTCATCTATAATAATATGATGTATACTTTACATTCGGATGATGCGCCAAACCCTTGCTTGAATGCAGAATATGCTAAGATATTTGAACCCATACAAACAACTAAGGAACCTGAGAAACCTCCTGAAGTTAAACAAGTTGAAGTTCCATCCTCTTCTTTAACTGAAGATGATTGGGGAACATTGGATTTTAATCCTTCTTTTATAGGAGAATACAAAGTTTCTAATTTAGAGTTCATGAAGGAACAAAATGGGTTTGAAAAGAAAGTCTTTATTCCTTCTCCACTTTCTGGGGAATTAAAAATTAACTTTGTTGTTGCTTCCCTTGAAAAAACAATTGAGACAATAAAACTAGATTGTTATGACATTGTGACATATGCCACTCCTTTAACTCAATTTGATATGGCTTACAGATGTGGATCTGGTTATCATTTACTTAGGAAATCAAGATTCAATGGGAAAGGATGTGGAAAATATGAGAAAGGTATACAAGTGCCCTTGGACAATGAAGTTTATGATTATACTTATGGGCTAGGATTCAATCCTTATAAGAAACCATTGACTTTTCCTCTTAATGTTAATAATATCTATGGTGGACACATAAAATTGGTTAATCTGCTTCTCCTTGACATGGATCAAAAACCTAGTTTGGATATTTTTCCTGAGGATGAAGCCTTAGCTGATTTTTTAGGAGCTTATCAAGATTTACCTATGTTTCATCATAAAAGAAGAAAGCCTTATTGTTTGAATAATGAAGCCTATTTTGGAGAATGTGATGAACAAGAAATTTCTCCTTTGCCAATGGACTCTCCCATACAAAGTAATTTATTAATAACTGAGACTACAAAAGTTCAAATGGATGAGAATGACTCTGAAAAAACAATCAAAGTGGGAAAATGTTTGAACCAAGATGAACATGATCAATTGAGTTCCCTTTTGCTTGAATATAAGGATATATTTGCTTGGACATATTTAGATATGTCGGGCATAGATCCTAAGATTGGTACTCACAATATTGTTATTAAACCCAATGTCAAACCTGTGAAACAAAAAATCTGAAAGATGAATCCAGGCATTGCTTTGCTAGTAAAAGCTGAAATTGAAAAGTTATTAGGTGTTGGGTTCATCCGCTCTATTGATTACTCTAAATGGATTTCCAATAGTGTGGTTGTTTCTAAAGGAGAGAATAAGATAAGTATGTGCACTAATTTTCAAGATTTGAATAAAGCATCCTTAAAAGATGATTTTCCCCTACCCAATATTGATATAATTATGGATTTAATAGCATGTCATGCGTTATTGTTTTTTATGGATAGATTTTTAGGCTATAATCAAATATTTATTCCTATTAAAGATCAACTTAAAACCACATTTATCACACCTTGGGGAACATTATGTTGGTTCATGATGCCTTTTGAATTAATAAATGTGGGAGCAACCTATCAACGTGCTATGACCCTGATTTTCCATGATTACATCCATAAGATTCTAGAATATTATGTAGATGACATCTTGGTGAAATCTATTCAAAGCAAGGACCATGTGTTCATATTAAGACAAATATTTGATGGGATTAGGAGTTATAATATGCAATTAAATCCTAAGAAATGTGCTTTTGGAGTTGATTCTAGTAAATTATTAGGATTTATAATCTCTAAGCAAGGCATAGAAGTGGATACTGAAAATATTGATGCTATCATTGACATGCCTCCTAAGAATATTTCTCAATTACGTAGTTTACAAGGAAAAATTCAATCTATCTGTCGCTTTGTTTCTAACTTAGCTGATAGAACTATTCCTTTCACTTCCTTTCTTTGAAAAGATACCATTTTTTCTTGGAACCAGGAATGTAAACAATCATTTGAACAATTTAAGGAGTATCTTGCTAATCCTCCAATTTTGCAACTTGCCCAATTCAATAAACCCTACTATCTATATACTTCTGCCACTTCCCATGTTGTAAGTGCATTACTGGCTCAACATGATAGTGAAGGTAAGGAAAGACTAGTATACTACATCAGTCAGACTTTACTGGACTATGAAACAAGATATACCAATTTAGAAAGACAATGTTTGGCTTTAGTTTATGCTTGTCAAAAACTCAGGCATTATCTATTGAATGTTGAGGTTAATGTGATTGTAAAATTTGATCCTCTCAAACGTCTTTTCTCAAAAATTGATCTCTCTGGCCGTCTGGCTAAATGGGTGATGTTACTTACTGAATTTGATCTTAATTTCATTCTTCAAAATTCCATTAAAGGACAAGCTTTAATTGATTATCTAGTTGAAGCTCATTGTCCTCATTCTCATACAAACTTCGCCTCAATAGAATTCCTTGATGAGAATATTTTAGCTATTAAAAAAGATGTTTGGGAATTATATTTTGATGGTTCTATATGTAAAATAGGTTCTGGCATAGGCATCATCTTTGTCCCTCCTACAAAGAAACCAATCCCTATGTCATATAAATTTACGTTTCCTTGTACTCATAATAGTGCGGAATATGAAGCTCTTATCATTGACCTATAAGTAGCTTCATCCCTTAATATTAAAAACTTGGAAATATATGGAGATTCACAATTTATTGTTGAACAAATCAAAGGGGGTTATCAGACTAAGAATGATAAAATGTCACTTGATATCCTTTCACAATTTTCTTCTTATATGATTCAGACTTTACCTAGGAAAGATAATCGACATGCAGACACCATGGCAAGCGCAACTTCCTTGGTGTGTCTTGAGAATAATGTTGAATAATTTCAATTTACTATACACACTCTGAAACAACCTACAAAATCTAATAAGGGTAATGTTGATTGTTGTAACTTGCATTTGGATGAATGGTATTCGCATCTCTTCCACTTTTTCAAAGACAATACATTTCCTGAATCAGCAACAAGGAACATGCGTAACCGTATTAGGAAGCTTGCAGCATGATATATCATTTTGGGTGATACCCTTTACAAACGTTCTTATAATGGTTTTCTATTAAGATGTCTTGGTAGAACCAAAGTCCTGATAGCTTTAGCACAAGCTCATTCTGGTTCTTGTGGAGGACATTTTGGTGGGAAATCTTTAGTTAATAAACTTCTTAGAATGGGATATTATTGGCAAACAATGGAACAAGATTCCTTTACATTTATTAATAAGTGTCCTCAATGTCAGAAAAATGGAAATTTAATTCATGCTCCTGCTCGTGAGATTCGTAATCAAGTTTCTCCGTGGCCTTTTAGCATTTGGGGATTTGATCTTATTGGAAAAAAAATTCCAGCTTCTTCTCAAGGACATACATACATTCTCATAGCTACAGATTACTTTACAAAGTGGGTAGAGGCTATTCCTCTCCGCTCTACTACTGTGGATGTTATTTGTGATTTTATTCTTAATCATATTATAGCACAATTTGGTATTCCTTCAATGATAGTTTTGGATAATGGTACTCCCTTTAAAAATAAAGAAGTCACGAAATTCTTGGATAAATATCATATTCAACATAGATTTTCTACTCCCTACTATCCTCAATGTAATTGTCAAGGTGAAGCATCGAACAAAGTTATTGAACAAATCCTAAGGAAAATAGTCAATAAGCATGTGAAATATTGGAATACTCAACTTACTTATGCTTTATGGGATTATAGGACTAGTGTCCACACTACCATGGGTGCTTCTCCTTATAATCTTGTTTATGGTACTGATGCTATTATTCCATTATAATTAGAAATACCTTCTTTATGTGTTTCATTCCATGGGATAATTGATAAAGATATCTTCTAGGAACAATGATTACAAGAATTAGAAATGTTGGATGAACAATGAATAAATGCTTTGGAACATATTTAGGCTTATCATAAATCACTTCAAAAATAGTGCAATCATAAGGTGATTAAACGGTCATTTTTGGTAGGTGATTTAGTCTTATATAAAAATCAAAGGAACGTGAATGCTTTACTTGATGAAAAAGGGAAATTCAGCCCTAATTGGCTTGGACCTTTTTTGGTTATTGAGGATTTTACTTCAAGTGGTTATAAGATTGTGGATATGAATGGTGTTCCCCTTAAGGAACCTATTAATATAATGCATCTTAAATGTTATTATCCCTAACACATCAGCTCTTCTTCATGTATTCCCTATAGAATAGTTATGTCTATTTTGTAGGTTATATGATTTGAATACATTCATACATTAATTTCATTTCTTTCTTTATGTTAAGTTTTTGTGTATTGATGAAAAGAACAAGTAATCAATCATAGAACTAACTGGACAAGCCAAATTTTCATATATAAATATCCAATATTTTGGTACATATATGGCACATATGCCATGGCTATCAATCTGTATCTCTATGCTCTGAGGGTCAGTGGCTCCCAGCTCTTTTTTCTATGTCTTGTGATGTTGAAGATCTCAGTACGGTAGTTCGTGTGTGACTCCTTGATATTCTCATCTCATAGTTGTTCTCCTAAGCTCTCTGTAGGTCAGCCATCATTTTCTCTTCTCTTTCTTTGCACAATCTCAGTTCTCGGTGGATGCATGCAAAAATATCTGCATGTCGACCGGGATCTCTCTGCCCAATCAGGGACTCTAACTTATTAGCTGGTAGTCAGTAGGATAAACAAGTATCCTTTAGAACCTCAGATACAAAGCTCCTCCACTATGCTATTCTATCTATAGAATTCAAACATATCTATCTTTTAGTACTTCTTCTAGAAAAACTTTTACTTAAACCACTTTAATCAATTACATAAATCATACCTGGATCTCAATCCTGAGTATCATCAAAGGATCTAGATGGTGGGGGCATGGAGTGACTACCCTCTCCTCGCTCTCTATGTCTAGGTCTAGGTGGTGGTGTCTCTATGTGTGCATGGGGATGTCATCTTCATCTCAATGGAATGACATGGGTCACCTGATCATCCACACCAGTACTACCATCTGAGGGCATATCCTTTGCTTGCTCATATGCTCTCTCATCTACTCTCTCATCCTCCATGGGATCTCCCTTGGGGAAGGGCTCCTCCTCATCTCTATGATCCCTCTCCTCCTCCTCCTCTAGCATATCACCACATCGGTGCATCCTCTTTGAAAGACCTAGATCACCTGTAGGGTAGTAATTAGGGAAGATGGGATGGGTCCCCTGTAGACTCCAGTATCTGATATACTCTCTGCTCACCCCTGGATGGGATACAGTGGGATCCACCTCTATATCCTCTGTCTCATCTGTATCACTATCTATAATATCTGCTACTGTAGGTCTGCATATGGCACCAGGTCTTTGGTAATATCTCATTGGATACCTATACCAAGGTACTGTTCGAGGGACTCCCTGTATCAAACCAAACTACCTCATAACTCTATCATAATAATATGCCATCACTGCACGACTAGTAGGACCCTCTAGCACCTTGCACTACTGGGAGTGTCTCAACTAGTGTCGATTATTTGGCCATCCTATCATCTAATAGTATGGTCTCCATATCACATCCACACCTAGTATACGATCAAAGTGTACCCTCCAAAAGAGGATATCTCCATACTGCCAGACATCTCCTAGCAGATATGCAAAGGCTCTTGGTATGCTTTCATCTACCATCACTAGAACACCCTATGGTCGAGTACATGCATAATGTTCAAAAATCCAAACCTATAACAAGGTGCATACTATAAGACTCTCCCACTAAAATCTCACTAGCTGACTCAACTCATGGTAAAGATGGGCTAACATGTTGCACCCCCATGAGAAAACAATCCTATCACTATCCATCCTGCATATGAGATTGGTGAATGGTGCTAAGAAAACTATACCCTTTTTGTTGGGTATTACAACCAAAGAGATGATACATAGCATCACTCTTTGGACCAAGGGTGTCAGACCTGCTAGTATGGGTGATAAAGTGATCTGATCTGATCGACTCCTCAACTATGGTACTCATCCAAAAAAATACTTTCCATCTTCAAACACCTCAGGAGGACCCCATTGTACTCTCAGTCTAATAGGCTCACCTCAGACTAGAAGTCATAGGATCATGTACACATCCTCCAATGTGATTGTGATCTCTCCTGATGGAAGATGGAAGGAACAAGTGTCCTCGTACCATGTCTCTATCATGGCTGATATCATGGATCGATGGAACCTCATCTATGGTAGTATTCCTACCCAATACAATCCCACGTCTCTCAGTAACTGTATATCCTCTTGCTATAGCTCAGACAAGTTCTCTCTAATATCCAATAGAACCCCTCCAAAGGGATGCTCTCAGAGACAGACAAGATCTTATTAGCACAAACAAAAACATTTCAGTCATTTATCATCAAATAACTACAATTCTCACTTGACCTAGTCCAAGTCAATGTTTTTGGGTCAAGGTTGACCTTTTTGGGTCAAAGTCAACCTTTTTGAGTCAAGGTCAACCTTTTTGGGTCACGGTCAACATTATCCCCAGAAAGGACTGGACCTTCCCAGTTATGGTTTACCTACCAAAGTCAGGGTTGACATAACTGGGTTAGGGTCAACCTTTTTGGGTCAAGGTTGACCTCCCCTATAAAAATAAGAATTTCTCAATTAAAACATCAAAAAAAGGGCACCTACCTTAGTCAGTGGTTGTCCCCTAGCCAGGCACTCTCTTAGGACATCCACGTGACTCGCTCAAAGTTCCTCTCTCTTTGGCATCTTCCTCCTCAATCCCAAGCTCTACAAATGGTAAGAATGAGAGGGTAAGTTCTCTTCATCTTATTTATAGCGTAAAATTAGGTTTTTATTAGGGTTTTCTTAGGGTTTCACTTGAATGTGCTTAGGTCAAATTCAAATTTCTCTTTACATGCATTTAGATAGGCATTCACTCTTTTCATCATAACTTAAGTTTGGTAGCTCCGTTTTCGGTTTCATTAGTGGTGTTGGAATCGTGATTCAGATACATAACCTATTAAATTAGTTTAGGAAGATTTTTAATCCTTCTAAATTATTTAGGAAAGAACTTTTCAACAAATCACATATCCAATGTATAGATCTAACTTTATCACCCTGTTTCACCTTTCAGAATTAGTAAGCCGAAACAGGGGGGCATAAGGGGCTCTATGCATCTATTAAAACCATCTTAGTAAGGCTTAGGTTCTCTATGGATTTTCATTAACCTTGTGTTGTAGGTTGCGGATACTAAAAGTTTCTTGCAGAATCTCCACATTAAGGACTTGGCTATATCCTTTTAACTTTACAATGTTTTCTTACTTTAGCTTGCATATTCACGTAGTGTCATACCTAAGCTAAAGTGGGAGCTAAATGTATGATATTAAAATGGAAGCACTACCATTTTAGTAGGTTAGCACCCTCGTTTAGTACATTTTCATATTAGATTTGCATTTAGGATGCACATGCACTTGATTTTGCATTTCTAGGTGAAATTAGGGTTAAGGTCCTTTGGGACCTCCTTAATATCCCCTTCTATGATTACATCTTCTTGGGTAGAACCTATGTATTGGTCCTCCTAAATCTTCATCACACTTACTCTTTGGCCTCTGTGCCTCTATCTAGCATCCTCATGTGTTTTCTCACCTCCCTAGGTCCCCGGTTGACCTAGGAGTCCTAGAATCAACATGAGATAACTGTTAGATGAAAGAAATATTATGGCATATCACTATAATGAGATAGATTATCATGAGGAAGAGATACTAGATTTATTTTTCTTCAGTATCAACTACAAGCAAAGCATCACATACATCAGAAGAAAGCATCACAAGCCTAACTGAAATCAATCTACATCTGGCTGGACAAGTTAAATCTTTGCAAATCAGTAAAGAAACACAAATGGTAAAAATTATTGATGTCATGAACAATTCTAGACAAGCATAGAAATAAAGAACACTAGCTATTGATGATAGAAGAAAGATTACAAAAAAGATACAAGAAAAAGAGTCTAAAATACAAAGACTTACAGAGCATCACCATGAGATAACAAATCAGATTATTCTTATGAGTCAAGAGGAAAATAGAATAAATGTTGAACTCATTGAAAGAATAGAAGCTATCTTTGAGCAAAGGGATGAGAATGAAAAGTTGAAACATGAAATAATAATTCAATAGTAGTATAATGAAATTATCAAGAAAACTGAAGAAAGCAATAAAAGACTGGATGATTTTCTTGAAGGACAATGAAGAGTCAACAACAACACCAGTCTAGGCTTTACCGAGAATGGAGAATCATCAAATCAAACTGATCCAAAGATTGTCTATAAAAATTCAAGACCAAGAAAGCTTACATGAAAACATCATGGAAAGAAAGGCCATGCATCAAATGTATGCAAAGGTAAAATGAAAGGTATTCCTAAATCTACATCTTCATTCATAGGATTTTGTTATAAATGTAATAAGAAATGACATAAAGCATATGAATGTAATTCTAAGATGAAACAACTAAAGAAGGAAACCTACATGGAAAAATACTGTCCTACTTGCAAAATGATGGGCACACAACTCTTGAATGATGGAAAAAGAAAAGGCAAGCATGGAAGCGAAAAGGTCAAGAAACTCCCTATCAATAGAAAAGAGTTGGTAACCAGTATGTATGGGATTACAACACTTGGAAAAATTATACGGCATGTGGAAGATTTGGTCACATTTCTACAAACTGTATGATATAGTGGACTAGACAGTCTAGAGGCTGGACTAACCTCGGAATGACATTCTTACACTTTCATAAAGTTGGTCATCTCAAGAAAGATTGCAGAGATCAAATGAAAAATACCAATACATATCCCAATGGAAACACCATTGAAGACATCTGGAGGGAAAGAGACAAAAAGTGGAGAAAAGCTTCAAACAATGATGAAGCTGGACCAAGCAATGCAAATGGTGACACCCCATCCAATGGATCTAGTGACATCACCACCCCCACCTAAGTAGAAAAAGTAAGTATGGAACTGCATTACCCCAAGTTATTATTTTACATCAGTTCCATATTATGTTTATTAAATGCCAAATTAGCATAATAAAGATGCATCATGGTATTACTTGTTAAAATATGTAATAACTATGCTATCGGGCATACACATCGAGATCTTTCAGTACACACTCAAAGCTGAGACTACCTACACTTACGGAGAAGCATCGGTTAAAATCAAAATTTCTAGTGTAAACTGAGCCTCGTCGATAACCAAGAAAAGTGAATGAGTTGGTTGCAATATCGAAACCTATCGGTAAAAGAAAAAAGTATAATGACCACCCTGAAATGTCATGTGGTCATCAATGGAAAGTTGAATTCTTAACTGACAAACTCCATCTTTACACACTAAGGAGTTGGTAAACATCAATGACACACATTTTAGGTCAAATAGCTATAAAAAGGTGACTGGTCGATCTCGTTGTTCACCACGACCAGAGCAGAGCGACGAAGAGAGATTTTTGAGAAGAAAGCAACAGGATCATAGAGCGACCACAACTTGACCACCAGCACTCCATGCAGATCAGAAATCATTATAGGTGTATACAATATGTTCTACGACCACCAAAAACTCTATTTCATACATTTCATAGAAAGCCCTAATTCTAAAAAATGGCCACGACATCAAGAACTATGAAATTGAAGAACACCAAGAAGGATGAGTTTAAACTCATCAAGAATTCATCATGTGAGGAACCAAACTACAAGATTCACCCTAAGGTTGCCTCACAACCCAATGATGTTGGAGCATTCTCATGAATACCAGCTAGGGTTTTTCTCGTTGAGGACCTTTGAGCATTTATACACTATAAGATTGTAGAAATAGGTGATTCTGAGGTTGAACAAGCTTATAAGAAGCTATGCAATGAAGATGGGACATTGAAAAATGAGCATAAATATATAGAATTAAAAGGGCTCACTAATGCCCTAATGTTCTCAAAGGCATTCAAAACCAAGTGGATTTGGTTAGTACTAAGCCGAATGCACAATCATAAACTTTGGCTAGATGAACTAAAGATGATAACCCGAGATGTTATCTATGCAGTCACCGGTTACCCTGTAACTGAGAAGGTAAAAGAAATGAAGCATCCATCCAAGGCCAAGACTGAGAAGATCATAGGAGCCAAATGGGATGGCAGAGGATTGAATTTTTCCACCATAACCAATGATGAGATGAAATTCAGTGCATGCGTTCTAGGCTACAAATTTTTCCAAGCCAGCAGAATGAACAACATAGCATCTGGTGCAGTGGATATAGCGTATAAGATTGTGAAGAAGGGAACATAGTTGGACTTATCCAAACTTCTACTGAATCAGCTAGAAGGTAATCTAAAGACTATACAGAATGCGAAGTCAAACACATGTAAGTTTGGCTCACTCATAATGTACATTTTCTTCTACTTTCAAGAAACATTCTCATTGGTAGGAGATGTGAAATGGGATAGCACAAAACTGGTCACCATGCAGATCAGTAAACATATAGCCTCACTGGGAGATAATTTTGAGACAGTCATGGATGAATACTTTACAGTATTCAAAGATCGAATGCAAAAGAGGGTAAGGATCCCCGACCAACTCATTGAGAAGTATAAAGATGAATTATGTTTCATGGTTGATATAGATCATACTTATATCAAGCCTGTTGTACCCAGGACAACATGGATTCAACCATTAGAATATGATATAAACATTGATCTTGCATCCAAATAAATTTATGCCTTGTTAAATGAGCCACTAGATAAGAAACAACTTAAGTTTGGAACATATGAGGAGGCCAAAACAAGAATAAAATATGGCCTGGTTGTTAAGAACATTGTTAGGAAAAAGGAAAAAATGGTAAAGAACCTCAAGAAGATATTGTCAGCAACAAAGGATGAAACCGAGTAGGAGGAAGAAACTGAAAAGGAGGAAGAAATCGAAGGACAGCTACCTATCAGTAAAGCTGAAGAAAAGAATGACTCTGAGGCCATGGATTCTGATTCACCACCTCCTCCACCAACCAAGAAGCCAAGGACCACAACTGCTTCTAGAACAAGTTGCCAAACATCTAAGGATTCAACTCTTTCACCTTTGAAGAAAGGAAAGGTTAGAGCATACAAGAGGAAAGCGGCCACACCAAAGAGAGGGACAAACAAAAGAGTAAGAAAGATCATCGAAACCCAAGAAGATATTGAAGACACCAAGCAAGATGAAGCTGTAGAGGCATAAAATGTCAAGGTTAAAGCTCTAGAAAGAATTGATGACATTTTTAAATCTATTAAAAATCTAGGATCTATTATAGATTATAAGATTAGAAAATGGTTGAAACTAGATCTAGAAGATCAGAACAAAGTTGAAGATGCCATCATAGCAAAAATGTACAAGTTCAAATATGTACCGATTCAATTTGAAAGCAATAATGTACCAAGGGAACTCCTAGATAGACTATACTCTAGATGGACATTTTCTTTGAAGAGTGAGAAGGAAATAAGAGAAAGAGTACTTGTTACTCTCATGCCTTCTGAATCAAAGAAATAAGAAATAGATGAGATGATGGAAAAACACAAAAAGGAGTTCTCACCGAAGTTGAGAGCCTACAAATTTTCCAAAGGGAAGCTTATAGAGCTTGAGAAAGAGAGCCATAAGAAATGGTGTAAAATTATAAATAGACCTAATGAGGAAGAAAGCCTTGAGAAAGGCCTACAATAGAAAGATGTTGATAAGGAAACTCAAGAATAGATCTTAATAAAAGATATAGAAGATGATACATATGTTGAGTTAGACAAGGAAGAATCAGACACAACCAGAAACAAAAACATGGATGTTGCAGATGATTCATGGCCTGAAACCACAAATGACAACATTGTGGATAACACTATCATTAATATTATAGATGATCCAACAAAGGAAGTAAATAAAGATGAAGATTTCAATGTTACAAAGGACACAAATGATGAGCAGGACACAAAAGTTGATACTACACAGGTGAACATACCAGGCAACATGAAAATATTGATACAAGCTATCAATATTATACAAGAAACATACAAGTCACCTAAAAATGATACTCCCAAGGATGCACGAGAAGAGGAAAAGAAAGACAACACCAATAATTAGAAGGACATCGGAGACACTCACATAGTAACCGGTATTGATAATGTTACATGAGGAGATTCAAAATGGGAAGATCAAGACACAACAGAGAAGGATGAAGAAATAAAGAATGATGAAGCTAAGGACACCGATGAAGGAGATAAACCTAAAGATGGCACTCCTAAGGAAACTACCAAAGGTGCTACCAAAAATGTGAAGGTTAATGTGGAGATGTCTACAGACATCTGACAAGCTAAAACCAATAAACAACAAAAAAAGAAGCACAACAAGTAACTTCATCAAACACAACTGACAAAGCTAAGAAATTGGCATTGGTTTTACTTTCAAATGCAACACAAAAGAAGAAGAATAAATCAAAGAAGAATAAGTTGGAAGTCACCTTGGATGAAATTATTGAGATACCAAAATGTGACCAAACAACACTTGATTTTGAAGCATTACAAGAATATGGTGAAATATGCCAAAGGAAGGCATTACAAGAGAAGTTGAGGAAACAAAACTGAGACTCAATGTTACTAGAAACAACTAGGGACATTTTGCACTAGATTGTACCTGATGTTGATATTGATTAGAGTAAGACAATTCTTGATCAATTAGCCACTCTCACCGAAGCAATAACAACACAAAATATTGATGTAGAGAAGGCAATTGAGGAGAGAGTTGAGCAGAAGTACCAACAAAAACTCATTGAGAACATCAGCCAAGAAGTGGCAGTCAACAAGGTAAAGATTTTAGAATTCATTACTGAATTAGATCTAATCATAACTGAAGCTATTTCCTTGATTCAACAACTAAGCACATTGGACAAGTTCACTAAAGAGAATAGTGACAACATAGAAAAGTTAGATACAGATCTAGCTAACAGTGCTCAAAACTTAAACACCGATGGAGACAATGCAATTAATTTGCATTATGAGAAGATTATTGAGATCAAAAGGTTAAGGAAGGAACTATGGGAAGTAGATACACACTTTAGGGAAGAAGTCACCAAGCTCCAAGCTCAAATTCTACTGAATTTAACACTGCTTCAACAACACATCAGTTCAGCATGCCAACTGATAGTAATTCTGGAGATGTCTGTAGCAGACATCATATATGATATGCACTCCAAGATTACACTTGAGCACATGGATCTAGAGAACTTAAAGGAACAATAGGAGAAAATGATGGAAGACATGAAGTCTTCACACTCCCACATTTTTTATAAGCTCTAAGGTATAGACCTTTGCCCTTAATATCAAAAAAGGGGGAAAATGATATGTATTCATATGGGCAAATGATATATGACAATGATATGTATATGTATATTCATATGGGAAATGATATGTACAGATAAACATGCACTATACATTACTACTGACAATAATGATATACTGGCATATACATAGGGGGAGTCATTAAATGACTAAGGATTATATATGGTGTACATACTTAACATTTTGTTAGTATTTTGTACATATTAGTTTTTGATACTAATGTCAAAGGGGGAGATTGATGATATTAATTTTCAATTGGTATGCAAAAAAAAATTTTGGTAAGCATACACTGAAAGACAGAACAAAGAGAAAACTGAAAATCAGATGTAAAGAGATCACCGAAATGACTAAGTACAAAGAGAATCGATGACACAACTTTGTGTGTACACCAAAATTGCAAAGAAGAAAGATAAAGAGGAACCCAATGTTCAGGATAAAGTGAAAACTGAGAGATAGATAAAGTGAAAACCGAAGAGAATTTAAAGAGAAAATTGAGAGAAAAAAAATTGAAAGATAGTCAACTGATTTCAGAAGCATAACCGACCGTCAGGAACCAAGAATCAGTTGCAGCCCGCAAAAAGTGGATCTAACTTCCATGTTAGATAAAGCACTCTTATTCTATTTATAGAATCTTGATTTTTTTTTAAATCCTTTTCTTTAGGGATAAGAAACATGAATGTAAGTATTTTAATCAGTCTAACTGATTTAAAACACATAGACTAGGAGATCAAGGTACAAGTTGTAAACTTGATCTTAGAGTTAACATTATTTTTGATGAAACTTGATGATGTCAATCCATCTTATAAATATATGATGCAATCATTCATTATACAAGGATGTGAATATGAAAGAGAGGATGAATGAATCCTACGAGCACATCTATGGATCAGATTGAAAGTTTCAAGAATTAGAACAACAAAAGGTGAATTTGGTTAGCAAGAACCAAGAGCAGAGGCTACCGAGAATCAAAGGTATTACTCAAACACATTAGGTGATAATATTATTCATGTAAACTTAAATGGATCTGTATCAGTAATAGGAGATTGCATTTATCAGGTCAAATTGTAATTTTCTATCATTCTAACAAGTGGAGCAAAGTGTAAAAATCCTTTCAAGGAAGGTGGATTTAACAGTCCAACTAAAAATATCTTAACTGAGTGCACACTCAATAGTGTTGCTAAAGCTCTTAACCGAGTAGACTTTAACAGGTCTCCACATATACTCTTAATTGGGTAGATCATCAGAAGTGATAAAATTGTAAGCCTTAACCACCCCCTTCCAATCTGCAGATAGTGAAGATTTTGTGGGTGCCATCCCCACTACAATTTTTACTTCCTAACATGAGTTTTATGCAATATCATATCTTGTGTTATGTGTCAATTACTTTCATGGATGTTTCTATGAATGTTCACATGTATGTTAAGTTAATGAATTGATATAACTCCCATCAAGATAGTATAGATCAGATGAATGGATATACAATTGACTACAAAAGTTTAATTGATTAAAGGATACAAAAAATTTAGAGGTACTGATTCACCCCTCCTTTCTCAGTACACACTTCCCATTAATTCCAACAAGAAAAACAGGGCATTGATAAGCAGTTTGATCTTTGATAATTTCTTAAAATTAGGTGCTTCCATTCCTAATTATTATTTTTTTATTTGAAAAAAAATAAAATGGTTATGAGGGTGTCCACAAGAATTTGAGACACTTTTTGGCTAAAAAGTGGAACTATTTTTCCTAATTTTTCAAGTTTATCTTATTTGAGATGAATATTTGAAACACTTAGAGATTTAATCTTTAAAAAGTGAGTAATATAAGTTATATTACTTGAAGTATCCTTTCCAAATATGTAATTTATTTCAACCTAGATGATTTTTATTTTTATTTTTAATAAGCATTACTAAAACCCACATTTTAAAAGTCCCTATCTCAGGACCATACTAGGTCTACGTACGGAAAGCAAACTTTGATCCAAATGAAACTATTTTTGTGAATCCTTTTGGGGAATGGTACACAACTTAGTTAAGATTGTTGAAAATATTTTTATTTTATTTTTTAGTGAATTTTTTTTTTAATTAATTTTTTATAGCCATAATTGTTATTTTTAAAGTCTCTCGTGTACGACAAGCATAATGTGACCTATACATATGATTTTTTAATTTTTAATTTTTTTAAATTGTGTAAAATTATCTCTAGTTTGATGTCATATAATTCTTTTGCAAGAAACTTTCAAATAAAAAAGTTATTAAAATAACAAAATATCATGTTCTCTTGAGGTTTGTAGACCTATTTTAGTAGAAAATAAATGAAAAATAGAAAAAGTAATCAAATATATAAATAATTTACATATTTAGAATCTAAACATTTGGATATATAATTGGTTTTTTTGTTTGTCAAAAAAATCTGCAGAAAGCTCAGTCTGATTCGTGTCGAAAGTGTAAAAAATTTCTGCAGATTGAAATGGCCTCCAACCTTCATGTTAAACTAGTTCAAAAGCTCAGGGTTGGTTGAACAAGCCATTTCCAAAGCTAAACCTGAAACAAATTGGGGGTAAATTTCAAAATTGGGTCTCACTTACAGAATGCCACCCTATTCCTGAAGTGTATGTTACGTGATCGGATTTACAAGGAATAAGATCCCACTACAAAAAAATCAGTGTTTTGATTGTGCTTCATTTCAAGAGTATTTTTATCAAAGAAGATTACAATTTATTTTAACCTACTTATTGTTTGGTGTTTTGTTAAAGGCAAAAAGATTGTTTTCTTTTAGAGCTTAATTGATTTCCTTTTAATAAAATCTTTTTCAGGTTGGGGTTTGTAAAATTCTCATCTTTTTACAATGTTTATTAGAAAAGGGTTCTGTCTAACCCTAGTCCATACATGCATTTGCTATTTGTTTAGTTTTGATTAAAACCATCTCAACTCTAGTCAAGGGGTCTCTTCTTATGATGTCTGTTACTTTGTTCTTAGTTTTTAATGCTATCTTGTTGAGGACATTGTAAGACTAGTGATACTAGGTTGTGTCAGGTGGTCATGCATTTCTGTGTAATTATTTTTTTGTTGCTATCTTAAACATGTGATAAGAGTGGTTTCAATTACATCTTGGGATACTTTAAGATAGGTAAAATAGATCATGGCAATCCATTTTTGAGCTTTAATAGATAGTTTGATAATCAATTTGATATGGCAGTTTCAGTTCAGTTGAACAATAAGGAATATTATAAGTACATGATAATGGGGACATGTTTGAAGTATAGAGAGAGATATTGGATCTTCATGTAACTTTATTTATTTTATTGTGCACATTAGTTTATACAATCATAAATCTTTGATTAAGGTTATAGTTTTCCTAATCTCATATGATGCACTACTTGATACAAAACTTTATTTGTATCTAATGAAGCATTGTATTGGATCATGATCACTATACTTGATCAGATATTCTGACTCTGTATAAATAAGATAATGTAAAAGTGTGGCATTGTAAGTCTAGTGAGGCATTTCTATTAGTGAGATACATATACTATCCCATGAGGCATCTTTATCTGTGAGCTAACACAACTAGTGGGACATTTGTAAAAAAAAAATTAAATTAAGCCAGTGAGGCATTTCGAGTGGTTTTATTCCCTAGGAGGGTTTCCACTTAGGACATGTCTCTTGTGTTATTTTTTTTTTAATCTTTGATGTATTTGTCTCTCATGTTAATATGCTCATCATGTGTCATTCAGTCTTTAAGTTCATTTGATTTTCATTTATGCATAGTCATTACCTTTTAATTTTACTTCCATTATAGTTGACCATGTTGAGTAGATCAAAAAAGGTTCTTAAAGTCCTCACATTTGTTATGTTATAAAGATTATCTAAAGTCTTGTGAAATTTTTATACCACTGATTCACCCCCCATCCCCACTTAGTGGTATTGTACTCCAACATGATGGGTAGGGAAAAATAGGTAACAACCAATTTGACAACTCCCATATAATCATCGTCATCAAATAACCTAGACCTAAACATTAGGTGGAAGAATACCTGATACCTACACACTCAATATCAACATCAAACATACATGTACACCTACATAATGACCAAAGTAAAACAATTCTTGAAATAGGCATAACATCGTAACATGAACATAATCATCTAAGAATACATGTACATAATCAATGGAAGAATAATAGCATAATAATAATATGATTGTCTCGTAAAGTGTAGTCAAGTCTAGTGAAAAGATATGAAGAATCCTAAATAAATATATAGGCATCACTATATAGATTGAGGCCAAAATATAATAAAAAAAATGTAAACATGAGAAGCAAATTATATTTTCTATATAAATTCATTTGAATATTTTTAGAAATCAACTAGCCTTTAGTCAATATTCTAATATCCCTGCCAAAAAGGAAACAAGAAAATGTAAAAGTTACTAAACTTCCTCTCTCTATAGGATGAATCAAGTTTAATTTTGATGGTGAGTATTTAGAAACAACCCTAGGTTGGATAGTGATGGTGGTCTTCTTTATGATCATTTGAGTGCTATCACATTTCTTTACTCATATTGACTCTAATAACATTAGCAAATAGTCAGCTTGACTTTTAATCTTAATCTACGTGATATATATTAAATTTAATGAATTTAATAGAAGAAAACTCCAATTTAATCATTAATTACATGCTTTCTCATTGTGCTTCACATTGGAACATTTGAAATATTATTTTGAAGCTTTGAATATCCTTACAAATTTTATTTTCTTATTATTCTCTTATATGAAGAAAGAAGGTAATAGTGTTTTGGAATTTCTAGTTAATATAAGCTTAGAAGTTAAATTGCACTCTCTATTAATTATGTGGATTTTCTAAGAACGGATATGCATGTTGATGTGTAAATAAAAATAATTAAGGATGATGTCAATGATATTTCTATGTGACTATTATGATCTTAATTTTCTATTAAGGATTAATATCTAACATGTTGAAGCTCTATTCTTGTTGGCTTTTTGGATGAATATGACTAGTTATTTTACTTATCACCATTAATCTAATTTAATTTTCTTTGTTGTATTTCTTAAAAGATTTTTCACGTGTTTTTTGATACTATCGAGAAACTTTTATTTTTTTTATTTATTATCTTCTAAATGAATATTTTCGTCACCTTCTTTTTGTCTCTAAATTCTATCATATTTAAGAACTTGTTAAACATGAGCTACTTGATGTTATTTTTATATCACTAACAATATGATTTCCTTCATGTTTTCTTTGGTGTTACAATTAAAATGTGAAAACCTACTATTCAAAGGATATTGTTTGTCTTATCATCTATTGGTTTCAAGATTGGTTTAAATATGTTCTTCTAACTAAATTATCTTTTAAACATTTTTTATTCTCTATCACGTTCTAAATATGTTGCATTGAGTGTCATTCTAGGCATACCATTTTTTTAACGTGAATTATATGTATTTATCACTAGTTTATGCATGATGGAGACAAATGCATTATTTGTTACTACTTTCAATGGTAATTGATAAATCCTTTGGATATCTTTTTTTTTTAATATTTTGTACATCAATTCCTCCTCTTGTATTGATCTTGTTTCTTACTCAAATCTCTCTATTTTTTTTATCTTCTTGGTCCTCTGTAGTGACCTTACTGATGGTGTCAAAGCATAAAGTAGTGCCTACTCTAGCCTTATCTAACTCACAACTATCTAGTTTATACATATTATTCTACAATGTTCCCTTATGTTAATATTTAGGAAATAGGGATAATTAACTCACAAAGTTCAATTGCAAGAGACTTATTTCCAAAAAGACTTTGATAATACTTAAGATGATAATAATTTATGCTACTTAAGTGCAAGAATGATATATTATGAAACCACTTATAATATGATGTTATATTATATATAAGATAAAGTATTGCTGCTATCTCTAATATATCGACTTGACTTATGCAAGAATGATCTCTGGTCTATATATCTTCTCTTCACTTTTGATATACAATATGAATTGTAAAATAAATGTTGTTGATAGTCTTCTTTAATATGGCATTGAAAATATGCTTCAATATGCGTTTATCTCTTATAACGATGAGGTGTGTTGCTTTTCTTAATATATATTTATGAGTATGCAATATATTTACTATTGGTTACAATAATGTTATGGCTATTTCTAGTTTGTCTATACAAGATTGCAAATATATTCAATATTGTATAAAGAAATGTTAATTTTGTTTCTAATCTTCATCCTTTAGTGTATAAAATTGTCACAAATATTGTTGTATCTAGTCTAAACTTTGGATATATGAAATGGAAATGTTCTTCATGATTTATTTCCTTAATTATATGCAACCTAATTTTTCAAGAGGCCAATGCTCAATAGAGTGATCTAATAGGCATGTAAAAGTAATAAGAAGCAATCAATGATCTTTGGTACAATTAATTCATTTGATCAACCTAATCACTTGTGTGATCTTCTTGTGAGATGGTGATAAACTCTTAGTAGGTCAATCTACTATTTGGTATGTCTAATTTTTCTCTATATTGATATACAAATATTCTTTTTATTGGTCTAGTAAGACCTTTGATCTGTATATGAATGCTCATTTGATATTGTGATTAAGTTAGCAATTCTATAAGATCTTTAGATATGAATTCTTGATTGATATATCTTATGAATTATAATATTTCCAAGTGATGTTGTATCTAATTAATATCATTAATATCATGAGTAAATAATGGATTGCTTGCTCAAGATGAGAGAATCTACAAAGGATATATGAAATAGAAATAAAGATGTTTACTGATGTTTTTTAAGATGGTTGATGTGTCATTGAATATGCTTCAATATGAACAAAAGATCATGCCCTTTCACTTGGAATGGGTTCTCTCCAAAACCACATCCTTTACTAACTAACATGTTCACTTTAGTCTGACCCCACGTACAATAATTAATTTACTCTTGGTAGATGCTTAAATGCCTTTTTGTTTTCCATCCTAATTATAGTAATGGCTACATATATCCTTCTAAACTTATTAGTATATTTTGTCATGTGCACCACTTATGCAAGAATTATTTTATGTTCTTAGATCAATCTAAGTCCTTTTACTAGTGTATAGTGATTACTCCAACCTTAGGTTGTAATTGTAGAAGTTGAGAAACCAACTTCACAGAGAACCCAATGATCTTCTGCAAGAAAATAACCTATCACGAAAGAGGGAAAGAACTTGAAAAAAAACAATACACAAAAAGATGGATCTGAATGCTAGAGGCAAAAATATATTATGCACAAAAAGAAGTTGTTATTTATAAGAGAGATCAATTATTATAAAAGGAGAGACCCTAGGTTGCATAAATAATAAATAATAAATAATAAATTATTATTATGCCTGAGTTTAGATTAAGCACTAAAGAGATAATAAGTAGCTTAATTATTAAATCAATATGATTTAATTAATAAGAAAAAGACCTTATTACTCTAACACCCCCCTTAAGATGAACTTAGAAAGAATCTAAAAACCTGGAAACAACTAATGAAAGTAGGAAAAAGGGTCTAACAATAAGGCTTGATCAAGTACCCAAGTACAAGAAATCTCTATAAATAAGAGAAAATGAGAAAACCCAATAGGAAAAAACCCTCTCTGAAAAGAGACAAAATCCTGTGGAAAACAAAATATGTAGAAAGGAAGAACAAGAAGTCTCCAAGAAAAATGTCCCAACAGAAAGGAATAAGAAGAACACACTCGGAGTAAAATTTGTAGACACCTGTTGAATGATGACTGTTATGATGTTGAATGAAGAACTTCCTCTAAAGGATGACGATCAAGATCAACTGTATGAGTGCCCCCAATGACACTAATCAGACAATGAGAAGATGGGAAACAAACGAAAAACATTTATTGTCTGATTAATAATTTCATAATCTAGACCATCATATCTATGTGAGACTCTTTTATAGTGGCTAATTATTTAAGAATATAAACTTGCCACCAAAAGTTAAAAAATGGTCACAATTTTGAAGAGAATCCCTAAATTCTTCCTTTGTATAATATTTCCCTAAATCTAAATTTGTATTTCCTTATGTCCTACACTAAAACCTTGTTGACCTTATTTAAACTATAAATAGTTTAAAAATTATAAAAACATTATATATTTATATTTAATTTTTGAAAAATAATATTAACTTAATTATAAATATTCAATACCTCATTCATGGGTCGCTTAGATTGATCTGATCAATAGTTGAAAGTAGATGCATGGTAGGTATCACCTAATTCTCATTGAATCAAAAATTTGATGGGAATTTCTAAAGAAAACTAGGAAAATCCAAGGCATAATGTGTAGTTAGAGATTATACAGGGAATGATTTGTCTCTAGCAACAAAAAATGCATGGATGAAACCAACAACAAAGCCGAATTTGAAGTCATAATTCTAGGTCTAGAAACATGAAAAATGGTAAATAAAGACCACATCCACGGTGAATGTGTCTCTTTGATAATCATTAACACTATTCATGCAAGGTGATACTCAACTAGAAATTAAACAAACTCATTCTAGAAGGAAATTATAGGATATACTATCACAAATCAAAAACTACAAAATTTCACACTTCTATAGAAAGGCCAATGATGTGGATGAATACATGCCCAAGCGGGAAATCTACTCAGACTTCTGTGATGTGATTTTGGGCCTACATCCATTAAGGACAATGATGTCATCATAATGAAAATAAAGAAAGATTATAGGTTTATGAGTGATGCATGAAAAATGAATGATCGAAGTGCCTAAAATTGCCTATATACCTTGTAACAATTGTATCTTCCTTATAAAAATGGAGGTGCCCCCTTCTTCTCTTCAGACCCATGACATTCCCAGTAAATGTCCATGTCAATCTACCTTATTGCAAGGAAGAGGCAAATAGTGTACATAGGTGATCATAAAAGCTAGACTAAAGTGAATTTTCAAAGTGTGAGCTTCACCACTATTGTATGTCATCGAAATGTTGTCAATAGAGCCTTCTTTGATCTTAGGACATTTTGTATGAATCTCTAATGGTATAATAAGAACTGGTATTTTACTTGGATCAATATAGAAACAAATGAAAACCTTCTACTAGAAGCCCTCTTACCTTATCAATAAAAATAACTATAAATTTTTATCATATTAATATAATTGAATACAACCTCATAATATCACATTTACTAAAAATTCTAATAAATATTTAATAAAAATAATTAATAATTATATATATATATATATAAACAAAATAAATATATAATATATAAATTAATTTATAACTACATAAATAATTAATACAACAAAACGTATCCATAGTAATACTTTAACCCCCAAAAAAGAAGCATATAAGTTTTTCGAATGAAAACAAAAGGGCTAGGACAATAGAAGTGATGGAGAATGGGAACTCTTAGAAAGAATACAAAATAATTACAAGCCTATCTATTGGCCTTATCTATTAGAGCTCAATATATAGAGTAGACTTCAAAAGATATTCTTTTTTTATTCTTATTATCATGTTAGTAATTTTTTTATTTCAAATGATAATTCTATGACATAACCAAGACAAAGGAAACAAAGAATTGTTTATATAAGTATCAATTTTAATTTTATAATATATATTATAATTTTTAATTAAATTATTAATATATAAAAAGGTCTTGTCAATAAATCTTTTGATGTCTTTATAGATAGCTAGGAGAAAGAGGATCTTACCTTATACAAATAACTAATATTAAACATTCTCATATTGATATTAGAAATTAAATTTATTTATTTTAGATATATTGAAAATTGTATCTCTACAATTTAAAGTTAAAAATGTTTTATTTTATAAATTATATAAAAATATAGAATAAATTACTTTTTTCATACTAAATCTATAATTATATATCAAATTGATACATTTTTTGTATTGAATAATATTGAATTATAATACAAACATTAATCATAACATTTATAAAAAATAAAATCAATTTTAAAAAAATAAATAAATCATAAAAGTTGTAAAGACAAAATAAATATTAATATATACAATTAATATATTATGTTTAACCAATAACTTTTATAAAGCATTTCATTATGATAGATATGCTTAAAAAGTAATGAAAATTACTAACAACAAATATAATAATTTAGTGGTAAGTTATTAGAATTATAAACTCAAAGAATTATAACCTCCTTTTTATCTAAAAAAAATATATTTTATTTTTATTTTATTAAGTAATGTTAATCTACAATAAAATAAATAAATAATTATATTGTCTATAAGGAATCATCACGTTGACTTAAGGGAAAACAAATATTAATATATACAATTACTATATTATGTTTAACCAATAACTTTTATAAAGCATTTCATCATGATAGACATACTTAAAAAGTAATGAAAATTAATAACAACAAATATAATAATTTAGTGGTAAGTTATTAGAATTATAACCTCCTCTTTATCTTAAAAAAATTATATTTTATATTTATTTTATTAAGTAATGTTAATCTACAATAAAATAAATAATTAATTATATTATCTACAAGGAATCATCACGTTGACTTAAGGGAAAACAAATATTAATATAAACAATACATATATTATATAAATAATAAATTTTATAGGTCTTTCTTAATTGGATTCAAAAAAAGAAAAGAAATAATTTATCTATTCTTTTAAAAAGTTATAAATAATAGCAAGACCAAAAAATATAATACTTTAATGTTAAGTTGTGGAGGGTCATAAATACTAACACATGTTTGAGTCATGAACATTCTTTTTATTTTGAAGATGGCATCACCTTTTAACTACCCAAATTAAAAATATTCAATGTCTTAATTTTTTTAATTGTATAATGATAAAGTAGAATAATAGAAAAAATATGAAGAAGGGAAGGAATCAAAATATTACTTAAGGAAAATATTATTAATATAAAATATTATTTTGCATATGAACAATATAGTTCATATTTTAAAAATAATTATAATAAATATTTTTCAAGTAATAAATACTAACATAATATATATATATATATATATATATATATATATATATATATATATATAGTAGAAGTCATTGTGAGCTATAAACTGTAACATGTGTTTATAGATGGCATCACTTCATAACCGTTCATTAATATGTAGTATTTTTAAGGTTTGGTCATTCCTAAAGCTTTTATTAAGCATATATTATATTTCAATGAATGTTTGAGCATACCATTTGGAATGATATTGGGTTTAGTTTCATATTAAATATATACATATGCATATGTATGTATATGTATATGTATGTATGTACATACATAGACATATATATCTAATACAATTTACATTAAATACATAAAAATATATATGAATAAATGGGTATATGTGTGTATGTGTATGTTTATATTTATATGTATGTATGTGTCTTTGATACATATATATAAAAGGCTCGTTCTTGAAATTAGTGGAGATCAAAATTTTAATTGAAGTCAAGAGATGCAAGGACCTTTTATCAATAGAAGGAATAGTTTAATGTTGAATTTCATTCACACTATAATGGGAGGAAGGTTGAATTTCAAACTATGCTTATACATTAGGAAACTTCTTGGTTTCTAAACAACTAGATACATCATACTAGATATGATGACAAAAATAAAGAGATCAAAGATAAAAACATAGTTTATTCCCAAAGGTTTCTTTTCAAACACCTTCAATAACATGGAGGATGGAGATTGAATTACTAGTACAACATTTATACTCATTTTTGGAAGTGGTGTCCTAAATTTAACTAGTTAATGTTTCCTAAAGTTGAATATTCATTATGTCTTAGACTATATAATCTTCTTACCGAATAAGAGTGGATTGAAGGGAAATCTATCTCAAATTGGAAACGTGTAAAGATCCTATTATTATTTAAAAAGGTGATACTAAATATTAACTCCAAGTTGTATGCTTGGAATTGTGTCATATTTATTCACAAAAATCCAACAAGACTTCATCATTTAGACATGAAATATGGCGATTATACTCAACTTGTTTAAATAAGAGATCAAAAAATTAGGTACTTCACGAAGTGCAAACTTCAAGATAATTCTTTGAGCAATATTCCTAGCACACTTAACCACGAACAAAAATAGAGGTGAATCTTCAATTTAAACCATGATATTCATGCTCCCTCATGCAATTATTTTTATAAGATGGAGGAAGAAATAATTTATTCCTTTCCGAAAGGAAGAATCGTAGATCCCCACAATAGAATTTATTTGTTTAGGGGTAGAGGTTGAGTTGAAATACGAAGGTTTTGTTAGAAATCTTATGACTGAGAGGGGGGTGAATCAGTACCAATAGGTCATGAACAAATTCAACCACCAATATGAATAACTGCACTATTAACTTCCAAACCACAAAGCATATAACTGAAGTAAACAAATGACTATAAACAATATCAAGCATCCAAAAGATCAACACACATAACACAAATATTTTATTGTGGAAACCCTTGTAAGAGGGAAAAAACCACGGTGGGGATGACACCCACAAGCTCACTACTACAGTAAATGAGTTTGCCCTGTTAGGAGCTACAAATACCCTTTCTGAGGGTTCATCCTGTTAGGAGTGATTAGTACACTATTAGGAGTACAATAAGATCAGTTGTGATCTACCTCGCCAGGCGATTTCAAACCTCAATAAATAATTTACCTTGTTAAAGGATTTACCAATAAGAACATGTTAAATTTCACCCTATTAAGGGATTTAACCTACTACAACTGTTAAGGAACAACAAGATATGTTCATTTGTAGAATGGCACTAATTGCCTATCAATTCATTTCTTCTCCTTTTCTTCGTAAAAATATACTGATCTTTGCTCCAATTCATGATCACCCAACTTGAAAATATGATTGCAACCCTAAATCAAATGATTTAGTGCTTCTTATATAGAATTGTCATCAGGTCACACAATATCTAGAACTTTCCACCATAATCGGCTCAAAATATTAGCCAACCTCCTCGTAATCAACGTCAGCAACATCCAATATGTTGTCTACATACATATTACCAATATTTAGAATGAGTATGTCGACCTCAGATCTACCTTAACCAAATTAATGTGAAATTTTGATCGGTGACCAAATAAGTAAACTGTCTTCTCATTCAAAACATAATTCATTCAAAATTTGGTATAAACTGTTGTGATTGGAATCATGGATTCCACTTGACATATACAAACTGTATCTATGATCACAACACCAGGATCTTTCCTTAACTTGATCACTACCCATTATGTGTTTGATATGGTTCTTCCTGAACACCAGTCAACATGCATAGTTGATCTTCCCTTTACCAATCATGTAAAAATCTTACCGATCACTGCAATCATGATAACTGAATACGTTGCCATCAATGACGACCATTTATGGATTGACTCATGACCACTCTTCATGTCTCTTCCAAAACTATGATATTGCCAACAATATCCCCCTTTGGCATTGATGGCAAAAACTATGATTTGCATAACTCTTAAGTATGATTTGCATTGAATAACTCATACTCCCCCTTTCTCTATACATCCTCTCTCTTACTCTTTCACTTTCTCTTTCTCAATCTAATTTTTCTCCCCTTTTTGTCAACAATAATAAGAATTTATACCTATGATAACTTTACCTTATACACATAATGGGAGCGGGAGTGGGAGTGGGAGGAAATTTAAATTTGAGTGTAAGCGGGAAACCAACTTTACAGGTGTCAGATGTTGTTGTGAGACCTCGTGAAGGTGGCCCTCGGGCAGATCGGGATAATTAAGACACATCAAACAAGGATGGGGTCCCACATGACAAACAGAAAGATCTAGGTAAAGTGGACGTAGGGACAGTGGGGAAACAATCTCTCCAGATGTGATTTTTGAGGCTCAGTCTTGTGACAAGGAAGATTCTTCCTCGCACTATATTTGGCCTACTCTATTTGCGATAAAGCCCACAGGCAAATCTCTTTTCCTAGTTATAAAGGACCTATCCGAAAAGCAAAAGCGTAAGTATGCTATTGCTCTACCTGACGAACTGGTTGACCATATTATTGCAGCCATGTCTCTTACTTTGGTTGGCAAATTTTCTGAGTCGAGGCCTAATATTGATATAGTTAGAGCTTTCGCAAAGAAAAAATGGAACCTAAAGGGCCAAGTTTAAATCAAGGCTATGGAAAAGGGCTTTTTGTCTTTTGAGTTCTCATTCTAGGAGGGCTATGCCAAGATCTTATGTGTTGGCGCGTGGGCAATAGGGAAATCCTTGTTGGCCCTACAAAAATGGTCTCCTAATCTAGACCTTAGTGACTAATTCTATATCCAAGCCCCTATTTATGTAAGTCTTCCAAAACTCCCTCTAGAATTTTGGTACGAAGACGTGTTCGCTGGAATAGCCAAATCCTTTGGAGAGATTCTATCAATTAACCCAGTGACAGTGGATAGAAGGTGTCTAATCTATGCCAGATTATGCATAGGGGTGGAAGAGGGGAAAGACAAGCCAGAGGTCATAGAGATTCATTCCAAACTAGGAAAAGATTATAGAAACTAGACTATGAAAGTGTTCCCTCTGCTTGCTTTCATTGCAAGAAAGTAGGACATATGGCCAGAAAGTGCCCACTTTTATTAAAGGAAAAAGCTAGGAAGGCTCAAAGGATAGTAGGAAAGAAAAAGGACCAGATACAAGAAGCCCCAACTTGGAAAAAAACCAGATGTTTCAAGTGGGGGCTGCAGAAAATAGCAACCAAGTTTGGAAGAAAAAGGATTCAACAATGGCTATCCCTAAAACACAAAAGAAACAAGAGGAAACATAAGACACTAACAACAAAGATAAAATGGTGTACCCCATATGTTAGAATGATATTTCCTCAGAGAGATTGGAGTTTCGGCCCTCAATGGAATCTGAAAATGCTATGGAAGGAAACAATATACAAGAACCCTCAGGAGTGGATAGTGCCATGGAAGAGAAAAACAATGGAGAAGGGATTGACTCAAGCCCCACCCCACATGAGCTGGACAAATTCTCATTTGCATTAGGATCCCCTGAACCTTCCTTGGATTTTGGAGTGTTTTTTCCCATGCAAAACAATCCAATGGGTGATTCTGCCCATGAATCAAACCCTAGCATAGAGAAGGAACAACTGGAGCAGGCATTCAAAATGGAAGCACTACTAAAATTAGTCACCCGAGGACAGCTCACAATAATGGAAGAAATCTTTACCAAATACAAAGAAGGGATGATGGGAGAATGGACCAATGTAAAGAAGAAAAAGAACAGTAGGGACCCCTCCACGGTCTCCCCAGCAACAACTAGGAGCAAGATCAAAGAAGACATGGCTGTCAAATTGAAAACACCTGGGCAAAAAAAATCAAGCCAGATTTGGCAAGAAGCCTGCAAGAATATAGCGGATGGAACCCAAAAGACCATCCAGTAAGAAATGAAGCTAATCTCTTAGAATATTTGTGGACTTAATGGTTCACATAAGCAGGATGTAATATGGAATTTGATAAGGGATCATAGACTAGATATAATGTTAATCCAGGAAACTAAGATGAAGAAGGAAAGACTAGAGTGCATAAAATTCTATAAAACCATGGATATGGATTCCACCAATTTGGATGGAAGCCTTTGGAGGTCTGATGACTCTGTGGAACTCTTCACACCTAAAGGCTAAAATCATTCATGAAGAAGGTAATTTGTTACTTTTGAATTTCACGAATATAAAGGATAATGAAAGTTGGTACATTATGAATATCTATGCTCCTAATTCAAAAAAAGGGAGAAGATCTTATTGGGACAAACTTAGAAGCATAGCTTCCATGTTAGATCTTTCTAAAGCAATTATTATGGGGGATCTTAACACCCCCCTCAAAGAGGGGGAAAAACAGGGAGGCATCAACCTAGATTTGGAAAGTAGGCAAGAGATTATGAACTTCATTAATGAACAAGCCCTCTTAGATGTGGACCTTCAAGGTGCGAGATTTACCTGGAGTAATAGGAAAACTAGGAAAGAGTGCATCCAAGTCTGGTTGGACAAGGCTTTGATCACTGTTGATTGGTTGAACTCTTATAATAGTAATTTATCTTCCTTGGTGTGGATTGGGTCGGACCATTCTTCGCTGGCTCTTACTTTGGACCCACTTATTAAGAAAATAAATTTCCCCTTCAGGTTTGAAAAGATGTGGACAACTCATCCTAATTTTACTAACAAGATTTTGGAATGGTGGAATATTGATGTTAAAGGATCTGCTATGTTCAAAGTGGCTAAAAAACTCAAAAATGTCAAGATAAACATTAAGCTTTGGAATAATAGCGAGTTTGGGGATATATTCTCCTCCAAAGAGAAGGCCATACCAGATCTCTTTCAAGTCCAAGAGGAAATCCAGAGAGACAAGTATGATGAGGACAACTTGCATCAAGAAAAAACCTTTCTTTCAGAGTACCACATTGTGATAGGGATGGAGGAGATGTACTGGAAGCAGAGATCTAGATCCATATAGTTGAGGGCAGGGGACAAAAATAGTCGATTCTTCCACTTGTCCACTATGAAACATAGGGCTGCCAATAGGATTAGTAGCATCAAAAGGGGGAACCAAATCTTGCAAGATGAAAAAGACATATCTACTGCAGCTATTGATTTTTTCTCTTCCCTTCTTTCTAAAGACCAAGACCTCTTTGAGGAGGAGCAGGAGGACCTCTTGAGCAACATTCCCAAAATCATCTCAAAAAATCAAAACAAAGTCCTGAGTTCTATTCCTAATTTGGAAGAAGTTAAAAAAGACCTGGATTCTCTTCCTGGAGATAAGGCCCTGATCCCAGATGGTTTCCCTATGTTTTTCTTCCACAGGTACTGGGAAATAGTCAAATGTGATGTGGTCAAAGCAGTGTAGGAATTCTATGGATCCAAAAACCTTCTTAAGGAGCTCAATGCTACTTTCCTAGTTGTCATCCATAAAGTCTCTGGGGTGGATTCTTTGGAGCTCTTCAGACCCATAAGCTTATGCAACTAATTCTACAAGATAATCTCCAAAGTCATTACCATAATAATTCTCAAAGTGCTCCCCTCTATCATTTCTCACCAGCAATCAGGATTTTTTATGGGCAGACAGATTCTTGACTCCATTATGGCGGTGCACAAAGTGATCTATTCCTTAGAGGCGTGTAAGAGGGAAGGATTCCTTCTCAACTTGGACCTATCCAAGGCCTATGACCAGGTTGAATGGTCTTTTCTGATGAAGGTGCTTGGAGATTTTGGTTTTAAAAGGAATACTTGTAAGATCATCCATCAACTCATCTCTTCTCCCTCATTGGCAGTGTTGGTCAATAGGTCTCCTTCTTCTCTCTTCAAAGATTCTAGGGGTTTGAGACAAGGAGATCCCTTGTCTCCCATTCTCTTCATTATTTTGGCTGAGTGTCTTGGGAGATTGATAATAGCTAAAAGGAGAATTGGGGAGATAAAAGGCATTAGATCATCCTCAAGTAACACTATTTTATCTCACTAGAAATTTGTTGATGATACCATTTTAGGAGGGGAGGCTTCGGTGAGAGAAGCCAAAGATGTTAAATACCTTCTGGTCTCCTATACTAGAACCACAGGGAAAGCTATCAAATGGTATAAGAGTTCTCTCTTCTATATCAATACCCATGAGGTTAGACAAAGGAGGATTGCAGATATCTTGGGATGTGGGATTGGGTCCCTCCCCTCTAGTTACTTGGGCCTCCCTCTCAGTGTTAAGCCCCTTAAATAATTCTAGAAAAAACTCATTGATAGATTCAACAGAAAATTGGCTGGTCGGAAGGGGATCACTCTAAGTCAAGTGGGAAAAAATTAGTTGGTTAAATCTACTCTTCAAAACCTACCAACCTATGCCTTAAGCCTCTTCTCTATTCCTGCTAAAGTTGTGAAAGAAATGGAAAAAATTCAAAGATTATTTCTCTGGTCAGGAGCGGAAGAGCACAAGATATTTCCTCTGACTGCTTGGGATAAAGTTTGCCTCCCTAAAAGTGCTGGAGCTCTTGGTATCAGGAGATCAGGCCTTTCAATGGAGCACTCCAAGAGAAATTGATATGGCGCATCTTCCATGGAAAGGGGGAGTGGAGAGACTTCTTTGAATATATGTATCTTTCTAATGACTCTTTGATTTATTTCTTTTATTGTGATGAAATCCTGAAAGGATCTTTTATCGAGAATGGATTCCTTAATGCTAAAGATTTAGCCAAATCTAAAGCTAAATGGAAAATTGGTAATGGCCAAACTATTAATTTTCAAAATGACAACTGGCTACAAGTTGGTCTCTTGAAGGACTATGAGCCCTATAAATTATGGAAAAATGAGTGTAACCAACAATTTGGCTCCCGGGTCTGCAACTATAAAGTGGGAAATACTTGGGTGGACTTGCCCTCTATCTCCCAGGATTTGTCTCCCCTTACCACTACTCTGAATGCTATTTCTTTGTCCCCTAATTAGGATGTCTTGATATGGGAAGGATCCCCAAAAGGTACCTTCATGGTTTCTTTAGCCTACTCTTACCAGATTCAATAGGAAGCCAAGCCTTTTTGGAATAATGCCTGGTTCCCTGGCCTTATTCCCAAAATTAATGTTTTCTTCAGGATTTTTCTTCAGAACCGTATACTTACTGTTGATAACCTTTTAAAGAGAGGCCTCCCAATCCCCAATAGGTGTGTACTTTGTAATTGTCAAGATGAATATGTGAACCACCTTTTTCTTCATTACTCCTATGTCAGTTCTATCTGGCAGCACATCCTCTCAATTTTTGGGTTGCAATGGTGTTTTCCTTCCTCTATTCAAGACCTCTTTTCCCACTGGACCCATCCTTTCAAGCAAACTGCCTTTCACAAAATATAGACATGGGCTCTCCCTCACCTGTGCTGGGTAATTTGGAAGGAGCGTAACAACCATATCTTTAGGGAATTTAGGGCTCCTCCCAAAATCATTTTTCAGAAGACACATCATGCTTTATTGGAAAATTATGTTTCCTATGGAGGTACTAACCCTTTTGCAGGAAAAGACAACTTTGCTAATCCTAAGAAGACCAATGACAAAAGACAGAATTACACCTGATGGCGCTACCAAGGGTAACCTGAGAAAGGAGGGAAGTGGTGGTGTGATTTAAAATTGGTTTGGTAAGAGCACTATTGCGGTCATCCTCCCACTTGGAACCCAAACCAATCACTATGTGGAAGCCAATTAGACCCTCCAAGTTACCAAATTAGCCCATGATTTAGGGATCAAAAATCTATGGCTAGAAGGTGAATCTAGCAACATTATGAACTGCCTCAACAAGTCACACCAACCGTCATGGACTTTTTCCAATATGATAGAAGAAACCTGTAACCTTTTGAACACATTTGAGAAGGTACACATATCCCACATATACAGGGAAGCCAACTAGGTTGTTGACTGGTTTGCTAACTTGGCGGTGAAAAGTGAAAATCATATTCGATGGCTTCACAGAGGAGGCCTCCAATGTGAGGTGAAGGATTTATTCAATTATGTTAGAATCCAGGGAAAGGAGGGATTTAATATCATTAATAATGATAGTTAATGTTGTGCTTTGCAACGAATTTCCCATAAATGGAAAGTACAGGACTGGTGGGAAAGGTAATGATTCCAAGTCACACTCACACACTTTTTCGGTGCCCATTCACAAAGTTAAAACTTACCTTTTAAGGCACATCAGAAGAAAAATCTGGAATATCTCTGTGAGAAATTGTCTGTTAAGCTATAATTTCCATATCGCAAGATAGAGCTTTTTTCTTCCAATGGGTGGTGAAAGACATAGAAGGGAGCCCTCTAACGACTGTGAGAAATGGAGGAGACATACTAAGGTCTGGAACTACCTTTAGCAAGGTGGAATTTCCACTTTCATTGAAAGGCTTCATGGAGAGAATTCATCAGTGACTAAAATGTTTGTGAAAAGCTGGGATGAGGGCAGTGTGGTGATAGAGGGAAGAAAATTTACAGTCACTAAGGAGGTTATCTCCACAGTTACTGGAATCCCCATAATGGGAAATAAATTTTAAAGGGATCGTAAAATTTCAAACTCTGTGATCAGTGATTTCATGAGGAATGAGGAAGAGAAGAAAGCTCTCATCAAAGTCAGGACTTGTTATCTTCCTGAAGGGTTCAAAACACTGTGGATATTCATCCTAAGGGCCATCATCTCTTATGTTACATTGGACACCAGGTTCGATAGGATCAAAACCTATCACTTCATCCTCATGAACCAATTTAGGCATGGTATGTAGGTTTCTATCCCATTCTACTTATATGCTTCTATTAATGAAAATATCAATGAGTTTAGGGATAAGGCTATTGCAAACCCTACTCTACATGAGGGGATTTTACTTCCTATTTATGAGTATTTTAAAGCCCAAATTATGGGGAAGGAGGTTGCTAAGAAAGAGGATAGAATGGATGTCTCTAGCTTTGATTATGTTCCTTCAGAGACTACAGACATCAAGGGTATTTACTCAGAGGGTTAGGAATATTATGACATTAAAAATAATAATTTGGGTTCCTCCTCTAAGAAGCGTATTGCAAGTATTCACAGCATTAAAAAAGAGAAAATGGTGACCCCATCCAAAAAAACATACTATCACTGTAATATCCTCTAAGGAGGAGCATAATGAAAATGAAGAAGGGATGAATATCGATAATGAGGAAGAGATATCCAGTGGAAAGGGAAAAAAGAGAAGGCAGACTGCCATTGTCAAGTACCAAAACAACAATGAGCAAGAACAGGGATGATAGTTCCAGTTGGAAAACTCTCGAGGACCAGAATCATAGAAAATCCCCTGGCTCTTACCACAAGGAGAAGGAGAAGATTTGCGATGAGAATTATGGCACTAATCAGGAAATCCCATCTCCCCAGCTCTTTGACCCCCACATCACGATGAAAGAAAAGGGGCAAGACAGTGATTATTGCTACTACATGTCTGTGCAGAGGAGGAAAATGGTTTGGAGCAATTTTGATGTTAAAATAGCCAAAATGGGGATAACCAAGGAAGTCATTAATCCCAAAGTTATTGAAGGTGAGGATGGTAGGATTAAGCTAGAGGAGATTATTGACCTGGTTATGGTAGTTCTCAGTGATAATTTGAGGGAATCTGAGATGGATCTTCTCAATAATGTCAGGAACATCATGTTGCACAACTACAGGTCTATTAAGTGGTTATTCCATGAAGTGGGGGAGCTCAAGAACAGATCAAAAGAGACAGACAATACCAATTTTGATAGGACTGTTGAAGATCAGATGAATATGAGTACAAGGGTTCAAAAAATGGAGGATAAGATTTTGAGGTTTGAGGGCATTGTTGAAAAGAGCTTCAACATCCTCAAAGCCTCTAATGAGCATACCAATATTCTCATTGGTAAACTGGAAGAAAAACCCGAGGGGACAAATGTGGCCAATACAGGTGTGGAAAAAGAGAAAAAGAATTAAGAGGGACTTGGTAAGAAGACAAGGGCTAGTGCTAAGAACAAGAAGGAGAATGATACTCTAATTGATCTCTGAAAGATAAAGGAATCTACTTCTAAGAAAGAGATCCTCATTTCCAAGGTGGCAAGCCTGATGGAGAACATCTCCTGATTGTGTTCGCTGGCTCTTTTGGCCATCCCTGTATTGTTTGATTTTCAGTAGTTTAGTTTGTTTTTGTTGTGGCTCTATGGTGGCATGTTTCATGTTTTGGTTCTATTTCTTTTTGTCAAGGAAAACATTCTAATCTTTAGCTCTATTTTGGGTTTCAGGCACCCTTTAAAACCTATTTTACTTAATCAAAAACAATGACAAACAATAACTCATCAAAATTACATCTAGTCAAAGACATCTTTGAAGTTTGTCTTTTCAGTTTCCAATGACTTCCCCCATGACTTTTGTAAGCGCTCCATAGATAGAGTTTCCCAATTTATTACCAATGTCAATCCTTCCATATCACTCAAAGTAATCATCGATGGTAAACTAAGTGTCTTTTCTACATTTCTCATATGTTGATGCATAAGGTCTATAGTGGGTATCAAATAGGTTTGCATCTCCATAAGTGTAATAATCATTTTATCCTCTGCAGTTTGCAACTACCTCACTATGTGAGTAATCAATTTGACCTTACCACTATATTCTGATGTTGAGATAGTAATGGGATCAAAATTTTCAAACAAATCATTAAGCTCAAGTTGAACACCATCTCTCTTTTTCTCCAGGTCTTCTGTAAAAGTTGTAAAATTGGAAACTTTTAAAATTATCTTTTCTATCTCCTATAGGATTTCCTTCACTTTATTCACTTGAATTATAAGTGACTCTATATCAAGTGAGATAATTTCTCTCAACTTATCAACTCGTATCTTTTCATATTGTTTCATAGCCAACTTCATTGGTGCATTCTCCATTTCAGGTACTTGATCAAAAACAACCTTGACCAATTTACCCAGCTGATCAATTGGATTATCTTGTTTGTAATATCCCACATTAGGTACTAAAGTCCTAATGATGTTTCTATCTTCTTTCAATATTTTGGCCTTCTTTTTCTTTCCCTTCAATCTTTCCCTTACTACTTTCTCCTTAATCTTATCAAACATTTTCAACAAATCCTTAGGAATCGTCGAAGTAATATCAATATATGTTTTCATTTCTTCATATTCACATTCTCCTTCATCTTCTTCCTCGGAACTAGTTGAATTCTTTGTTTTTCTCTTCTTCACCATGCTACCTTCACCAATTAGATATAGCCTCCTCTTCACTAAAAGTATATCATCATCACCCTTATGTCCTTCACCTTTTGGTTTTGTCACTTCCTAAGAAATCTTCTCTTTAGGTGCTTCAACATTAGTTTGAGTATCAATGTTCTATATATGCTCAAGGATATCAGAGATAACATTATCTATGACATAATTTATCTCTTCATTTGGTGTCTCTTGTTTTTTTCCTTTCTCTTCTACTAATTTGTCTTTAGCTGCAGTCTCAGACTTTACTAACTTTATCTATGCATCCACTTTTTCATCTCTTGTCAATTGTGTTTCTCCAATGAGAATTCTTATGAATCTTTTCCTTGTCTTAAATTATCCTCTCATTGCTTCAACCATCAACTTTACCTCTTTTATAGTCAATTCAGGTTGCAAAAGTGCAAGTTCTTGTTCCGTCATCACTCTATCAATCTTTAAATTTTCTCTCCATCTTTTGTACACTGCCTTGTACAGTTCCTTAGGTATAGCCTTGAATAGTTCACTTGGTGCTTTGTAAAAAGTATGCAAAATCTCTACAACTGCATCTTCTATCTTTCTTTTCTCTTCACTGTTAAATTTATCAAAGTGATTCCACACTTCTATCATTTTTCCATATTCCTTAACATGTTTAACAATTTTGTCAAGAATTTTGTTAGTTTTCTCAGTAGGCTTTCCTACTATAGTATAATTCTTCCCACTTGATCTCAATTCCTTTTGTACCTTCTCACACTCAGTTGCAACTTCTTCTTCTTTAGCCTTTTCCTTACCTCCTTTCTTACCCTTTGACTCTTTAGAGCCTGATGTCTTTGCTTTATTTATTTTGTAAGTTTTCTGAACAGTCTTAGGTGACTCCTTTTCTGGCTTAGTCTTAATAGGAGTAGTAGAGGTAGATTTAGTTTGTTTTAGTACTAAAATCCTAGTGACTCTCTAAGGTGTAATCTCTTCAACTTCAAATCATAATTATTGAATTTTTCAGCAACAGATGTGCCTACCTCCTCACTCTCCATTTTCTTTATTAGTTTTGTCACCATTTTAGGGGTTATGCCACTCATTTTTTCTAGATTGTCAACTTGTTTCATAATCTTTCTTTGGATTACCGGTGCTCTCAATTCACTGTGATTTTCCAATGATGACTCTTCATAGGTTCCAAACCTAGGTGTTAAAGTATAAATTGGTTTTGATAATAGAACATCAGCATGTATAGTTACTAAATCACCATCAACTTCATAACCCATAGCTAGTACCCAAAATGTTCTAGGTTGCACTACTTGCAACATACAGGTATCTATATCTACTATAAAACAAATATCATATTTATAATTTTTAACAATGCCAATTGTGATTCTCTCTCTTAAGTGTATTTTCCTTTGAATCTTTAAAACAACCCCACATAACTGAATTAAAATTGTTTCCTAAAGTCCTGATACATTTCTTAGTCTACATTACTACCGGTCTATCTTCTAACCATGTAATAGGACCTATTCAAGGAAATTGATTCTACAAGTAAAAGAACATACATACTAGGAGTGATCCATATTTGAATGAATTCTTCTTATCTTTCTTGACCTTCTCCATGTTCAAAAAGAATTGACTCCTCAACATCTCACAAAGATCATATTTTGCATCTTCCTTGATCGTTCTATATGAAACATGAATAGCTCCACCAGGTACACTGTTCAACTGACTATATTGATATACTTTGTATCCTATCATCATTGAAGAAAATTTCACTTCCTTTTCTATTATATCCTTGATAGTCATGGCTTAGCTATTTTGTTTAGATTTTTTAAGAGAGTAACCAAATTTTCTAGAATAGTCCATAGACTCAGTGCCTCACTGGTCGCACAAAATCCAGTAACTCTATTTATTATCTCCTTTGTAATATTGTGTGACTCATCTAGCCAAAATAATTGATCATGGACTCTAATCAATACACATCTTATCCATTCTAGATGAAAATCATCAGGTATCTCAACCACATAGGTGAAACCTTTGTTCATCAGATGCATATGCTCATCCTTTAATATTTTGTCATAACACAGTTTAGGAAACTCATTGTAGATTTCATCAACTCCATGTTCTTCCAAATTGTAGTGGATGAAAGAACAAATTTCTTCTATCAATAATACACCATAGGGTATCGAAGATAAAGCACCCATTAGATCATTCTCATTTTCCTTCATTAGGTGTAACTTGAATAGGGGTCTTGGATCATCAATGATGTTGACCAAAATAGGAGTATCCATAATGTCAGCAATTAGCAGCAACAACGATTCCTATAAAGATAATTGCAACACAAGAAATAACTTTGACTTCACTGATTAGTGTTCTTCAACAACCGATAGAATTTCCTGCTCAAAATCTCAATCCAAAAACACAAATAACTCTCACTATGGAATGTAAATAAAAGCTCTTCATTAAACCTTGATAGAATGTAAAGTGACAAATGATTTTACTTTATCATCTTTATAACATTTGTGAATGTATTCATTTAAACATAACGGTCAAATAGTGTTTTCCACCAACCACAACATTTAAAACATAACAATCATTATACACACGCACAAAAATACTTTATTTTCACTAACCATCAATTACTCACAAATAGACATCTCAAAATGCATATGAATCTTACCACTCATGAATCTAGGGGGTCGATAAAACTTTTTGACTAAAATTTCTCCCCCTAAGAAAATAATGTGCTTAGTTCACCAAAGGATTCTCCACATTTCCTGAACTTTTTGAGTTCTTAGTCAACTCTAAAGAATTAAATTCTCCTTTCCTCTCCCATGTATTCTTCATATCATTTCTAACTTCATCAGCATTAACATTTTCCTTCCCTTTAGTATTTTCAACATTGTTCACCGGTTGAACACTGGTATACTTTCTTGCTTTACATGATCTAGCAAGATGACCAAATTTTTCACAGACATAAAAGACCACACCTAATAGATTCTAGGGTCAAACATTGCCTCTAGTTGACCTTAATCTAAAATTCACAGCCACATGTCCGTAGTTGTAAAAATTAGAACATGTAACATATGTCTAGTTGCCTTGATTCATAGGTCGCTAACTGTTGTAAGCATATGACCACTGGTTGTTGATTCTAGGTCTGCACTCATTATCTCTATGTCCAAACTTGTTGCAATAATAACAAACTCCATGGAATGCATTAGATCTAGCATTTTAGTTATCAGTTCTACCATAGGAATTTCCTAATCTAGCAGTAGAATCTCTAGGTATAACCTTTGTACCAATAGGTTTAAACTAATACCCATTAGCAAGATGACCTTCCTTATGAAAATTAAAAAATACCAGTCTATACCTTCTCTTTCTAGTGTTATTATTCACCTTGGGTGTTGATTTTCCTTCTGCATTGATGTCCTTAGTGCCAGATGATTCACCAAATTCAAAGTTTTAAAATCCTAGACCTTGTTTCTCTCCATTCATCCTTTGTCTTCAAAATTTTTCATCAAGTTTAGCATAACTATTTTTGAATATATCTAGCAGAATATTTGGAGCTCTAAATTCTTATTTTATCTTTTCTTTCACTTTCCTTATTCCCCTATTCTCTCTTTAAATATCATATTTTTCTTAATTTGTGTCATGTAAGTGTTCCTACAATATAGCAACCTCTTTCTCTAATCTGAATAGTTTCTCCAACTTTTCTATTAGGGTTTCATCTTTATCCTTTAGGGCATCTTCAATAATTTTCTTGGCATCCTTGGCAACTCTTCTTCTTTAAATATCTTCAACCATCCTAACATATTGACTTTCAAGCTCTCTTTTCAGATTTATCACTTCCCTTTTGATTCCATTATTTTTATCCATCAGATCTACAAGTGCTTCCTCATATCCGTCCAGACAGAATACCTTCGGACAGTTGTTCAATGTAGCCTTGAATTTCACTCAATTTCTCAACAAGCTCTCTTTGTTTAGCAAGGGAATGCCTCATCTTTTCCTTCAGTTCATTGATAACTTTTATTGCATCCTCAAGCTACTTCTCATACTTGTATCTATCTATGTTGGATTATAGGGATATTTTCCTCAATCGATTAAGATTAATATCAAGAGGACCAATGCTCAGTACAAACAGGTAATGAACAAATTCAACCACCAATATGAATAACTGCACTATTAACTTCCAAACCACAAAGCATACAACTGAAGTAAAAAACAAAAAATGACTATAAACAATATCAAGCATCCACAATCTCAAAACACATAACATAGATATTTTATTGTAGAAACCCTTGTAAGAGGGAAAAAAACATGGTGGGGATGACACCCACAAGCCCACTATTGCAATAAATGAGTTTTCCCTTTTAGGAGCTACAAATACCCTTTCAAAGGGTTCAGTCTGTTAGGAGTGATTATTACATTGTTAGGAGTATAGTAAGATCAGTTATGATCTACCTCGCTAGAGGATTTCAAATCTCAATAAATAAGTTACCCTATTAAATAATTTACAAATAAGAACCTATTAAATTTCACCATGTTAAGGGATTTAACTGTTAGGGAACAACAAGATATGTTGATCTATAGAATGGAACTGATTGCCTATCAGATCCTTTCAGCTCCTTTTCTTCTTGACACTATATTTATCTCTTCTCCTTCAATTCATGATCTCCCAACTTGAAAATACAATCGCAACCCTAAATCAAATGATTTAGTGCTCCTTATATAAAACTATCATTAGGTCACACAACACCTAGAAATTTCCACCATAGTCAGCTCAAAATATTAGCCAACCTCCCTGAAATAAATGTCAACAACATCCAATATGTCATCCTCAAACATATTACCAATATTTAGAAATAATATGTCGGCCTTGGATCCACCTCCTTCAAAAAAATAATGTAAAATTCTGATCGGTGACCAAATAGGTAAACTGTCTTCTCATTAAAAACATAATTCATTCAAAACTTGGTATAAAATATTACGATTGGAATCATGGATTCCACTTACCATATACAAACTGTATCTATGATCACAACACCTAAATATTTCCTTAAATTAACCGCAACCGTATTTTGTGTTTGGTATTGTTCTTCCTGAATACCAGTCAACATACATAGTTGATCTTCCCTTTACCAATAATGTACAAATCTTACCGATGACTACAATCATGATAATTGAATACGTTTTCATCAATGACAACCAACTATGTATTGAATCATGACCTCTCTTCATATCTCCTCCAAAACTACCATAACATCAATAGGTTTCTATTTTCTATTATTTATGCCTAAATGGATTTTGAAACCATTAGTGATTTTTAGTTTATCTTTTGCCTATATATTTAGGGCTTGAGTTGAAGCATATGAAGGTAATTCACAAATTATTTTTGATATTAATCAACGGCCAAAAAAAGGGGGTTGACCCTTACACAGACATAGTGGGAGGTCTTTCATGAGGTTAACAACACATTACAAAAGGTGTTTTTTGTTACAAGTCAAGGCCACATAGGCACACTGTCGATAAATTACCTTCCTACCTTAAAACCCACATATAAAAAAAGGGGCCATAATTGGCTAATTAGAGTGTAGTTGCCAAAATATTCTATTAACAATAGACAACCAACACACATATAGGTGACTAAACACATGCACAATAGTGGCCAAAAGAAGTCATTAACAACATATAGCTAGTACCTGTGCAGGTGGGATAAATATTAGACCTATTTTTAAAGGCTCCCCAAGCCTTCACTGTAGGTAAAAAAATCACCCTGTAGTCAAGAACAACACCTGTCCAGCCAAAGAAATATCTCCCATCAGTAAAACTCCTTTCCATAGTAATAGACAAGGAGCCCACAATAATAGGAGGAAAATAGAAAGTGATTATCCGACTATAAATCCCATCACAAATCCATCCATCATCCAAGCAGTCATAGAAAGAAGAAGACTTCCCAAAGTAAAAAACTTCCTCCTTCACAAAGAATCCCCACCTCCATAGGAGACTCTTCCACCTCCATACGAATTGCAAAAGAGGAAGAGACATATTGAGTGTTCCAAGTCCTTACCAAGGCCAACAAGAAACATCCAACCATAGCAAGGTTCAACATAGCCCCAAAGTTAGAAACCAAAAAAAACCAAAGACCAAAATGGACCCTTGAAAACTATTAGAAACCGACTAGACACCAAAAGAAATAAGGCCATTGTCCATACTAGCTAAAATGGATAGTCCAAGTGAAAAAGAGCACACAAAAAGAAAAAAAAAAACTATTATTAACAACATCCATAGTAACACAACTACAAAGGGAAAATAAAATCAACCCTGAAAAATAGAATAGGCACCATCTTCAAGCTAATGGTAGGGAGGAGCGAAGAAGACATGTAAACATACCTGAGCCCCTCAATGAGCTGAAGCATCCCCAAACCATAAACTAGAACATAGTCCATGTTAGTAATAATATTCCACAACACAACTAAGAGGGGCGTGAATAATTTGTGAGATATATTATTAAACATTAAACTTTATAAACAAAACTTTCATCCAAATGATAATACAGTAAATGCCAACATAATGACACAATCCTTTATTGTCTAGGAAACCTTGTTAAAGTTAAAACCCCGTTGGGAATTAGCACCCACAAATAATGTATTGAGAGTATAGTATCCATGTTAAAATATTTAGCCATGTTAGGAGCTTATTGATGCATTATAGTATAGAGACCCTATTAAAGGATAGAACCTATTAGGATTCAAGAGTAATAGTGGGCTCACTGCCTAGGCGCACTACCTAAAGAAGGTTAAAGCCATCCTTAGGAATTACAGTCTGAAACACAAGTGTATATAGAAAATATACAATCTAGTAAACTGTCTGATAGAAAATTTCTTTGCTTGGTCTGTTCCAATGAAGTAACATAATCACAAACTCTACTCTACATCCAGCATACAATCAAGCTCATAGCTTCCACACTTTGTTGTCTCTATCTCAATCACCTTCTCTTCATACATACATGTTTTCAAAAGAAAATATCTCTCATATATACCATATTACAATTGATTAGTTCGACCAATTAGGATTTAAAATATATAAATAATTATTTAACTCCTTGCTAAGATACACATGGTACCTATAGCAAGACAACATCAATTACAATTTATCAAATATAATCCAAGATCTGTAATCCATGCTCACAATCCATAATACATGCTACATCTATGAATTTGGCCCCAAATAGCTCTCATCTAGAACACACACCACAACTGATATCACCAATAGTTATACGAATAGAGAACCATAACCAACATTCCTTAACATGTCTTATGTCATCCCTTAAGCTTGCATAACCTAAATCCACATCGCTCGTAAATAATACTCAAAACACAAAGACTAACTTTGTCAAAGATCATTGTCATAGTCCAATACCCATTCTTCACTAAAACATTTGTAACTCATCAAATAGACACTATTAAGCTATGAAACCTTAGGAATAAGATCACAACACATCTCTGTACACATCACTATCTTCACTCATTATGAATCAACCCAACAGTACTCATACACCTATGTCAGTCATTAAGAAATAGTAATAACCAATCTGTTCTTCCTCCATAGAAATATATGTTGACATCAATGACAAAACATGAATACCAACAACATCATCAGGAACCAATCCAAAAATCTCCCCCATTGGTATTGATGACAACATATGGGAAAATCCATCAACCCAAAATTACTCTCTCAATACAATCTTCTCAATATCCTCAACACAACTCTCACTAAATAGTAGGGTTTTTCTCATAGAATCTCTTCCCCTTTGACAACAATGGAAAAGGGTACCATAACTCTTCTTCTTTCTTCTACAAGGTGTAGCATTTGAAACTCTTCATGTCTTCAATAGCTAGGTCCAAAATCACCCAATTATGTTATGTAATGTTCCTGTGATCACTCCCCCTGAGGAGTAGATCCATACATCAATTCTTGAAAATGATATAGCTCTGAAAGCCACTGGGCTAATGCATTCCAGTATAAATTTAGCTCTTGCAAGTAGGGTCTCTCACCCCAAGCATACCTCTGAGATACTCAAAGGCATTATTTTGCAAAGGTTTTGTAAATATATCTGCTATTTGTTCCTTTGTGTTGATATACTCCAATCTGATCTCCTTATCTACTACCTTGTCCCTCAAGAAATAATACTTAATCAAAATATGTTTAGTCTTTAGATGCATTACTAGATTATTTGACATGTTCACTACGCTAGTGTTATCACAATGGATAACAATGGGCTCTTCAAAAATTATTCCAATGTCCTTCAACATTTGTTTCATCCAAGCAATCTGTGTACAGTTTATAGCAGCAGCAATATACTCAGATTCAGTAATAAACCGAGCTATACAATCCTACTTCTTACTTAACCATGAAACCAACCTTTTCCCAAGGAAAAATTCTCCTCCACTTGTACTCTTTCTGTCATCCACACTACCTGCCCAATCAACATTAGTATATGCATGTAAGATAAAATCATCTAAATTTCATACCATAACCTATACTCTATGGTTCCCTTCAAGTATCTAAAAATTCTTTTCACAACAACAAGGTGTATCTCTTTAGGATCTTCTTGATATCTTGCCACAATTCCCACAACATTAGCAATATTGTGTCTGGTGTGAGTTAGATATTGTAGACCTCCAATCATTGATCTGTACTTTTTCTAAAAAAACTTATGAGTTTCATCATTATTAGTATGCTTGTAACTAGTCACCATGGGTGTCCCAACAGGTTTACAATCTTTCAGTTCAAATTTCTTCAACATTTCCTTAAGATACTTGGTTTTAGAAATGAAAATACCACTCTTGTTCTGATTAATTCGCAATCCAAGAAAAAATTTCATCTCACCAATCATTGACATTTCAAATTCATTTTCTATCTCTTTAAAGAATATTTACTCATCACATCATTTCCTCCATAAATGATATCATCAACAAAAACTTCTATGATTAGAATTCTATCTTCACTAGTTCTTAAATATAAATTGCTGTCTGCATTACCTTTTATGAAGCCAAGATAAAGTAGATACTTGTCCAGTCTTGCATACCATACTCTTGGTGCTTGTTTAAGTCCATACAAATATTTTTTCAACTTACAAACCATGTCTTCATCTTCTGTCAAAGGAAATACATCAAGTTTCTCAATGTATATCTCTTTCTCTAGATCTCCATTCAAGAATGCAGATTTCACATACATCTGATATAACTTAAAATCTTTATGTGTGGAATTAGAAATAAATAATCTTACTGCTTCCAACCTATTAACAAGAGAAAACATTTCTTCAAATTCTATGCCTTATTGTTGCGATTATCCTTTACAAGCCAGTCTTTCTTTATTTCTTACCATTGTTCCTTCCTCATCCATTTTTTTTCTAAAAACCCATTTAGTTCCTATAACATTCTTGTTTTTAGGTCTTGGAACCAATTCCCAAGTGTTGTTCTTCTTTATTTGTTCTAATTCTTCCTGCATAGCTTTAATCCAAGATTCATCTCTACATGCTTCATCAGTAGATTTTGGTTCAACTTGAGAAATCAAACAAATTTCATCTCTTAATTTAGATCTTGTCATTATTCGTCTATTAGCATCTCCAATAATTTGATCTTCAGGATGGTTTTTCTTAACATACCTTAGAGCCTTAGGAATTTTAGTAGGATCATTTGATTCATCTAGACATACCTCAATCTCACAGTCAATCTCAAAAGGTTCTTCTTGATCTGCAGTAACCTCTTTGATCTCTTTATTTTAATTACAGTCATACATTCTCTCTTGAATCTAGAACTTTTCATCAATCCTCATATTATCACTTTCAATCATCTTCCTCAATCTCAAATTGAAATATTTATAGGCTTTTCTTTTAGTGGAATAAACAAGGAAGATCCCTTCATCACTTCTAGCGTCAAAATTCCCTATCTCATCATCTCTTTTGATATAGAATTTAATACCAAATTTTATAAAATATTTCACAGTAGGAGTATGGTTAAACCATAATTCATAAGGAGACTTACATGTACCTTCTCTAATATGAATTTTGTTCAAAGTATACACAGTAGTACAATGACTTCTCTCCAATGAACATGTGATACATTTCCTTCCACCAACATAGTTCTATTAGAATCTAATATTGTTAGGTTTCTTTACTTTTCTATCCTATTATGTTGTGGTGTCCTAGGAGTAGATCACTATCTATATATTTGATGCAAATTCCCAGGTCTAGTTGTTACCGACATTCAGCTTGACTGTGCTCTCAGGTCTCTTGCACAGACCTTATAGGGTATTGTTTCACCCTAGCTTGAGGAAGTCACTAAGATCTTAACCTCAAGTGCCCTAGACCAGTCTTACACTGTAAAGTTTCTATTTCATACTATAGAACCCATTAGGATAGGTTCATTCCCCCAAGCTAAATTGACGGTTTCAACCTGAAGAACACAACAAGACACACTGCACACGAAATCCATTAAATATGTTCTTTCTCATTCACAAGAACTAAACTATTACAGGATGATTGTTATGTGTCTATCTCCTTTTCTAATCTATCTTTGTCTATCCATCACTACTAACTACAAAATATTTTTAGCTATATATACATCTATCGAAATATCACCCAAAATATCTGATACTCATGGACAACTTCAACCACCCTGCAAAGGCGACCAAACTGAGCAATAAATGACCCTTCTAGAACAGGAATAGGTGTCCCTGATCCTTTCAAGCAAAATCAACACGTAGAGAGTCATTGAAAATGACCCAGCTGGTCACAAATGTCACATCTCACATTCCCTGGGTTGTTAACCGACATTACCGAGCTCTAGAGTTGACTTTTTTGAATAGAAAAAACATCGTCGATTTCCAACCCCAACAACAAACAAAGACACCGACCGTTATCACCGACGAACACCACCAACAAGCATCGCTGACAAACACTACCAACAAGCATTGCCGACGAACAAAAACCCACAAGCATTGCTGACGAGTAAGCATCGTCGATGAACAAAAACCATCGGACATTGCCGATGAGCAACACCGACGGATAGTAGCTTGAATTTTTTCTTAGAAATGTTCCTAAACTTAGGTTCTTCTGCACCATACTCCCCAAACAAAAATAAATCAACTTCCAAGTGATTGGAGTAAGTTAGGATTGATGCCTAACTTCTTAAAATCAGTTTCCTGTACCCATGTAGCCTCTGAATCAGCTTTGCCTTTCCATTTGACCAGATGTTCCATATAGGTCTGTCGTCTAGTCTGCTTGGACTCTTGAATTCAGAACTATTTCTTCCTTCAGTTGAGGTATAAAAAGAAGTTTAAGCACTTTGAGATCCTCAATATCTCCTATGAGATCAGAATCTCCTTCAGGAATTGGACCTTTATAGGATACCAAATCTGCCACATTAAAAATAAGAGATAATCCTATGTCTGTAGGAAGATCAAATTTATAAGCATTAGACCAATATTTTTCCAATATTGCACAAGGGCCTATCTTCCTCATCTAAATTTTACTTGGAACTCCTTTCTGTAACCTTGCCTTATTGAGGTGCACCATGACCAAATCTCCAATCTAAAACTAAACATCTCTTTTCCTTTCATCTACCTTCTGCTTGATATGAGTGGTACTCTCTATCAATGCTACTTTAACTGAGTCATGGACCTCCTTCATGGATTGAGAAAAATCTTCAGCATACCCACTCCTCTCTGTATTTCCACCAAGATCCCTTAATTCACAGATACCCTTGGGATGAATCCCATACACAATTTCAAAAGGACTCTTTCCTGTGGACCTATTAAATGTATCATTGTAGGAAAAATCTATTTGAGCAAGTAATTGATCCCATGATTTCCCATACTCCTTGGTAAGACATCTCAAAAGATTGCCTAAGCTCCAATTCACCACTTCAGTCTGACCATCGGTTTGGGGATGGTAGGCTGAGCTAAAAGAAAGATTTGTACCCAGCTTTTGCCATAAAGTTTTCCAAAAATGACTCATAAACTTGGATTCTCTATCAGATACAATACTCAAAGGTAATCCATGTATCTAGACTTCTTCTCTAAAGAACAGATTGGCTATGTAACAAGAATCATGTGTAGTTTTTCAAGGTACAAAATGAGCCATCTTGCTAAACCTATCAACAATTACAAAGATGTTGTCTATTCCTTGCTTGGTCTTTGGTAACCCAACAACAAAATCCATACTAAGGCATTCCCATGGTCTATTTGGAATAGGAAGGGACTGATACAATCCTGCATTGGATGAATTCCCTTTTTCCTTCTGACAAACCAAACAAGTCTCTACATACTTCTGGATGTCCCAATTCATTCTTGGCCAATAGTAATACCTTTTGACCAATTCTAAGGTTTTATTCAACCCAAAATTTCCACTTAAGGAACCATTATGCTTTTCCTGTACTAGATTCTCTCTCATGGAACCTCTTGGTACACAAATTTTTCCTCCCTTAAATAGAAGACCTTCTTGAAGAGTATACTCTGAATATTCACTATGAAAGTGATTTTGATACTCTTGACATACCTTGTATGCTACTGCAAAACCTTCATCGGCTGGATACAGATCTTTGAAACTTTCAATGTCAATGCTTCATAGCTGAACTTCTTGCACCCTGAGTAACCTTCTAATCAATGCATCTTCCATCTTATTATGTACTCCCTTCTTATGCTTTATTTTGAAGGTAAAGGCTTGGATGTATTCCACCCATTTCATATGCTTGTGACTTCGTTTATCTTGTGAACTCAGAAAACTCAAAGCCTAATTGTCGGTAAAGACAACAAATTCTTTAAGAAGTAGATAATGTCTCCATTTCCTTAGTGCTTGCACTAATGCACATAATTCCAAATCATATGAGGAATACTTCTTCTTTGCATCACTGATTTTCTCACTATGAAAATATACTGGCTTTCCTTCTTGACTCAATATTGCACCGACAACAATATTACTAGCGTCACATTCCACAGTAAACAATTTGTCAAAAATAGGAAGTGTCAAAATTAGTTGAGTCGCTATTCTCTTCTTTATATTCTCAAATCCTTCATCAGCCTGCTCATTCTATTGGAACTTGGCTTTCATACCTCCTTTGATGGTATCTAAAATAGGTGCACTAATCTCACTGAACTGTCTGATGAATTTTCAGTAAAATTGTGCCAAACCATGGAAGCTTCTTAGCTCCGTAGCTGATTTTGGTGTAGGCCAATTCAAGATTGCTTCCACCTTGCTTACATCCATCTTCAAGTTACCTTCTAAGATAAAAAAACCAAGATATACCAATTCTTGCGTCATGAATTCACTAATTGTAGAAAGCACAATGTATATCAAAATGACTTAACACAAAAAGTGACTGTATATCATAACATATTATACATATATTTCTCCGCATATACACATTCTATATTACTCCCCCTTTGACATTAATGAAAAAGGTGTACAAAAACTTGTAAGTCTTCTGCATACTTACTCCATGTAAACTTCAGGGTACACAATTTGAAGAGATTGGATCTCTTTCTGCCAAAATACTTTCATAACATCAACTGTCTGAAGATGTGCACATAGAGCATATGTCAGTTTCTCCATTTTCATAAAATCCATGCAAGGACCTTGATCATATGTCACCCTGGTGTCATCAATCTATTTGATGTTCTCATTAAGGACTGCTAAAGATGGCGCAAGTGCATTTCTCAACTGGGTTTGTCTTATTCTTATCTTGCTGATTTCCAATTTTGCCTTCTCAATTTTATCCAACTTTCCTTGATAGACATTATTGCAAATGTTCATGTCTTGCATGGATGTTT
>MU226860.1:1276021-1303512 GCA_018584345.1 Thuja plicata
TATATATATATATATATATATATATATAGTAAAGTACTATATCATATATGCTATATTATATAATTATAGTATTTTATACAAAGTTTCTTTTTTATTTTTTATCTATAATATTTTTACTTTTATTAAATAGCTATTAATTAAAATATATATAATATTTATAATAAAATTAAAATTAAATTTACATATATAATTATAACTAATTACGCAAGTGCAAGCCACTATGTAGCACTTGTTTATTGTAATTATTATTTTCAACTATTTTTAAGTTTAAAAATTTTCGCAAAATAATCTGATTTTTTTTTAAAATTATTTAAGTTATAAGTATTTACAAATTTTAAATATATTTTAATTTAACTTTTAAAAATTATTTAAATATTTTATAATTTTTATTTGAATTGTATTGAGTATAATATTTTTAACTTAAAATTATATGATATTATTAATACAATAATAATATATATTTTTAGATCAAAGTGACTGGGGTCACTAAAAATATTTATTAAAATAAAACATAAAAATGTCAAAATACAAAAGAGAGAGAATAAAAGTCAACTCTCTAGACATCCACAGGAATAAAACTTGATGCATCAGTTAGAGAGGAAGTTGTATCAAAATGAGCATTAGAGCCATCAGAAAGAGCAAACCACGATGAAGAGTAGCAGAAACAACTCTATGATGAAGCACATTCAGCAACCGCTTGAATTCCTTAACCGCTTCTCTAGAACTCCCATCCTGCACACCAAATCTAACAGCAACAACCAAATCTTGAAGGGCATGAGTAGCCATGAACTTATAAAAAATTTTAAAAACAGTAATGGGAAAAGAACCAGTCTCATGTCTATAGCATGAGAAAAATGAAATAGAGCATCTTCATCAAACGGCGAAGAATTTAACAAATCCAAAGCAATTAACAAAACAAGTTGAGGGTCTAAGATAAGATCCATTATAACTGTAAGAAACCTTGATGCCACTCAGAGAAGAGAGCGGATAGATGTGGAGCACGCCAATCGTTACCAATTAATAATATTAATATTTACTATAATTTGATTTATAGAATCTCTTAATTATGAAAGAAATATATAATTATCATTTTAAAAATATTCATATAATATATAATTTTATATGCTATATTATAATATTAATTTATTTCTAGTTCATCAATTAGTGTGTTGGTTAAGCGGTGGTATTGTTGTTGTGCTAGTTTGTGGCCTCACTGGTTCATTACTTTGTATCGTGGCAAGTCACATTTAAAAGTTTATTAGACGCATATATAAAAATGATAATAATATTTTCATTATTTAAAATATTAGGATTAGATGTAATCTAAAATTATTATGTTAGTCATTTAGATTAACTAATGCATAAGTACAAAGGAATTCAAATCTATTTTGAACTTTGGATATGTTAAAAAGTATGTAATTTTACTCCAATTTAGATCAAGTGATAATGGAAGAGCACCAGTACTTACACGCCCTAAATTTGCGCACTTGTAGAGCCTAAACTATATATCATATTTTGATAATATTTTTTTTGTTGTCTTCATATGTGAGTTGACACCTTAAAAAATATTTCTTAGCTTCTGGGTATTAACAAAACTCCTTATAGAGATCGTCAAGCGTCGAAGGGTCAAAAAGTGGTCATTTCAAAGTGTCGCTTGATACCCACTCAAAGTTGCACTAATAGCCGCTCACTCAAAATTGCCAGTACTTGTGAACAAATGTCCCAGTAGTCGTGTACAAGTGTCCCAATAGTGGTGCATAAATGGGCCAATTAACAACCAAAAAAGCTAAAAAATGATCATCTTTTAGTACACATGTTATCATTTTTGGGGCTCCTTTTAAAATTAGTAATTGGGGGGTCAAGTGTGCATGGAGTGTGTTGTTATTGGAATGTGTTTGGTTACTGGTACTCTTCCCCTAGGAGATTAATTGGGGTGGCATGCATTATGAAGTTTTTATAAGCATAATGTGAAGAAGATACCACTTTATAAGAGTCCTTAAAGGAGCTGTCATAATGATCTCATGAGCATTCTAAACAAATTATTTTAGGGGACAAGTTCACATAATAATTGGAACACACTAAATTATCATGACCATTCTTAACAAAAATTTTTGGTTAAGTTATTTTTAATTGGGATTCATTACAATTAGGGGGAGGACTCAATGGTTTATCCTATAGTTTTAAAGGTGCCCGCAAATAAATCAATATCAAATTAGGGTCTAAAAATATCACCACAGATAGTTTGACTTGTTAGCAAAAAAAATTTATATTTTCAAATAAAATTTGACATGTTATCGACCCACCACCCAATCGTTTTAAAATTTGTTAATAAAATCAACTTTTACACAACAATCTCTTGGTTAGAGAGATGTACTAGTAGTTCTCAAATCTTGCCACCTATAAGAAAAACATCAAACATAGAAAACATTCCTCTCTTCTTTAACCCCTTTTACCTAGACTATTCCATCCCTAGCCACCTATATCCCATTTATAATGTTCATTTTATAACCTTGTTTAGACATCACAAGTTTCCCATTTAACTTTATCCTTAGAGGAAAATAAAATTAACGTAGTGTCATTTTAGTTTGTCACTATATTTTTCCTATATAATTGATAATTTGCTTTTGATTAATTATTAAATAATACTTTATTATTCAATAAAAGAAACTACTAGTCCTTTGATTTTATTCCTACCACCAATTTATATTTTTTCATTTTTTATATGGTTTATCTTAGATAAATAAACATAAATATTTATTTATGATCTTATGTCAATCTAGGATGGGTGTTGTGCAAATTCAATGATGGAAAATATTAAGAATCAAAACTTCAAGTAGATGTAATCTAAGATTATAAATTATAAGTACAAATAATTTCAAATCCCTTTTTAACTATGAATATGTTTAAAAGCATGTGTCCTTAATGGAATTTATATTGGCTAAGCGATGAGAGGAGACCAATTAAAATTTGCAAGCATTATGGAAACCTTTCTAGGCATTAGGACACTAGGACGCTGCTTTATAGGAGTCTTTTGAGTTGTCATAATGATCTCATAAGCATTATCAATAAAATACTTTAGTCAACAAGTTCTTAACTGTAATTGGAACACACTAGAACCACTTAAAGGATTTTTTTGAATTCTTGCTATAGTGATTTTATGACCACTGTCAAAAAAATATTTTAGCTCACAAGTTCTTATTTTTCACTGGGATGTATTATAATTAGGGGAGAGGTCTCAAAGGTTGTACACATTACAACAATACACCATAAAATTTTGCACATTACAAGGCTGTACACATTACAACAATCCCATCAAAACCCAAACAAACACAAATAATGCCCTCTTGGAATCCTTAATAGTTGGAGTGGGGATTCAACCACGGAATGAGAAAAAGATTTAAATCATGTGTATTACACATTTTACATTTGCATGCTTCCTCCACTAACATTTGTACAAAACCTTCCATTCACAATTCTCCTTATTCCTCCATCATAAAAAAATAAATAGAAACTCATATCCAAGGTTAGATGATGTGGGTATTCATACCCCAATACAAGCCTCCATATGGGAGCCACACCTGCTCAAACTCCAACATAAGGATGACTTAACTCTCTCGAGAGGAGGTCTTCTCCACACACATAATAAACTTTTAAAACATAACAACCTATAAGAAAATTATATCAACATACAAAACCCAACATATTGCCACAAAATTTTCACCAATTTCTTTCCACATAGAATGCACAAAAATGAAAAAATTCCATATATTTGTTTGCATATCAATACGAAAATCAAACAAAAAAGGTTAGACGCTACCTTGAAAATGTTATCCACATGTTATAAGTTGATGAAGATTCCTCGAGACTTATCCTTCCAACCCACCCTTCCTCTACCCTTTCCTTCTTTCCTCTTTATCTCATAGAATTTATTCCCAAAAAGAAAACTTTCCAAAAGAAAAACCAAGAAAAATAAGATGCAAGAATCCCTCACATAAGCATAAGAACATCATTCATGTCTATGAAACAAAACCCCCATCCATAGTACTCATGTATAATGCCCAAATATAGGAAAATATGAAAATACCAAGCAAGGGGCATAATACCATCAAAGAAATATAGGTCAATAGGAATAACAAATAGTGGATTCAAACAATTACTTTGTATGATTTTCAAGCTTAGCTTGATTTACATTCCATATGTTATTTTTATCACTACAATGATTGCAAGCAATTGCAACAAGAAAAATCTATTAATATCACACCTATATTGAGATTGCAGATAGTTACAAACTAGCAATCGCACATTTGTGTGCAATGGTTACTCTGAAGAGATGTGGAAGTTCTATTATAGAATAAATTGGTCAATTGTTTCATACTTTTATGCAATACAAGAGAGGTCAATTGGTAGGTGATTTAGAAAATAATATTATTTGTGTAACAGAAGCCTCAAAGGAGAAGTGACAACTTCAAACCAACTACACATTCGCTTACAAGGATCTGAGTATGACTAAAAAAAAATATTTAAATCAAGAAGATAATCAAGTTCCAAGTTGATAATTATTTATGGATAAAAGTGCATGATAGTTTTTGTTTGACTTTTGAATTATTCATCATCAAGAAAAATAAGATTGAAGGAGAGAGGAAGATGAATAATTAGAGATGATTCATACACATACAACTATACAATCTATAGATATACAATATTTGGGTTCATTTTCACTTTCTCCTTTTGATACTTTATGGAAATGAATATTGATAGAGTTTTCTCTCATGTAATACCTCAAATCATCTCATTTTATGATGAGGAGTTTCATCAAAAACTAATATGGATGATCGCATGTTCATGGTACTACCCATGATTGTCCATTCAATGGAGATTCATATTAATCTAGTGAGATAGTTTAACATTTTCTTAAAATAATATTGTATGATCATCATTACTAGTAAAAATATATGTTCATCTAGGTTTCTAATTGAAGATGTATAATAATATCCTCATTTATACTTTTGTTTGCATAATAAGATTATGTCTCAAAGTGGGGTTCAAGGAGTTTGACATCTTGTTTCATGTTATTACATATTTAAATATACATTTATACATGTTACATATAACATATTGGCTTGAACAACTAAGGGATGTTCACTATTTGGCTCATCAATGCTTAAAATATATTCATGGTCAAAATAATTTTCAAACTAAATGGAGATGTATATATTCCTATCTTTTACTTGTTTTTTTAAGCGAAACTTTTATATTTATATTAATAATCTGATTTAAAAAAGGCTCCGGACGAAAAGAATCAGCAAAGAAAAACTCCAATCATCACCCATCCTATTACAAAATTAGCAGGAATGTTACATTTGCATCCAAAAACCCTACAAGATTACCCGCATAAAAGACCTACCCTAACATGATATCCGTTATCTTTTACTTGTTATTGCACACTTGTACAGATATATAAACTCTTACAAAAGCACTATTTGAATGCAAGGATAACCTTCATCATATACAATGGATCTGAAAGCAAGTTGTAAAGTTGAAAATAGAACAAATGCATCCTTATGCATGGCCTCCTACATTATCTGAAAGAAAATAAATCAAGTTACAATTCTTATCCTCCACTATGAGAAAAGCACAAACAACTTGTTTCTCATCTTCTATATGTAGAAAACAAGGACAATTTTATCTCTATCCACCAAAGAAGAATAAGAAAGTAAACTTTGGTATATCTATTGTTTTATCTTCTAAGGATACTATCTCCGCATGAAATACAAATATTCTAGTTCATTAATAGATTTTGTTTCAAAAATATAAACTATAGGTTAAAAAAGTTTGCACACCTATCTGTCATACAACTTTATTAAAAATAATATATATTTTGTCGTAATGAAATTCTTTTTTTTTTAAATGATTCCAAACCATGAAATTGAAATGAATTTGATTCAAAGAAAAGAAAGAAAATTACAATTCTTTTCCTCCACCATGAGAAAAGCACAAACAAGGTGTTTCTCATCTTCTATATGTAGTAAAGAAAGGACAATTTTATTTCTATTCACCAAAGAAGAATAAGAAAGTAAAATTTGGTATCTCTCTTATTTCATCTTCTAAGGATGTTGTCTCCACATGAACTCCAAATATAGGAAATACAAATATTCTAATTCAATAATAGGTTATGTTTGAAAAATATAAACTATAGATTGGTTGCACCTATCTATCATAAAAATTTATTAAAAACAATCTATTTTATCATAATGAAATTCATTTCCTAAAAAATGATTACAAACCATGAAAATGAAATGAATTTGATTCAAAGAAAAGAAAGCAAGTTAAAATTGTTGTCCTCCACCTTGGAAAAATCACAAATTGTTGACTTGGTGGTCAGCACTTCCTTGGATATTCATGACATGGCTTAACTGCCTCTCATGGATCGGGTTAATCTAGTGTTTGTATTGGGCATTGAAAGTTTGAGCTTTTGGTGCAACGAAAAATGATTCCAACAATTGGTATCAAAGCATAAGTTCCCTGCATATAGGTCTATCCTACGGATTGATTCTGGTCTTTTGGAAGTGTTTTCATGGCTCAGGCACAAGGTGCTTCACTTACAAGAGCTCCCCTATTTGATGGCTCTGATTATGTGTTCTGGAAAGTCATGATAAAAACTTTTCTAAATTCTCTTGATGTTAGGATGTGCAAACTAGTAACAAATAAATATATTGTTCCCTCTTTTGTTCCTATAGATCTTGATGAAAAGAAAAAATATGAACTGAATGTTAGAGCTAAGTTTGCTATTTTGTGTGGTCTCACTAAGGGTGTTTTTGTGAAAGTCATGTACTGCAAGTCTGCAAATGATAAATGGGAAAAAATTGAAACTATTTATAAAGGAGATGCTAAAGTCAAAGAGTCTAAAATCCTCACTCTTAAAACTCAATTTGATTATTTGAAAATGAAAGATGATTAAATTGTGGAAAATTACTTTCTTAGGATTGATGAAGTTGTCAATGCTTGTAGAGGCATTTGAGAAATTGTTGATGAATATGATGTTATGACAAAAGTTGTTAGAAGCCTGCTGCCTAAATTTGAGACTAAAATATCTTCCTTAGAAGAAAAGAAAAACTTCTCTAACATGTCTCTTCATAAACTACAAGGCATACTTACAGCCTATGAAATGAGGACTGGAAGCAATCCTTCTACCTCTAAAGAAACTTCTTTTAAAGAAGAAAAGAAAGAATAGGTCGATAGTGAGTCTGAACTATTAGATGCATTTGAAGCTTTAATTGTAAAAAGGTTAAAAAATAAGTACAAGGGTAAGTTACCCTTCAAATGCTTCAATTGTGAAAGCAGGACACTATGCCTCCAAGTTTCCTTACATTGATCAAATTTATGATGAGGATAAAAGTGAGAAGTTTTCTAAAAAGAAAAGTTGGAATCCTAAAAAGAAGTTCAACAATTTTAAAAGGAAGAGTATATTTTCTAAAGAGGAATTTTGAGGGTGAATCAGTTGACTCACCCTTTAAAGGTGATGAAACTCTCTTCATGGTAGAAATTGAACCCTCTGAAAAGGCAACGTCTAACAAAGTAGAAAACTCTTCTGAATCTGAAAGTAGTGAAGTAGAGCTTGAAGAAGAGGTAGATCTTGAAGAAGAGCTTGTGTGCACTTAATGAAATCAAAAGACTTAAAATATTTGTAGCTACACAAGAAAGTACAAACCAAGTCTTGCAAGTGGAGTTAGAAATACCAAATTGGGTCATTGAAAGCTAGAAAACTTTACTTACTGACAAGGAGCAGAAAATCAATAGTTTAGAATAGAAAATCATTGTTTTTCAAAATCAACAGAAGGACTTGACAGGTGTAGGTCTTGATAAAGATAGAACTTCAAACCAGAATTTGAAATCTGCAAATGGAAACCAAGCTTATGCATACAATAGGACTTCAATTAAATGTGGATTCTTTCATGGTTATTGTTTTTATTGCAATACTTTTGAGCATAAGTTTAGAACATGCAGATTTTTAACGCATAGAACACCTATATTTGGACGCAAATAAGCCTATGGATTTCCAAACATAGTAAGGTGTGATAAATTCCAAATCTATGGAGACATTGCTACCCACTGCAAATCAAGTCAAGGTGTTATTAAAGTGTGGATGCCTAAGTATGTACCTAGCGCAGAGAAATCTATGTTAGCTCAAACTGCTTTGTTTTCTAACAGGACAACAACATGGGTATTGGACAGTGGGTGTTCATACCACATGACATGAAACAAAGACAAGTTTCATTTCTTTGAGGATTTTGATAGTGGCTTTGTAAGGTTTGGTGACAATTCAAGTGCATCCATCATAGGTAAAGGTTTTGTTCATTTAAATGATGACACTCCTATTCACAATGTTTATTATGTTGAAGTTTTGAGACACAACCTTCTGAATATTAGTTAAATTTGTGGTAGTGGATACAATATTTCTTCCATTCCAAAGGTTGTGATATAAATAATAAGTCTAAAAAAATAATTGCTAATGGTCTAAGAAATGTTGGTAATGTTTATAAACTGCTTGTTTCTACTTACCATGAAATAAATGCAAGCATGTGTCTCATGAGTCAAGTAGAGGAAAATTGTTTGTGGCATAAACATATAGGACATATCAACTTTGATGACTTGATTTGAATTAGCAAATATTAGAATGTAAGAGGTTTACCAGTACTTAGAAAACTAGAAAATGTTGTTTGCTCAGGTTGTCTAAAAGACAAACAAACAAAAGTAAGTTTCAAATCTAAAGAACACTCCTCCACAAGACCTTTACAACTTGTACATACAAACTTCTATGGTCCTACAAGAAAAAAATCTATTAATGGTGAAAATTAATTCATGTTTTTTATTGATGGTTATCCCAGAATGGTATGAGTCACTTTTCTGAAACATAAATCTGAAGCCTTTGACAGATTTAAGGTATTTAGAAAAATGGTTGAACATGAATCTGATCTTAAACTGAAATGTTGTAGATTAGATAAAGGTGGTGAGTTTACCTCATAATAATTCATTAATTATTGTGAACAACATGACATCAAAAGACATTATGTTGCTTCTAGGACACCACAATAGAATGGGGTTGCCAAAAGAAAGAAAAGAATTGTGAAAGAAATGGCAATAACAATGTTAGATGGAGCTAAGTTACCTAATAAATTTTGGAAAGAAGTTGTTCATACAACTATTTATATTTTAAATAGGGTGCAGATAAGAGTGAAATTGATTTTCACTCCATACAAGTTATGGTATGGTCATTCAACTACTATAAAATAATTTAAAATATTTGGTTGTAAGTGTTTTATTAAAATGGATGATGAAAATCTTGGAAATTTTTAATCTAAATCAAATGAAGGTATCTTTTTAGGATACTCTAGACATAGCAAATCCTAAAAATGTCTAAGTATTAAGTTGAATAAGATTGTTGAATCCATAAATGTTACATATGATGAAAAATTATTTCTAGATAATAATCATGTGTAGGATGTTGAGGAGGAACTTGTTTTGGGACTTGAAAAAACTCTTGAATCTGTTGCAACAGATAAAATTCAACAAGAAGATGATGCAAGACCCAAAGTAGCAACACCTCTAAAAACACCCTCCAAGATTATTACTAAGAGGCATCCTTAAAATTTGATTATCAGGGATAAATATGCAGGAATCTTAACCAGAAGAAAAGCTAAACTGGAGGAACAATCTCAAATGGCCGAAACACTATTGTCTGGTAACATAATTTGAACCTAAATATGTTTCTAAAGCTTTACTTTATGAGTGTTGGTTAAATGCCATGAAATATGAAATTAGTCAAATAGAGAAAATAAAACATGGGAAATTGTGTCTAGACCAAATTTTAAAAATGTTATAGGTGTAAAGTGGGTGTCTAGAAACAAACTTGGTGAATCTAGAAAAGTTGTTAGAAATAAGGCATGTTTTGTTTGTAAAGGATATGCTCAGAAAGAAGGTATTGATTTTGGTGAAACATATGATCTTGTAGCTAGATTAGAATCAATCAAGATTTTTCTAGCTTATTCCTGCTACAAGAATTTTAAATTTTATCAAATGGATGTTAAAACTGCTTTCCTAAATGGTTACTTTGATGAAGAGGTATACATGGAACAACCTGAAGGTTTTTAATCAGCAGTAGACAAAGTGACACATTCTTGCTTCTTGTTGTGTCAAGCAACAAGACGGTCACCCAAAAAGAAAGAAGCACCACTAGTGCTTCTTTTGTCATCCATACAACCACCCCAATCAACATCAAATATGCCAAAACCATTAAAATCAAAAAAGCCAAAACGACTGTCAAAATATGCAAAGGTATGCCAGATAAGTCAAAATATGCCAAGATATGCCAGATAACCAATATGAAATATGTCAATCTCCTGCTTTAAAAATATTGTTGTTTTATAAACCCTTATCTAGGGTTCGAGTACTCTATCTCAAGGGTTACTTTTGAAGACTCTTCAGACAGTTATTTCTTCTATGATATATATATATATTTATATATTTATATATTTATTTATTTATTTATTTATTTATTTATGAATAACAGAAAATACATATGCATGGAGTATATATGTTAGAAGTTTTTTTGGGGAACTAAAAAGAAAAATGTGTTGTGAAAAAGATAAATATTCAGAAGGATTCAAAACGATGATTTTGTGCATAACAGAGTTGATGCATTATCAATTGTGTTTGGAAAATGTTTTATATCATTTTTGTAATATCAAAAGGATAGTAATTGTATAATTGCAAGTAAAGAAAGCAATTTTATTATTATTAGACTTGTTGTAAACACATTGACAATTTGAGATATAGGGGTTGGTGCTCCTCGTAGTTGGTGTTGCTAAACAAATATTGTAATAGAGTTGGTGCTCTTTGGATTAATAGGATTACATGTTTGGATTGGTTTTTCTACCCAGGAGGCTTTTCCACTCGGCAAATACTTGTGTCATGTGATTGTTGATCTTGTCTCATTTGTCTCATTAGTTATCATTGCACTTTTAATGTGATTTATAGTTCTGCATATCTAAACCATGTTTCATCTCATTTTATGTTAGTGTATTCTCTGATACTTTTATATAGGTTTCTTTTTTGCAACATAGATTCACAAGTTCTAAATTCTACAAATCGTGTTAAGTTTTGTTCAAAATAGCAAAGTAAAACTGAATGATCATTCGTTATTTGTTGAATGATTATAAACTTGCTTTGATATAATTTTGCCTTAAATTGTTGTTCTCATTAGATCATCTTGTCTCAGTCTTATTGTGGTTTAAAAATCATTTATCAATTTCGTTCAATCGTGTTATTGGAGGGTGTCCACAATTTTAATCTATTATACTTGTTTAAATTTGTTTCACTCTAATCCCCCTAAGAGTGAATCCACTTCCAAAAAGTGGTATCAGAGCCTTGGGTCATGGGTTCGAGTCTCCCTTCAGTGGGTGTTGAAGGCTTAGTTGGTGCTGAGGGGGAGATTGTTAAATTGGTGGTCAGCACCTCCTTGGAGATTTGTGACATGGCTTAGCCACCTCCTATGGATAGGGTTAAATATGGTGTTTGTATCGAGCATTGAAAGTTTGAGCTTCTGGTGAAATAGAAAATAATTCCAACACAAATAAGGTGTTTCTCATCTTTTATATGTAGTAAAGCAAGGATAGTTTTATCTCTATTCACCAAAGAAGAATAAGAAAGTAAAATTTGTTATTTATATTATTTCATCTTCTATAAATTTTTTAAATTATAATTTATATATATAATATAATATAAATATATATATGATATATATATATATATAATATATATGAATATATATATATATATATCATAATTTATATATATATATATATATATATATATGTGTGTGTGTGTGTGTGTGTGTGTGTGTGTGTGTGTGTGTGTGTGTGTGTGCTCTTTTTTTCTGAAATAAAAACTACACTATTTTCTATCTTTGAAAAGGAAAGATTGACAAATAAAAGAAATAGAGAGATTTTTGTTTTTGATTTTTTACAACACCAATGGATATGTAAGAAAAGAAACTTTAAACATACACATAGCGTGTATACTTCCTACAAGAAAAGATATCAAGACGGGAGGATATAGAGAGGAATGGATGTGGAAATGGTCCCACTGGACATTGCCAAAATGTCGATGAAGAAATCTACCTATGTGGAACAAGCTCAAACATGTCAAGATTAGTGGGTTAGCATTCAAATAAACCAAACATGTATGAAAAACTTGAACAAAATGACACAAGAAGCTCTCTCCACAACCTTAGATGAGCCAAACAAGTGCACCCAAGCCTTGTTGATTTTCTCTTTGACATTTTGTGTGGATATTCTCTCCAAACACAATATATTGATCTCTAAGTAAACTAATGGAAGTTGAAAGGCTTACAAACTAGTATAAGGAACTAGCCACAAGCTTTCAACCAAGATGGTGAGAATATGAAGCTACTATAAAAATGCAACTATCATACTAACATGATTCAAGATTAAGATGATCTAACATGCTACAAGATGAGATTATGAAACATGAAAAGTAACAATTATTTATATATGCTTTAAAATGATAACAATGCACTTGAAAGAAAACTAGCATTATAAATCTACAACAATGAATAATTGATGCAAATGCAAAGTGAGAGGCTCCATTTATAGAATTTGGAGGGAGGCCGAGGGGCTTGGATAAGGTGGATCCTATGTGGAGGCCACATAGTATACACATGGAAGAACCATAGGACAAAAAGGGTGACTCATGGGAGATGCATTAGGTAAAGGGATGGTCATGCGAAGGTCAAAGATGCTCACACATGTTTGAGAAAACTAGTGATAGTGATGGGTCAATGACGAGAATTGGAGAAAGTGTGTGATGTGAGTAGACTTATGTTTCTCACACATCTGTGAGAACCTTTAAGGGAAATGGAAAAGGGGAGACAGCTTTTTAAGAGTTGTAAGAGTCTAAAAGGGGAAGGTTGCTCACATGTGAGCAACTTTGAGAGAAGGGAAAAAGGGAGACAACTTTGTAAGAGTTGTAAGAGGCTTAAAAGGGAAAGAAGGAAACAACCTTGTAAGATTTGTAAGAGGCAAAAAGTAGATAGTTACTCACATGTGAGCACCCACTTAAGTTAAAAAAAAATAGGAATCACATAGATTAGGTTAATTAATCTAGGATTTAGCCAAAATGTAGGTTTAGGAAGATGGTGATGGGTATAGATTAGGAATCTAGGTTATGATTTAGGATTTAATTAGATTAAATTAAGGATTAGGGATTTTAATTAAATAAGATTTAATTAAATACGGAATTGAGATAGGCTTAGGATTTTATCAAAATAGATTTAATTAAATCATGGGTTAAGGGGGAGAAGAGGATAATGAACCCAATTAATTAAATAAATCTAATTAAATAGGTAGATGCAAAGGATTAATACAATTAATTAATTAAAATCAATTATATAGCTAAGGATGTTAATTAAATAGGATTTAATTAACTATAAGGTTAGATTAATTAAATAAGTTTTAATTAATAAGGTTATAGGATGTTTTTAGACGTCTACATAGTGGCTTCAAAATTTCCCGTCAAAATGACTAAAGACTGAAAGAGAAGGACTTCAAATTGGTTTCAATATAAATCTTCATGAAGGATCAGCTTGTCATGGTTGCTCGTATGCAACACCTATATTTAAACAAGGTCGCAAAGCAACGTAGTTCCTATCAAATTGTTGGCAAGATTTTTAATTTTGCAAAACAATTATACAAAATGGATTCTATTAATATTTGTGTTTTAATGTGAAAGAAAATTCACATTTCTAGTTAAGATTCACTAGATTAGAGTTAACACTCCAATTTAACACTCCAATGCAAAAAGCATGTATTACTAAAAAATAATGGCATTCAGAGCACCTAATTCTATATTGAATTTTCTTTCTTCGACTATTGGCTATAGTTTATTTCTTTTGCCATTTTCCATTATTATATATTACATTAGATACATTTATACCTCTAAAACTATAGTATTTTATGACAAGATGGAAAATACTAACTAAATAAATATTTATGATTGTAAAATTTATGGCGTAATGAATCATTTCTGCCCAATGTAATTGATTGTCATAGAATGCAAATATTTATTAAATTTTAATTTGAAACAAACAAACATATAATTTGAAACATGATCTGAAAACCAAGACTGGTTATTCATCCATGTGTTTCTCTTTTTGTTTCTCTGTCCGTCAATTTTCCTGCTCCCCATTCTGACATTCTTCACGGACGTAAAAACACCTATCAATAGCCTACATAATTCTTTCCATGTTGGAGATTTATTTCTCAGAGCATCAACTTCATTTCTCAACATCTCTTCAATTTGGCCTCCGACAAAGCCTTGTTTGAACAAAACCATCCTATCAGACAAACTCCCATTATTTTTCTCATTGTATTTTTCAAGCATCTCACCAAAAATGACTGGAAATTTTTCCAAATAGTCGTTGACGGTGACTCTAGAGACATAACCAGAAGTAGAATGATCTGAAGTTCTAATATTTCTAACCAAAAAAGATAAATGAGGCAAAGAAAAAGTGGTTATGAGAAGGTTTGGAGCAAGTTATGTGCTACCATTAACACACAGTGGGGAGGGGCTTTTTCTCAGCGAGTTCTTCCTGTGAATGCCATGGATGACTCGAATAAAATAGATTTCTTGAAAAAACTTTAGAAAATTTCCATTGAGCCAAACAAATGCTAAGAAGTATAGAGGTGAAGAACCTGAAAATGGAGCTTTCAACTAGACACAAACTATCATTAGCATATAAAGGGAAGCATACAAAAATACAATTGCTTATGGCTCAAAATCTTACAACTTTAGAGACAAGGCAGAATGACACATCATGTTTCCCTTTGAATGGTTCGAACTAAACTTCAATGGTGCACAAAATGCTCTCTATGAGACTTGAAAGGTACCATTATTGTCAAAATATGAAAGTAACAAAAAATAATAATAAGATGCAAGCTCTCTACATTAGTGTTCAATCTTGAAAATGTCATAAAATCAAACAATGACAAGTTGAGACAGAACCTCTCAAAGCATAAACCAACATAGGAATTGCTTTCCTTCTTACCTTGTCGCGATGCAAACTAAGACAAGGAAGAGGAAGGTGAAATTTGTGCTTGGCAATGCAAAAGATGTCCACGTCAAGTTAGATTACAAAAAAGATAATCTGAAATATTTTCACCAATATCTGGGTAGATGACAAAAAAGATAGTCTGAAATAGTTGTGAGATGAATTTGCTTCTAAAACACTAATACAGGATGACGTGTCTCAAACACCATTGGGTAAGCTCCAAGATTCACGTTGAACAATGTGGATGAATATCGGCATTCATGTAGATGGGCGATATTCAACTAAAAGATTAAACTATATCTTATCGTATATCTCAACTAAAAATAAATCATATCTCATCGTATATATATTATAATTATAAACGCTAGCTATATGTATATGTTATAAATTATATGTCATTTCAAAATTTAGAAGTATATGTCATTTTAAAACTTTGCAATTGCAAACAAATATTTCTGAAAGCATATCCAACTTTGCAATCCCAAACAAATATTTCTGAAAAAATCGCCCGATGATTTGTATGAGCCAATCATATTTTAGAAAACTAATTTTGTTATTATGTTTTGTTAAAATTGTTTGACATTTATGTTTATGGTAAAGAGTTTGATATATTTATGAGAAATAAAGCAATGTAATTAATTTTAGAGTTTTTAATTTATATTTTTGTGGTTCTTATCTAATTTCCTTTTGTATTATAAAAATATATTATCTAACTAGTCATTAGTATGATTTATTCATTCTATTATTTCACAAAATTTTAGAATTAGATGAAACTTTCAACTTCCACAAAAGTTAAAGAATGTCATTTTTTTCTAAATAATATTATTTTATAATAAATATAATATTAGTGTATTTAAATATAATAAAAATCATTAGAAGTAGGACCAAATAAATTAATTTAATTATATTATAATTTTTTTTATTGGTAAAAGGTCGAAGCCAATAATTGTATTCATAAACTAATTTAAGTACAGATACCTCGCTCAGTGCAGGCGTTGGTAGGAAAGAGTGGGGTCGAGAAAAACTCTAGCCTTGCCTGGGACTGAAGTCCAGATTCTGATACAAAAAAGGAAAATTAAGGGGACATTCCCCCTTCTTTAAACTCGTCTTACAATAGTTTAACATTATTACATATATGATTTAAGCAGTGCTATTTCCAACTTCTGCCTCTTTATCGCATAAATATATTCTCTCTTTGCCCTTCCTTGCTACTCCTGCAAAGATCTTGGCTAAGATGATCTTTAATATTTTATATAAAGCTATTGATTTCTAAAACTGCATTTTGAAAAGAATGTATTTGATTAGCAAGGTTTATACTTACATTGGAATGTTGTTAATCTCAATACTGACATCAATCTGAGTTACTTGTCTTTCTCGCTACAAGAACATCTTATTGTTTTTCTACTTAATGTATGTTAGTCAAATTATCTTACCTTAGAATTCATAAGCTTCCCAATTCTTCTAGAGATATTTACATGGCCCTAATGATTTTTAATTAGAGGATGATATTTCCTTTTAAAATTTATTTCTATTGCCATTGACGTAGTGATATCAATTAATAACTATACCACTTCGAACATTGCCAATTTTTATTGTCTAGCTGAGAATCTAATTCATACTACTTTGTCAATGTTCATAATTAGTGGTATTTTAATCTGCAGTTAGCACCCTTACTAAATATGTGTATGTATATGAATATTTATATAAATATGTACATGCATAATGATAGGTTTCTACTTACAAATATATATGTATACCATATATATTTCTAGGTATCTACCTATATATATATAATTCCTCAGAGGTAAATAAAAGCATTGTATTTTAAAGAGCAACTTTAGCTAATACATATTTATCATTGAAAACTAATTTAAAGAATTGTTAGCAATGTTAACAAACATGAGTTAGAACACTTAAACCAAAACTTCATTGCCAACTTACATGCTTCAGACCATAATATAGGTAGAGGAGTTGCACTTCTCACCTTACTATCATCCTATCTCATAATCTTCCACACCGACAATATAACTTGAGAGGCTACAAACTGAAACAAGGAAACCTAGGACTAGTAGACCCGAGAATGGGGAGCGGAACACCTAGAAGGGAATAAACAAAATACAAAGGGAACAAAGCTAATCTTAGGATCTAGATTAGGAAAAGGAATACATAATAGAAAGAAAAGGAGCGGGAGGAGGTAAGATAGAGAAACGAAAGAAACTAAGAAGAAAGGCTCGGGTCATTGATTGGGGTAAGTGACCGAGAAAAGACTGAATGTTAAATAGAGGGGAAGAAAACTAAAAAATAGAAAGCTTAAAAGGGAAAAGAGTTCAGAACAGAAGGGATAGAGAATTGAGGTCAGCTACTTGGATAGATCTTCCTTCCCATTGTTTCTACACCCCCCTATGATATCAATCTATGCTAGAGTTCTTGTTCATTTCCTTTACTCGACTCTCGGGCTCTTAATATGTCCTTTTGAGATATGATTTATGTCTATTACTTGATTAATTCTTATTATGACTATATTTTTTCTCATATATCTTCTGACTATTTTCACTATACTATCTTCAAGGTTTTAGACTATCTATATTTAAACTACTGACCCTATTTAATTCATTGAGTCCTAATGATATTGGTTGACGATCCATTCTTTTATATGTGATTTGTTAAATAGAACTATTAATAGTAATTATTACGACCTATTAGATATATTAGGCTAGTTTGGGGGATATTCAGAGAACAAAGTTGAATTGGCTTAGTCTTCTACTTTTATTTCATCACTTATCTTCTTGCATATTTATGTGATGAAGGTCCCATCAGTTCCTAGGTTGGCTAGAGAATCAGGGTCCTTGTTACCTTCTCTGTAAATATGATTGACTTCGTAATCAGGGATATCTCTAAGGGTTTCTAAGACTTCTTCTAAAATTGAGTTTAGTTTCCAATTAGGATTGAATTTTGACCGTATCGCATTGATAATGATTTGTGAGTCTCCTTCAATTTCTAGGTATTGGATACCTAATTTTTTACTGAGTTTCAAACCTGCTAGTGTTTCCTTGATCTTGGCCATGTTGTTGGTTGATGAGGGTATGGGTTTTTGTTAGTGTAGGATTTTATTTCCTAGATGGGTTATTTATGTTTTCCTTTATTTCTAGGATTTCCTCCACGTGTTTTTAATCTTTCTTAGGTGTGGATGTAGGTGCCTCTGCCTACCAAATGTAGTTGGCTACATTTACTAAGTGTAGGTGCCTCCACCTACCAAATGTAGTTGGATGCATTTACTAAATGTAGTTGGCTGCATTTACTAAATGTAGGTGCCTCCACCTACCTCCACCTCTCCCTTTCCTATATAAACAAGCTTCCTTACTTGTATTTGAATATAGAGAGAGATTGGAGATATTGTAAATGCTAGGATAATATAGATTTCCCTTGATGTTATTATGCCCTGAGAATTTACATCAAGTTTATCTAATATTGTTATTTTGTTCATTCTATTTCCAGTTGTTGATCTAATACTTTCAATTAGATTTTGGGTTATATCTGTTTTAACAGATTCTAACATGGTATCAGAGAAATTCTTGAAATTTTAGATTACTTAGAGGTCTTGTAAAATCTTGTTTTTATTTCTCTTGCATTTTGTACGATCTGGAGAACAACAAAAATTTAAGAAGATCCATTAAGTCTCTTTATGCATATATGTTGTTTTTATTGATCTATTGAGTGCAGTGCTTTGAAGAATTCAGAGAGCAATTATGACTGCTCCATCATGTTCAGAAGGCTTTAGAAAGTCAAGATTGGATTTCGTTTCATCCAATTTGGAGAACATTTGCAAAAGTTGCAAAAAGAGGATTTTGCTCAGATCTAGAAGACAGCTTGCAAATGGAGCATTATCAGACAAAAAGAACACCACCATCATGTTTGGAAGGCCTTCAGACAAATTTTGATATACAATTCTCCTTATTTTGGTGCTAGAATAATTTGTGGAAAAAAAAATTGCCCAAACACGCATACACGCAAACTGAGGTAGCTAAAATAAATGTGCAGAGCTGACCTTGGCTGACCTCAGCTGACATCCCCTGGCCGACACCACCACCGCCACTCCCCGATCTCATCTGGCCTACACTGCCAGCTGACCACCAGTCGACTGACACCACTAACCAACCACTAGCGGGCAGCCGACCACCTCCGCTCGGTTGACCTTTAGTGGTTTACTCCAACCACCAGACCTCCTCTTCTAGCTCTAAAAGGGCATTTTTTTAAACAAGCGTAACTTTCACCCACGGTGTCAATTTTTTTCAAACAAAATATTGAAGAAAATTTGGCAACAAGCTCTTCGCTCCAGTAGAGGTTTGGATTCGAGATTTTTTCATTATACCCTATTTGTTATAGGTTGAAGTCTGTATTGTAAATTTCTTCTTTTGGCCATAACTTTCACCTTGGTACTCCATTTTTCAAAAATGAGATATCGTCGGAAAGTTGTCGAAGAACACTACACAGATTCAAGGTTCTTTTTTCCAGATTTTATCTATGGTTCACTCTATAATATAAATTGATATTTAAGCCATTGTGAGCCTATTGAAGATTGTAACTCAGAAAAGAGCTCTGTAAACGCACTAAATTATAAAGTGCCAACCTTATAAAACTTTGGGGGGTGTTTTTTATTGATATAGTAAAGGGGGGTGGTCTTGTGTGGTCTTGTGCACTCTCTTTCTATGTGGTTTGTCTCTCTTACATTCCACACAACAATCTTAATTTATGCACTAAAATGGATCAATCAACAATTTCATTACTCACACCCTATTACTACCATGAGTGGAAGTCTAAAATGACAATCTATATTAAGAAGTTAGGGTTATATAGAGCAACAATGGGTGTCAAAATTGAACCAACACTACTTGTGGAAAAGCCTAAATGGTTCAACAAATGTGACAAAGCATATGGTACTTTGTGCATGGTTGTATCTCCTGATCTTATCTTTCATGTTGACTCCACCATAACTCCAAATGATGTATGGACAACATTAGAAGGATTGTTTGGTAAACAAGATGAATTGAGGGGGCATCAATAAGAGAATGAATTGATAGGATTAAATCCATGTAACTTTTTCACTATTCAATACTTCTTCACAAAGTTGAAGGCTTTAAGATTGCAACTCAAAGCATGTGGGATTGATAAGAAAGATTCTAATCTTAAGTATTCTTTCAAAACTTGGTTCAAACTATTCAGGTTTTTTTTTCACATTCTATGCCACTAAAAGTGCCTTAGGAACAAATTATAAAATGCCCTCTCTTGATGAGTTGGCCAATGAACTCACAAAGAGAAAGATAAATTGATTCATATGGGCACATTGAAGCCCTCTAAATCTCATGCCTTGGCTGCAAATCAAGGCGCTAAAGAACAAAGAGGACCTTCTATTCAAGCAAAGAAACAACAGAACCAAGGAGAAAAGAAGCCAGAAAAGAAAGTTGTTACCACAAACACACCAAATCAGGCATCTTTTCAAAAGATGATAAGCCCAAGAGGGAGATTAAAATGTGTGCCTACTGTAAGAAACTTGGACATGATGAAAACAAATGTCTAAAGAAGCAAACTGATCACTTATCTCATCTTCTCATGAAGAACAATATCAAAGTGCCTGATTCTATCAAGATAAGTTCATCACAAGAGTCTACAAAGGAGACTAGTAAAGGGAAAGGCAAGGGTAAGGCTCTAGTTGTTGTTGCTTCACAACCATATTCCTGGATCATTGATTCAGGTGCTTCACATCACATGGCTTCATCAAAAGAAAGTTTTTCCACCTTGGAGTCATATTCTTTTCCATCTATTATTTTGGGTGATAGCACTCCTATTGAAGTGCATGGGAGAGGGATCTTTTGACATAAGTGAAGGAACATTTCATGATGTCTTGTGTGTTCCCTCTTTGTCATCTAATCTCCTATCTATTTATCAGATCACTCATACAGGCTCTGGCAAGAAAGTTGAATTTACTCCAGACACAGTGGTAATCAGTGAGATCAACAATGGGTCTACAATTGCAGTGGGAAAATCTGATCATCAGTCCATACTATATCACTTCTCTCACTTTGTTCCTGATTCTCCTTCACTTGCACTACTTACTCACTCAAATAAAGTAAGTCATTTTTGGCATCAGCAATTTGGCCACTTGAAGTACCACTACCTGCAACTGCTTAGTCAACAAGACATGGTTATAGGATTTCCTTCTATTCAATTCTCTAATGGAGTATGTCAAGGATGCATTCTTGGAAAGCATCCTGAAGAAAAATTTGATAAAGATAAAGCATGGAGAGCCACACAACTCTTGGAGTTAGTACATAGTGATTTGGCAGGACCATTTCCTCATCCTTCTTTTAGAAAATCCAAATATGTTTTAACCTTCATTGATGATCTCTCTCGGTATACTTTTGTATATTTCCTCAAACAAAATTATGAAGTCTTTGAGTGCTTTCAAGAATTCAAAGTTTTTGCAGAGAAACAAACAAGAAAAACTATCAAGGGTTTACATGCCAATAATGGGGGAGTATGTCAATCAAAGATTTGAACAATTCTGCAACTTAGAAGGAATTAATCTTCAACATTTGGTTCCCTACACTCCACAACAAAATGGAGTTGCAGAAAGAAAGAATCAAACCTTAAAGGAAATGGCCAACTATATGATTCACTCCAAGGCATTATCACCTCAATATTGGGCAGAGTCCATAAACTGTGCATGTTATATACAGAATCGCATTCCTCATCAAGTTGTCAAGGAAGCAACTCCTTTTCAAGCTTGGACCGGTCGCAAACCTACAATAAAACACTTTTGAGTATTTGGGTCTTCAACATGGACCCATATTCCATCAGAGAAACACAAGGCTATGGATCCTCAAAGTAGGCCTTACATATTTGTTGGATATCCAGACAATGTCAAAGGCTATAGGCTTCTCCATCCTACCACACATGAGTTGTTCATTGAGAGAAGTGTTTTTTTTGAGGAATATCCCTCAAGTTCTCCTTCTACCACTTCTCCATCCTTCATTCCTATGGAGACATTACGACTGCATGATGATCATTCTTTCAAGGATTTTAATCCTCTTGATCCCAATGAAGAGTCTTTGGATGAAAATGATGAGAATCATTTAGAGGGTGAATATCATCCCCTAGATTCCCCACATTCTCCAGCCACTGGGCCACTTTGGGCTCATTAGACATTGGAGTCAGCAGGTTATTGGGTTGGTGATCCTTCAGATGTGAGAAGAACACGGTCACATTTTGAGAAAGTTCCACATCTCTTTATTGCTACAACTTCTGATCCACAATCCTTTTGAGAAGCTTCTGGTATCCCTGAGTGGTATGGTGCTATGCAAGAAGAGTTCAGTTCCTTATAGAGGAACCATACTTGGGATTTAGTCCCTCTTCCTAAGGGAAGAAAACTTATTCAATGCAAGTGGATCTATCGAACAAAATTTTCTGCAGATGGGTCAGTTGATAAGCATAAGGCTCACCTAGTTGCCAAAGGATTCTCCCAAGTTCATGGTATTGATTACCCTGAGACCTTTTCCCCAGTTGCCAAAATAAACTCCATCTGACTTGTCCTTGCCATTGCTGCATCCCATCGTTGGGAAGTTCATCAGATGGATGTGAAGAGTGCTTTTCTTCACGGTGACCTTCAGGAGGAGATATATATGGAGAAACCACAAGGATTCATCCAGGCTCCGTCACCTTTTTTCCACCTACAAAAGTCTCTCTATGGCCTTAAACAGGCCCCTCGATCCTGTTATGCCAAGATGGACTCCTTCCTTCTCTCAGTTGGGTTTGATCGGTGTCATTCTAATCCAAATGTCTATTTTTTGTAGCAAGATGATGCTCTCACCTTCCTTGTCCTCTATGTTGATGAATTATTGATCAAAGGGACACACTCATCCCACATCATGGCAATCAAAACTACCCTTCATGATCAGTTCTTAATGTCTGACTTATGCCCTCTCCACTACTTCATAGGTATTAAGATCACTCAGTCACCTTCTAGTATATTCATTGGACAACATTAGTATGCTCTTGATATGCTCTCTTGATTTCACATGGCTGACTGTAAGTGTTCTCTGACATTTCTTTCAGGAGTCAAACTTGAGGCTTCTTGTTCTTCACCCTTGATCGATGCTACCTTGTATCGTTAATTGGTTGGTAGCCTCATATTTGACTCACACTAGGTTTGATATTTAATATATTGTGGGCATAGTCTCAAGGTTCATTCAGGAATCACATGAGATGCATTGGAAAGGAGCTAAGAGGATTCTTAATTATATAAAAGGTACTCATAGTTATGGGATTAATTATACAGCAAGTGTGGATATTGACTTGATAGGATACACAAATTTAGATTGGGTAGGAAATTCTCAAGATCGCAAGTCTACTTCAGGGTATTTCTTCTCTCTTGGTTCAGGTCCAATTTCTTGGTCGAGTAAGAAGTAGGCTTCTATTTCTCTTTCATCCACTGAGGTTGAGTATCGAGGAGTAGTTAATGTAGCTACTGAGGCCATTTGGCTTCAGAACATCCTCACTGAGTTTGGAATTCCTTTCCACAAGACAACAATCATCTTTTTTGATAATCAAAGTGCCATTCAGATTTCTCACAATTTGGTCCATCACCAGCAGACCAAGCACATTGAGATTCATATGCACTACATTTGGGAGTTGATTCATGAGTAGGTTCTTGATCTTCAATACTATCAGACATCTGATCATTCTGTCGACATCTTCACCAAACCCTTCACTGAGAAAAAGTTCATTAATCTATGTTCTTTCCTTGGGGTACGATAGGTGTCTACTTCTACTAGAGCTTTTTAGCTTCTCTTTTACTCTCTTTTGGAGAGGTGTTTTTTCCCACTGGGTTTTCTCCTTTTCTCCGGTTATGAGAGGTTGCATTATAGTTTTACATGGGTGCCTAACTTGGCCTTGTTGTCAGGAGCCATAAATATTTTCTACTAAATCCACCTAAGCTATGCTTAAGGGGGGTGTTAGTGTAGGATTTTATTTCCTAGATGGGTTATTTATCTTTTCCTTTATTTCTAGGATTTCGTCCACATGTTTTTAATCTTGCTTAGGTGTGAATGTAGGTGCCTCCACCTACCAAATGTAGTTGGATGCATTTACTAAATGTATCTGGCTGCATTTACTAAATGTATCTGGCTGCATTTACTAAATGTAGGTGTCTCCACCCACCTCCACCTCTCCTTTGCATATATAAATAGGTTTCCTTGTATTTGAATACAAAGAGATTGGATATATTGTATATGCTAGGATAATATAGATTTCCCTTGATGCTATTATTCCCTTGAGCTTTTACATCAAATTTATCTATTATTATTATTCTGTTCATTTTCTTTCCAGTTTTTGATCTAATATTTTCAATTAGATTTTGAGTTATATATGTTTTAACAGATTCTAACAGTTTTACCAATTTGTCTATAGTCTCACCATTCCAATAATGGATGATACACCCTATACCTGCCTTCCCTGGGTTTCCTCTAGAGGCTCCATCAAAATTTAACTTATACCAGCCTTTCTTTGGTGTTAGCCATTTATGCATTTCTCTATCTTTATTTCTTGTGTCTCCACCTTTACCAAATAAAGGTGGAATGATTAGATTCATCTAGGTTTTCCTGATCTGGTTATCCCATTCTAAGAATGAGATTTCGAATTTGTGTCGATTCCTATTTATATTGTTGATTAGTTCCACAATGGATATTTCAATTTTGTTAATAAGAGTAGCTACTTCCATTTTTTTATTGTCAAAGGTTCTTCTATTGCGTTCTTTCCATAGTTCCCATGTAACTATTGAGGGAATTACATACCATATATCTTTAAATAAGCTAGATTTCTTTAGGATTGGTCATGATTTTAGAAAATCGGTTATGTCCAAAAGCAAGGCTGTACTCCATCCTAAATATCTCCTTATCCAATTCAACCACTTACTTGAGTAGGGGCAATTTAATAGTATATGATCTACATTCTCTTCCTATTTTTCACAAAGAGGACATCTAGAGGGACCTTCAAAACCTAATTTTCTAAATCTATCTATTGTCAAGATTCTTTTTTGTAGAGCGGCCCATAAAAACATTCCAACCTTTGGAAGGCATGCCTTATTCCAACATAAATTTAGGGGTAGATCAAGGGTTTCTAAGTTTTGTTCTTTTATTATTGATTGGTATCCTTTTTTAACTTTATATACCCCATCATTTGATTCTACCCAAATTAACTTATCTTTTTTATTTTTGATAGATATAGATCTATCCTTTAGAAGGTCTTTTAGTTTTTTTTTCTTGGTGATCTATAGGTATCTTGTCAAAATATTTCCATTGTTGATTGTTGCTATTCGCTACGTAGTCCTTAACCTGATTGTCCCTTAACCTACACATAGTTTCTATAGTTGATGGAGAGAACCCCATTTTGTCCAGCGGGGGAAATCCTCCCCATGAATCATGCCAAAAAAGAGCTTCCTCTCCATTTCCATTATCCCATGTTAGGATGTGATTGATAATATCCTTATTGTCAATAATGAAGTTCCATATGTGTGTGTTAATTAGTTCACCTGTTATCTGCAACATGACACTTCAATAGATCATTATATTAGTAGAAAAACATAAAAAGAAAGGGTTTAAAGCTAAATACTAAAACCGATCTATTGCTTCCTATCTAGGAAGAGTTTGAAGAATGCCATAGTCATGCCCTTAGATTATGCACAAATCAGTGACATATACAACCTAAGAATGGAAGATTTGAATCAAAACTAATCTAAATGCTCACTAAACATGCATATTATCTCTAAAAAGTATGATAATAACAATGAATAATATCAAAACTACTATGTAATATGAATTTATAATTAATCTAAACAGCATAACAATGCTTTTCAACTCTAAAATTAAGGGCCAGTTAAGCTCAAAAACTAATTCTATTTATAGAATAAATGAGGAGAGAGAGGGGGACAAGGTTCATTAATGGAGGTGTAAAAACCATTAATGAGGTGTCAGAGACATTAATTCCAAAGGCATTGATGAGGCATGGGCTTGAGGAATCTCCATTAACAATGCATTAATGAGAGCAATTAAGAGGCATGGTGAGGGGTGTAAGTCCAAGCTTTATAAGGTGGACTTTAGAGGGAGCCAAGCTTGAGAAATTTGACTTTCTCAAGTGGGTTGGATTCCTAATCACAAAATTAGGAATGTGACAACATTAGGAAGTGGGTTAGGATAGGATTTAAGATTAGGTTTAGGCTTAGCATGGGGGGAATAGGTTGGGATGGGTTTGAACCCAGGGTTAAGGTGATTGAGATAGGTTAGGTTGGAGTTAAGGGGAATATTAATGAAATGAATTATGATTAATATATTCATCCAAAAATAGAGAAATTAATTATTTAAGCCTTTGATTGCTTTAGATAATTAATTAGGACTATAGCCAATTAATTAGATTAATTTAGGCTAGAAGATAGGCTTTTGCAAGTGATTAGATATAGTAGGGATTTATTTAATTCCTTTTTAAATTAATTACCTTTGCCATGTTTGATTTGAATAGATTTGAATTAAAATTGATTAGCTAAGGTGATTAATAAAATTTAGTGATTAAATCACTTAGGAGATTAAATCTGATTCGAATGAATTATGCCAGTCAATTGAAGAGTTGTCTAGACATAATTAGGGGTATGATCACACTTAGGGAAAATAGGTTTTATAGTCAGAGAAGACCAAATTAGGGTGGTTACATTTGCCCCTTTTTGAATTGATGTGCGAGTAGCACATTGATTCAAAGAAAGTTTTTAATGTTGACTTTAGAAAGATTGAGAATTTTGCTCATGATCGAACGAAATGTCTGATGAGATCACTCTCGCACTTGATTGAACTAAACTGATAGAATTGACTTTGAACTTGGTTTTTGTACAAAGGTCAATAAGCAAAGATCTTAAAGATATCAATTCTGAACTTGGTTGTCGTCCAATGATTGATAATACTAATTCCAAACTTGGTTGTCGTCTAAAAGTCAGTATGAAGCTGGCAGGAGCTTTAATAAGAATCTAAGAAAAAGTAGGCATAGGATATCCAGCTTGTGAGAACCGAAGCCTTCAATCCAACAGTTCTGACTTAGTCAAGGATCTGTCATGCCTTTTAGTTTTTTTGCTAACAAAGTCATTTTTAGTGTTGTTTTGAGCTAGAATTTGATTGATGATAGTGTGAGCATGCCCCCTCAGGAACGAAATCAAAGAAAAAAGAAAAATCCCTCTATTGAAAGAATGTATCACTTGCAGGGGTCCATTACGTCAAGAAAGAATGGATTAGAAGAAGTGAATAAACAAGGGTGTGTTATGAGAAAACACAATTTT
>MU226860.1:1303634-1319703 GCA_018584345.1 Thuja plicata
ATATATATATAAACTTGGATTTTGGATGAAAAATAGAATTTGTTTTGAGCTCAAATTCCTTATGATTTTATTTCTTTCAAAAATGAACTATGCAATCTCTAAATGCATCTGCATGCAGACTCTTAGGACTTGTCACTGATTTGTAGATATTGTATCATTTTTATCATCATTGGGCTCTTGTCAGAATGGATACCACCTGATAGTAAAACCATCACTAATACCCACTAATATTATGAAAGTATGAATACTATTTTTATTGGATGAAATGTCAAAAATAGACTTAGGCATCAAGGCATAGAAGCCAAGATGACAAGCTAGTCACCTTCCTTTAACTATATCGGAAGCTATGTAAGGTAAGATATGGACCCACAATGACCTTGAAAATTCATATCCTTGGGTACATTATGCTTCATATACCTTAGTGAGAATCTAAGTTTAGAAAACGGACAAGGAAATTGTTTCAACCTCCCCATAGTTTACACATAACAAAGATTGAGATATATGTGGCTATCCACTCATGGTGGTAGCTCTTACCATAAACATCCAAGTTAGGTGCAATTTATAGGATCATTTGAAAGAATCACCATATGTAGAAAACCAATAAAATGCTATCCCCCCATCCTTGCTTCTCTTTGTCTTTGCGCAGACGTCATGGAGTAACTCGGAAGACATAAAAACTATCAATTGACAATCAATCAAAGAAAACTCATAACTACTTAGATGCCCCTAGTTAAAACATCATGGGTACACAAAAGAGTCATAATCAAACCAAGATCAAACTATGTTTAGGTAGTATTGAGAAATACTATTGATTCATTTTTCAAGTGCAGTAGAGATTCATCAATCAAAAGTTTGGAATGTAAGCAATGTGGCTCCCATGTTTGTGTATAACATTGTTTCTGTTTGCAATCCAATGCAGCATTTAGGAACACCTTTTTCATGAGTGTAGTGCTCTTGCCATCCTTGTTTAGTGAAAGTGACAATTTGGTGCAAGCATCAAGAAGCATTATGTCACAAGACAAACCATCCTATGATGACCTAGAAGAGTCAACCTAACATGATAGAAAATATGCCCCCAATGCGGAATGACTTGTTCCCTTTAAACAGAAATGCAGACAAACCCCAAGCAAGGATAGGATATTTGTAAGGAAACAAAGTCAACTCTTAGCACATGTGTAATCGTGAAGGCCTAGTATCAGTAATGTATTGATAGATAGGGCAAAAAATACAAATGACACCTGATTGCCAGGTTTTCACCACTTGGAAAAACTTTTTTTTCTTCTTTTGGCTACCAGGATGCCTGTTTTACCAGGTTTTCATCAAGGCACTTTTCTCTTTTTCAAATTTTTTGCTATTTTTGATTTTTTGAATGTTTTTGTAATATCAAGGCTCATGTTTTCCAGATTTTCACCAAGGATACCTTTCTTCAGGACTTTTTCCATTGGTTTTTGATTTCTTTAGGGTCAATTTTCTGATATGTTTGGTATTTTCTGATATTTTCACTGTACAGGCTCTACTAGCCAAACATTAAGCATAGAACCACTTCAAATATAGATTATTGATAGGATCCAAAAGGACATCTCCTTCAGGTGTAGCTAGTTGATAGGCTCCAGTCCCAAAAGTAGGAGTGATAACATAAGGTCCCAACCAGTTTGGTTCAAACTTTCCTTTATGCTCTCGGTTAGGCTAGTTCTTAGGACTCTCCTTTAGGATGAGATCCCCCACCTGAAATTGTCATGGTTTGACCTTCTTATTGTACCCTTTGGACATTTGTGCTTGGTACACTTTTAGGTGATTGAACGCCTATTTCCTATGCTCATCAAGTAATTCTAGTGAATTCAACCTATCAATGCGGTATTGCTCATCAGTAACAAGACCTTGTAAAGATATCTGCAAAGATGGGATTTCAACCTCAATAGTTAGTACCGCTTCAGCACCATAGACTAGGGAAAATAGCGTGGCTCCATTTGGTGTTCTGATGCTTGTTCTATAGGCCCAAAGTGCTAGATTTAGTTGTAAATGCCAGTCTCTACTAGACTTACTCACAGTTCTGTGTAGGATCTTGAGAATATTCTTGTTAGATGCCTCAGCCTGTCCATTACCTTGAGGATAATAGATTAAGGATAAATGTTGAGTGATGTGGAATTGTTCACAAAGGTCATCAATATCTTGGTTTTTAAATTGGCCCCCATTGTCTGTTACAATTGAAGAGGGTATCCCATATCTACAAATAATGTAGTTCAAGATGAACATAGCCACCTGTTTTCCAGTGGCTTTGATTAGCAGCACGACTTCAACCCACTTTGTGAAATACTCAGTGGCTGTAATGATGAACTGGTGTCCATTTGAAGAATTAGGATATATTTGTCCAACCAATTCAAAGCCCCATTTCTAAAATGGCCCATGTGTTATGAAAGGTATGAGTTCTCTGGCAGGAGCATGGATGAGATTTCCATGTGTTTGGCATTTATGACATATTTTTGAAAATTGAATAGCATCTTTTTCCATTGTAGGCCAGTAATAGCCTACTCTAAGCAGCTTATTTTCTAGTGAAAATTCATTTGAATGTGATCCACATACACCTTTGTTGCTTCTTTTAATGTGCGATCTGACTCTTCATGTTCTAAACATAGAAGAAGTGTACCGCTAAGACCTCGTCTATATAAGTTATTAGTTATGAGAACATAATGTGATGCTGTCCTAATCAAGGTACACTTTTCATTTCTGGATAAATCATTGGGAATAGTTTGGTCAGTTAGCTAAGCAATGATTTTAGCATACCAAGATTGGTCTGGGGTATTCAAAGCGCAAATTACTTGGTATTCAGGGGTATCAAAGGCTGGGTAGGATAATTCTTCCACCAAGAAGTCATAGCAGAATTGATGTTCCTCCAATTGTAACATGGATGCCAATGTAGCCATTGCATCCACAACCTTGTTCTTTGTTCTGGGTATTTGTTGGAATGTGATGAAGACAAAGTACTTCTTTAGGTCATCTACTAGTTGCTTGTAGGGAATCAAATTCTCATCTTTAATTTGATAATCTCCATTGAATTGATTGATAATGAGTTTGGAGTCACCATACACATGTAACTCTACAATTTTCCACTCCATAGCGAGTTTAAGACTATTTACCAATGCTTCATATTCAGAAATGTTATTGGTGCATGGAAACATCAATTTGTAGGACTTTGGTATCTCGTAGCTTTAAGGAGTTATGAATAGAACCCCTGCTCCATAGCCTTGTTGTGTGAAGGAACCATCAAAGTGCATCTTCCATGGATACTTAGTTAGATGCATAATTGTTTCATTAGGGAAATCAATTCTTAAAGGTTCATCATCTTGGAGTGGTGAATCAGTTAATTGATCTGCGAGGACTTGTCCTTTAATAGCCCTCTTTTCCACATATTCAATGTCAAATTCACTCAGAATGAGGACCCACTTTGGTAGACGTCCTATTAATATTGTCTTGCTTAGGAGGTACTTCAAAGGATCTATCTTTGCAATGAGCCTTCCTGTATGTGATAGCATGTAATGTCTCAATTTTTATGATGCAAAGACAATTGCTAAGCATGCTTTCTCAATAATGTTGTAATTGAGTTCATAGGAGACTAGTGTTCTACTGATGTAATAGATTGCTCTTTCTTTCTTAGTTTCATCCTCTTGTGCAAGCAATACTCCTAATGACGTGGTTGTAGCTGAAATATATAGGAGTAATGGATTTCCATGAATGGGTGCCATAAGAATAGGAGTTTCCAGGTACTCTTTTAATTCTCTAAAGTTTTTGATTAAGGAAAATAGGTTTTTATGGGTTCCTGAAACCCTACAGAGCTATAAAAAACTGAAAGCATAGTAACGATTAGTAGCAACATAAATGGAATAGGCAAGCCAACAATGTTCACAATGTTCATCCCATTTGAAGGTGACACCCTTATGTAGTAATTTAGTAAAGGGTTGTGCTTTATCCACAAGTTGTGATATGAACCTCCTGATTGACTGGAGTCTCCCTTGTAATGTCCTCATTTGACTAATGTTGTGTGGAGGAGTCATTTCTATTATAGCTTTGACTTTTTTTGGGTCTACCTCAATTCCTTTTGCTGAGACAATAAATCCCAGGAGCTTTCCATATTGGACCCCAAAGACACATTTCTTTGGATTGAGCCTGAGTTGAAATTGCTCCATACGATCCAATATCTTCCTCAAGTCATCAATATGAGTATTTCTTTCTTTTGATTTAGCTAAGGTGTCATCTACATAATCCTCCATTTTTTATGCATCATATCATGGAATATAGTGGTCATTTCTCTTTGATATGTAGCACCTACATTTTTTAACCCAAATGGCATAAAGTTCCAACAAAATTTTCCCCATGTGCATGTAAATGCGATCTTCTCTTGATCTTTAGGAGCAATTTTAATCCGATTGTATCCTGAGAAACCATCCATTAATGAATTCATTTGGTAGCCTGTGGTGAGGTCTATGATCATATCAATGTTAGGCAGTGGAAAATCATCCTTAGGACATGCCTTATTTAAGTCCATGAAGTCTGTACAAATCCTAATAGATTTATCTAATTTAGATACTGGGACCACATTAGAAATCCATCTTGCATAAGCAATGACTATGATGAATCCAGCTTTCAATAATTTCTCTAGCTCTGCTTTTACTAAAATGCAACATGAGGATGCATTTTTCTAAGTTCTTGTTTCATGGGTTTGATCCCGAGACCTATAGATAAATGGTGCATTATCAATTTAGGATCCAGTTCAGGCATATCTGTATAAGACCATGCAAAGTTGATCTTCTTCTCTTTTAGGAACACAGTGAACTATGTCTTCTCCTTATCTAACAAAGATTGTGCTAGGTGAACTATTTGAGGATCTTCAGTTGTGCCCAAGTTAACTGGTTGTGTTGGTTCTATTACAACTGAAGACCTTTCTTGAAAGTGCTTGGGGAGGATATCAAGAATCTCATCTTTTGATGCCTCTAAGAGGTTTTCACCATAAGATACATCTTTTGTTTTTACTATTTTAGAATCTAACACTGCCACAATGTGGTTTTCACCGTCAGTTCTCTTTTTATTTTTATTTTTCAATTTTTGACTGAGAAACTTGATATCCTCCTGTGACATGTTCATGCTCCTTGCATTGGTGGAAGAAGGGTAAGGTTCACAAGTGTTTAGATATAAATCCAAGGTGTAGTCATTAGGGAAGTCGAGGATAGGAGTAGGTTCCATATTAGTCCAGTCAATTAGGTCTGGTTTATCAAAGACAAGGATTCAGAGTTTGGGAAGGACAACATCATGTTAGCATCAAGACTATTAACTGACATGACATGTTTGGTTAGGTTAATCTCTTCGATGCTTAGATCAATAAGAGTTAGATCATCATTATTGAAGTTGTTATTAGTTATATGTGGACCAAACTCTAGTGACTTGTTAGTGGAGTATTCTTCTTCTTCATCTCTTTGTAGGAGGAGGCTCCTAGCTTGTCACCTCTGAATTTCTTCTAGACCTAGGAGAATACCAGTCTTTTCATCAATGATTGGGGGAAGGAACTCCTCCTCTACTTCAAGGATACCAACACTGTTAGGAGTGGTGTTAGAATGTTCTTTGTGTGCTGATGGAGCTGCAAACATGTGAATTACATCTATTTCAATGTCCTCCATGGCAACAGATAGCTCATCCCACTCATAGTCATGTGGGTCAGTTACTTTGTCATCGAACCTATTTAAGAATTCAGCAATAGTTACCTGGTTGACCCTATTAGCCACTTGTAGATCAAAGTGTGGTAAATCAAGGATATGTGAAATTGTGACTAACTTCCCACAGTTAGGATGTGAATCTTGTGGTCAAGGTGTGTCTTTAGTAGCTATTGCGACCAATGGTACTGCTGGATTGTCTCTTGTTGTTTCTTCTATCTCTTGAATAGGATTTTCTAACAAGGGCATGCGAAGGTCTTATGGTACTTCAAATCTTGGTACATAGCACTCTCCTTGATATTTAGGATTCTCCATGCCAACATGTAATAATCTTTCATAGGACCATGGTTCCAACTCTATTCCTTCTGTTTCATCACTCCCTTTGTTAGAAACTGGACTATCCCTTGAAGAAGGGTCTTCAGATTTATTATTGAAACCTAGTCCCGTTTTATCTTTAGTATCCCTAAATTCCATGTGTATAGGTTCAATGAGTCCTTTTCCTTTGTCACCTAAAGGTCCCTTTCCTTTATATCCCATTTGTTTGAGGAGATCATATCCTTTCCCATACTTCTCTGGGGATATTTCCATATGTTTTACCTCATCTTCCTTTGGTTCTCCCTTGTAAAGCTAGGCCAAGACTGCCTGTTCTTATGTGTTATCTAAAGAAGATGTGGATGCCTTAACCATGCCAGTTGCTTTTTATATTTCTATCATTTGAGATGTAGTAGGTGTGAATTATGAGGAAGGTTTTCCATAGGATCTTGGTGATACTGGGATTTCTATTAATGACGGGGTCATGTCCAGCTTGTATTCTCCCATACCTATTTCTTCAAGTTTTAAGGTCTTTCCAAAGCTTTTCATCACCATGTCTTTGGTAGTCTTAGGAACAATCTCATTTGTAGCATCTTTGTTATGTGGAACCATACTACATGCCTTAATATTGTTGCAAGTATAATTGGCATCTGCAGGAATTGTCACTTCCACCCCATTATGTGGGAACTTGATACATTGGTGGAAGGTAGATGGCACAGCTTCTATTTTGTGAATCTAGGGTCTCCCTAATAGTATGTTGTAAGCCAGGGGTAGATCTAGAACTTGACATATGACATTCCTTTCAATCGGCCCGCCTCTGATGGGTAGAACAATAAGACCTTTAGAGGATCTTTCTTCCTCATCATAAGCTTTGATAGTGATTTTTCTTCTAGAGTCAATGGTCGGTTCTGAGAGACCCAGTTTCTTGATGAGATTAAGGGTACAAATATTCAGTCATGCACCTCCATCTATCAATATGTGTCTAACACAAGATTTATGAATGAGGACTTCAATATGAAGGGGTTGATTATGTGGATGTGTCAATGATTTATCATCTTTCTCTGAAAAAGAGAGGTAATGTGGCGCTAAGATGTGATTAACCATCACTTGGAATTTGTCTATATCAAGGTCTTTTGGCACATTTGTGACATGTAGGGCTTGTTTAAGAATTTCCCTATGTACTATGGAGACTTTAAGCAACTCAAAAATGGAAATTTTAGCAGAGGTTCATTGTAATTGATCCACTAGGTTGTACTTTGATGTAGGAGTAGTAAATGTTTGTTTTACCGCTGTCGGTTTAGGGATAGTGACAATGGGTACTTTGGAAGTTGTTGTTGGTTTTGAGGAGGAATTGGGTCCTTTGATTGTGACTTGTGCTTGACTTCGGGTCACCACATTTGATTGGGAAGATTTGTTTTGAAGACCTTTGATAGTGACCACATTAATTGATTCAGTTTTAATTTCTAACATGTTAATCACATTATCATTTTTAGAATAGGCATAGTTCACTTCATTTCCTTTTCCTTTAGATGCTTCCCCTTTCTCATAATTAGGGAATGACTTGTTAAATGTTCTATCATCTTCATTGGTGGTGTGTCCTTCCACTTTGATCTTGCCTCCTTCGATAAGGTCTTGGATAACATGTTTGATTTTAAGACAATTATTAGTCTTATGTCCTTTGTTCTTGTGAAAGACACAGTAAGAATTGTCATCCCACCACCTTGGTTTGACTTCCAGCTCCCATGGTTTGGAATCTGGGATTGTGAGAACTTTGTTGTCTAATAGTGTCTTTAAAATAGTCTCAAGAGGTTCTCCCAAAGGAGTGAATGTTCTTTGAGGCTTGGAAGTCCATGGCCGACCTCTATTATTCCCGTTGTTTTCTTTAGGTACGGAGGTTGTTGCCTTGGCATCTTTACTTGATTGCATGCTATTTGTTAGGTTGAACACCTCAGGTTTGGGATTAACATTGGAGGCATCTACTACTCCATCATTGACAACATTTTTTTTTTTCTTCCACCATTTTGGTTTGTTGTTGGATTTGTTAGATTTGTTTTCACTTTGAAGAGTGATTTCTCCCTTTTTAACCATGACTTCTTTGATACAAATGGCATTTTTGATCATCCTGTCAAAGCTAGGGGAGTCTTGCATTTGTAATGCGTAGTTCAACTCAGGTACCAAGTTATTAACAAAGATTTCCATTTTCTCAGATTTGGGAATAGCTCTTGAAAACCGTGCAAAGATTTTCCTCCACCTTTGTAGAACGTGCGTAAAGGATTTTCCAATCTTTTGTTTAGTATTGCACAGATCCATCATAGTCACATCATGTTGTATATTATAGGAGTAATGTTGGATAAACCGTTGAATTAACTCCTCAAAATTTTTTACCTTAGGTGTAAGTTTTGAGAACCACTCCATGGCGTTCCCACCTAGACTTCCAAGAAATAGCCTCATGAGGTATGTAGGTTCATGCATGTATTCTATGCTCAAAGTGCAAAATTCTCTTACATGATCATGTGGATTAATCTCTCCCATATATTTTTCATATTTTGGCCTTTCCATGTTGGGAGGAAATGGGACCATATTAATACTCTTGTCAAAAGGAAATGGACAAATGGATTCTAAAGAGTATTTCATCTTGGGTTTAGCCTTCTCCTGTTTGAGAGTCACAAGCTCTGTTTTCATCAAGGTTAGTTGTTTCACGAGAATAGATATAGGATTTGACACCTCCTTTTCTTTTAGTTGTTCCACATCATAATCCTTAGGTAATTTTATGCCAGTGGATGCTAGATGGAGAAAGTATTTCTCTTTATCTTCGCCAATCATCTTTTCCAACGTCTTTTGGAATTTCTTGCTTTATTTGAGTTTATTATATTCTTCTTCAGTGATGTCTTCCTCACTGCCTAAATCAAACAAAGGACTGTCAAAGTGTGGTTCTTCTTCCTCATCGCTATCTTCATGCTTTTGGTTTTTATCATTGTCGTATTCCTCAAGAACCTTACTCCATTCATGAGTGGTTCTTTCCATTTCTAGAGAGTCTAAATCGAATAGGGAACCATGAGATGTTCCTCCTCGCTGAAAGCGTAGTGATCTTGGAGGTACTTCTATTTCTTTAGAAGTGTACTTGTTTTGTCTTCTGTTAACCATGTATTTGGATCTCAACTTCGTCAAAGTTTCCAATAGTGTCAAGTAGAGCCTCAAATTGTTCAAGTGAGTGTGTCTAGGTAGAGGTGTCATTTGTGTTTTGTTGGAACTAAATGATTCTAGCGTCAAAGGGTTAGAATGCCCTAATAGTGAGCTAGGAATCAAGTTCTTGTAAAAATTGGATAGAACACACGTATTGAGACTGATTGCGAGAAACCAACAAGATATGCATGGTAGGCGTTTGAAAGAGTGTTTTGACACAGCAATAGGGAAACCAGAAACAACAACAAGGATAGACTAAAGAGCCAAAAGGGTATCCAAATCTACTGAGGTTTTCTAAGAAACTAATCTAAAAGTGCCCACTATCCTAAATGCGAGCTCCTAGACGCGAGCCAGGAAATACAGTATGCGAGCTTCTGATGGACTAAATGTGACCTTTTACCCTAGTTGGGATGAAGTGCTGACCAGATACGATGCAAGATACCAGATACGAGCCAAGATACCAGATGCGAGCCTCTGCTGCCAGATACAACAGACTACTGACCAGATGCGAGCTTGTACTAGAAATGTCTTAGGAAATTTTGGATGCAATCCTAGATTTCTACGATGCGAGGGCGTATCCTAGATGCGAGCCTTTAGGACCAGAAATGAGCATGTACCTAAAATTTGGGAAGACAAATTAGTTAAAAAATGAACTTGAAATGAGGCAAAATCTAAAATCATGCCCCACGGTGGGTGCCAGAAATGTGTGTGTTAATTAGTGTACCTATTTATCTACAACACGACACTTCAATAGATCATTATATTAGTAGAAAAGCATAAAAAGCAAGGGTTTGAAGCTAAATACTAAAATTGATCTATTGCTTCCTATCTAGGAGGAGTTTGAAGAATTCCATAATCATGCCCTCAGATTATGCACAAGTCAGTGACATATACAACCTAAGAATGGATTATTTGAATCAGAACTAATCTAAATGCTCACTAAACATGCATATTAGCTCTAAAAAGTATGATAATAACAATGCATAATATCAAAACTTCTATGCAATATGAATTCACAATTAATCTAAATAGCATAACAATGCTTTTCAACTCTAAAATTAAGGGCCATTTGAGCTCAAAAACTCATTCTATTTATAAAAGAAATGAGGAGAGAGAGGGGGACAAGGTTCATTAATAGACGTGTAAAAACCATTAATGAGGTGTAAGAGACATTAATGCCAAAGGCATTGATGAGGCATGGGCTTGAGGAATCTCCATTAATAATGCATTAATGAGATCAATTAAGAGGCATGGTGAGGGGTGTAAGTCCAAGCTTGATAAGGTGGACTTTAGAGGGAGCCAAGCTTTAGAAAGTTGACTTTCACAAGTGGGTTGGATTCCTAATCACAAAATTAGGAATGTGACAACATCAGGAAGTGGGTTAGGATAGGATTTAAGATTAGTTTTAGGCTTAGCATGGGGGGAATAGGTTGGGATGGGTTTGAACCCAGGGTTAAGGTGGTTGAGATGAGATAGGTTAGGGTTAAGGGGAACATTAATGAAATGAATTATAATTAATATATTCATCCAAAAATAGGGAAATTAATTATTTAAGTCTTTGATTGCTTTAGATAATTAATTAGGACTATAGCCAATTAATTAGATTAATTTAGGCTAAAAGATAGGCTTTTGCAAGTGATTAGATATCATATGGATTTATTTAATTCCTTTTAAATTAATTACCTTAGCCATGTTCAATTTGAATTGATTTGAATTAAAATTGATTTGATTTGATTGGCTAAGGTGATTAATAAAATTTAGTGATTAAATCACTTAGGAGATTAAATCTGATTTGAATGAATTATGTCAGCCGATTGAAGAGTTATATGGATATAATTGGGGGTATGATCACACTTAGGGAAAATAGGGTCTATAGTCAAAGCAAACCAAATTAGGGTGGTTACACCATATACGAGATCCTTTGACATGTTTTTGTGCCCTAAGAATATTGATGGGCTATGCATTGGGTACATATGTGTTGAGAATAATTTATGCCCATTTACCACTTTCTTCTTGCAGCAGTCTCCATAATAATTTGGCTCCTAGAGCTTTGTTTTGCCAGTGTAAGTTTTTTATACCCAAGACACCCATAGAAGTGGGTTTGCAAATGTTTTCCATCTTGATGAGTGCCACATTTTTCTCTTCTGAAGATCCTTGCCAATAGAAATCTCAAAAAATCATGTCTAAGATTTCTTTAACATTATGCGGGAGAGGAAGAACAAAAATTTGGTAAATAGGGATAGCAGACAAGAGAGATTTGATCATTGTGGTCCTACCTGCTTTGGTGAGCCACTTGCCCTTCCAAATTTCTTTTTTTGTTTTGAATTTTTGTGATGATTGATTTCCATAAGTTAGAGCTACGAGTTCCTTTGTCAATATGGATTCCTAAATATTTGCACGGGAAATTGCCTATCTTATAACCTAATATGTTGCATATTTATTTAGCTTTATGTACAAGAGTATTGAGGAAATATATTTCTGATTAATTAGGGTTAACCCTTTGACTAGATGCTTTCATATAAGTTATTAATGTCTTTAAATGATTTGGCTTCCTTCTTCGTAGAAGTACCAGGGAGAATAATATCATCTGCAAATTTTTGATGGGTAACGTTGGAAATATTATTGGTAACCTTGAAACCATTGATCTTCCCTTCTAGGTGTGCCTTGTTAAGTGATCATCCTAAGGCTTCTGCCATAATTATGAATAAAAATGGAGAGATAGGGTCTCCTTGTCTAATGCCTCTTGAGATATCAAAATATCCTTCTGATGTTCCATTAATCAAGACATAGATCTTTGGAGTAGAGATACAGTTATATATTCAAGGTTGATCCATTGTTTGGAAAATCCAAATGCCTCCATACATTTGTAGAGAAATCTCCACTCTACCTTATCATAGGATTTTTGTATGTCTGATTTAATCATCATACAGGGCTCTTTGTTACTCTGGGCTATATGAATGATTTCTTGGGCGATAATAATTTTGTCTAGGATAGATCTATTTGGAACGAAACCCATTTGCTCTTCCGAAATGATTTTGGGGAGGAGGATTTTTAACCTGTTAGCTAAGGCTTTGGATAGGATTTTGTATATCATATTACATAGGGAAATGGGCCTAAAATCTCTTGGATTCTCATAGTCCAATTTTTTTGGAATTAGAGCAAAAAAGGTGTTATTAATTTCGGTAAGCAAGTGACCAAAGTTTATAGTAGCTTCCACTGCCTCCCAGATATCCTTTCCTAAAAAGTGCCATCATTTTTGGAAGAATCCAGCCTGAAAGCCATCTGGTCCTGGGAATTTATCAGGGTGGAGTTAAAAAAGTGTCATTTTGACCTCTTCCATTGTTATCTTGTTGTTTAACCATTTATTTGATTCTATTATTACTAACTTTGGTATAGATAGGAGGAGTTTGTGTTGGGAATTTAGGTCAGAAAACTCATAGTTGTTAAGAGAATCCTTGAAGTAGTTCACAAACTCTGAAGATATTTGAGGTGGGTTGTCTATGTTATGTCCATCAACATCTTTAATTTTTGTAATTCGGTTTATACTCTGTTTGTTTTTAGTGTTGTTATGAATTTTTTTTGTATTGTTGTCTCCTTCTGATAACCATGTTTCTCTGGATTTTTGTTTCCAGAAAATCTCTTCTTTTAAAAGTATATCAGCATATTTTTCCATTAGATCCTTTTCTTTTTTATACCTATTTTCATCCATACCTTTCCTAATAACTTTTGCATTAAGAGTTTCAATCTCTTTTTCTAAGTTAATCTTATTTTCAAAAATGTTGTCAAAATTTTTCATTGTTCCAATCTAGAATTTTATTTTTGACATAAAGCAATACATTTTGGAGCCCAATACTTGTAATTGGCTCCACCACAGTTCCAAAAGCTGCATAAAATAATCATCTTGAAACAAATTTAAAGGGATTCCTAGTTGGTTTACATTCTTCGACTATGTCTAATCTAATTGGAAAGTGATCCAAACCTACATTAGTAAGGATTTATGTTGTTAAGGTATAATCAAAGGTGCTCAGGTCTCCCTTAAAGAGAAATTGATCCAATCTTTTAGCTATTTGACTGAATCCTTGTCTACGATTGTTCCAAGTGAAAATACCATTTGATGTCATTATATCTATCAAATGATCATCTAGGTACCATTGACTGAAATCCTTTTGAGATTGGGAGATGCATTGTGAACCTCCAAATTTTTCTCTACAATCTAAAATAGAATTAAAGTCTCCACCTAAGATGTGATTTTCATTTGGCAGGTTTTTGAAGTGAGTTTCAAATATTGTCCATAATGTTTTTTATCATTTGTTTGTGTGGGGCCATATATATTAAAGATGTTGAATTTTAGAGAGCTTTTGATACTTTTAATTATTCCTAGCATCCAATTGCCTTGATTATCAATCTTGTCATAAACTACTTTTCTTGGGTTCCAAATGACTACCAGCCCTCTTGAAGCTCATATTGCGGGAACCATTTCAGTTTTCCATATACCTAATTTGAGACTAAATTTTTTGCTATCTTCTAGATTTAATTTCGTTTCCTGAATTAAAAATAACTTCCGAGTCAAATAATTTTAGATTTCTTTTTATTAATCTTTGCTTGTTAGGGGCATTTAGACCCCTAATATTCCAGGAAGTTAATTTCATTGAGCCATGGGAAGGAACTTCCCCTTCCCAGCATAAACCAGATCTATTAGTTTAGTTTGATTCTCGGCTTCACCTGCCATACTTCTAAGTTTGTTGGTGGACTTCCTTCTTCTTTTTTTTTTCCTTTTCCAATGACTGGACTGTATAATCCATCCGTTGTGGCTACTATTCCCAATTGTCTTTCAAAATTTTTTATTCCATTAATGCACTCTATTGTATCTTTGATTATTTCTATGTTCCTTTGAGAATGTTTTCTTATTGATTCTGAAGATATATTATCATCTATTTCATTCTCTGGATAATATGACTCATATTGTTGTTGTTCCATATTATAACTCTCAAAACCATTTCCATCTTCCATGTTAATAAAATCTTCACCATATTCTTCTACTATCATATCTTGCTTTAACAGAATACTTGTAGCTTCGAATATTGCTTCCATTCTACAGGAATTGATCTTCCCTGCTTGGGGGATATTTGAGTCTCTGTGCCTTTCTTTCTTTTTAGAAGATTCTTCTCTTCATTGTTCTGCTCTGTCACATTGGGATTTTCTTCGGATTCTGTGTTGATAGATCGTTATGTCTTTCCCTATCCCTAGTTATATCTTGTTGCTGAGTTTGACTTGTCATTCCTACGTGGCTTGATACTTCCTTGGTTGTTTATGTTGCTTCCCTTGATTTAGTAATCCTTGCTTCTATCTTCTTATTTACTTTTTCTGATCTCATATTTTCTTCTTTTGATGCCTCTGTTTCAATATCTTTTATATTAATCTTAGTGTTTGGTGTTGGTCTGTCATTGCTACTCTTGCCTCCTTTCAATGTTTCTACATGCTTTGCATATTCCAAGTTTACATTGTCTATGTTTATTGTTTTATTGATTGATTCAACCAATTGACTGAATCACTCTCCATCTAAATCTTCACCTTTATTTTTTAATTCTGAGTCAATAATAAGCTTGACTACCTCTGCTTCTGATCTTTCTTTCTGTAGGGATTCCTTATATTCTATTATACTTATTTCTTTGTCTTTTGCATTAGACCGTTCATGGTTTTCCTGATTTAAACCAGTTTTGATGTTGTCTTGAACTAGATCTTTGATAATAAAACCTCCCTTACTCCTATTAAACTCTAATTCTATCTGAGGATCTATCACAAGTTGGTGAGGACAAGACTAGATCTCCTCTGGAGGATCACATAACTAAGGGTTGATTGTATATCTACCCAACGGAGAGGTTAATTCCACAACATCTAAGTTCTTAATCGATATGTCTGTCTTTATTGCCACTTTCACATTTGAGTTGTTTAGAAAAGTTGTGTCAATTTCTACAAATTTCCCTAATTTGTTAGCAATGTCTATAATTATTTGATTATGTATGACTTCTACCGGCATATTTGGGAGAGATATCTAGGGAGAATATCAAAATTACTAGCTAAATTCAGATTAAAGTTAAGGCACTAGTCAAAGAAAAAGAAACCTACATCTTTAAAGTTTAGCATGTCGGATCTGTCATGTCCCAATTCTGGCTGACATCATTTAGCATGCTGGATCAGTCTATCACAAGCTCTCGTAGACTGGTGGTGACATGGAGAGAGTCATCTTGATGATTATTTGTTAGCAATGTCTATAATGATTTGATTATGTATAACTTCTACCGGCATATTTGGGAGAGATATCTAGGGAGAATATCAAAATTACTAGCTAAATTCAGATTAAAGTTAGGGCACCAGCCAAAGAAAAAGAAACCTACATCTTTAAAGTTTAGCGTGTCGGACCTGTCATGTCCCCATTCTGGCTGACATCGTTTAGCGTGCTAGATCAGTCTATCACAGGCTCTCGTAGACTGGTGGTGACATGGAGAGAGTCATCTTGATGATTATTTGGAGATTGGATGGTCGTATTTGCTCTTGGAGAGGTGATTCAGAGCTTATTTTTATTATTATGTGTTATGCAGGGCCCACATGTTATAATTTTAAGTTGAGATTGCACTTTTTATTTTATAAAGTTATTTTATTATAAAAGTGCATTATAATGGGATTTTATAATGGATGTTTCTAGAAGTTCTTAGTAACTTCTTAGAAAAGTGAATAAATAGAGGACTTAGCCTCTCATTTGCACATACTTGATTTGATGTCTCTACTACATTTTCTCTATGGGCATTTGTGGCACCATCTAGGTCTACAGATTTCCTATTGATCTTTAGGAACGAAAAACTCCTAAGGGTTTGCAT
>MU226860.1:1334349-1345125 GCA_018584345.1 Thuja plicata
TTTGTGCATTCAGACTTGGTCTGAGATCTTGATATTTTGGAGTCAATTTGTGAAGAAGATTGCATTATTTTCTTTTGGAGGTTTTCACAATAAGCTGGGCAATATTTTATTGCAAATCTGATACCAGGCTGGGCATACTCAAAGGGTTTGCATTCAGATCACAAAGAGGGGGTTCGGATTTCATCAACAGCATCAACACATTCATTGCAGTCAAAAACATAGTCCAGGTTCTTCTATTTCGATTGTAATTGCTTGATAAATGTTTGTGTGACATATTTTGCTATAAGGGTTTGAAGTTTACAGTCACTGTTGTACATGTAAAATGTCATTTGTTGTTCATATGTCAAGAGGGTTTATAGTTTCAGTCATTGAATTATATCCAGCTATATAAGACATTTGCATATCTTGAGTAGAGGTTCAATGTGTGTGTCAAATCATTCGTAATCAGTCCAACCTAAGAAAGACTATCATTGCATTACATATATTGTAGTAGAACCAAAGGTGCCAAGTTATTTGTATAATTTGAAGTTGCAAATCTATTGTAAAAGAATCTCTATATCAATGAATGAATACATTGGCACTAATTTTCATAAGTTAGTTGAATGGATTTGTTGCTCAACAATTTTCGATATTCAGTCTTTTACTTTAAGCAGTATAATTCAGATTGCATGCCAAGTGTTTGACAAAATTCAAAGAATCTCTATATCATTGAATGAATACATTGGCACTAATTTGCATAAGTTAGTAGAGTGGATTTGTTGCTCAACAATTTTCCATATTCAGTCTTTTACTTTCAGCAGTATAATTCAGATTGCATGCCAAGTGTTTGACAACATTACACAATTCAGTAATAGTGGTTTTTTAGTGACCCATTAGTAAGGGTCATTACAGTTAGGGCACCAGTCAAAGAAAAAGAAACCTACATCTTTAAAGTTCAGGCAATTGCCATTAAGAAGAGTATTTTTTAAATTTATATCCTTACAATCTAGAAATAAAAAATCATTATTCAGACTAGGGGAAAGGCACCAGTAGTGGCTATAGCTAACTTCACGTGTTCAATTGAGGTACCAAATGATATCGGATTTGGATGCTTTTTTTTTAGTTATTTTTGTATGTGACTTAGCTACTTAAAGCTAAGGTTTCAGCTTTTGGCCAATAATAATGCACTCTATAGAAAACGTTATGCACAAAGGGGTCAAAAAGTGGTCCAAAAAAAGTGTTTACCGATACTTGACCCCCATTGCACCAATAATTATTCACTCAAATCACCACTAGTGGTTCATAATTAAGCCAATCATGGGTCAAAAAATCACAAAAAAATCCAGCAGTGGTTCAGTAAATCACTAGTAGTGGTTTACAAATGAGCCAATTATGGGTCAAAAAAGCTAAAAAATGACCAACTATTGGTATATAAATGATCCACTACTAGTAAATAAATGATTAAAATTGAGTGAATGGGTATAGGTGCAATGTCCACTACTGGTGCCTTTCCCCTAGTTGTACTCACCTTTTCCTTGAAGCAATTTTTGAACTAATTCGCAATGCAATCTACTGAGAAACCAGATCCTAGCCATCTAGCAAAGAGTCCATGGGAGGCACAATATTTTTCCATACCTTTGGTGTATATAGGATTTATGTCTAGCTGAATACATGAATTCTTTGTAGCTATTTTTTCCTTCATTTGAGATTGATACATTTTTTCGCTTTGTGGATCCTAAGGAAACCGTTTATGGGGGGGAGTATTTCCCAGCTTTATTGCTTATATGGTACTCTGTCGAAGAAGGAGAATACTTCTGCGATGATTGATCCCTTTTTATGTTGTTTCCTGCATCTTTGCATCTTTGATTTTCCTTCGTTAGGGTTTTATCGCTTACAATTGTAGCCACCTCCTTTATCTCCTGTGGAATAACCCCCAAATTTTTTGGGGGGGAAGCATGGAAAGGTGGTTTAATCTTCCTGTTTTGCCAGTGAGGTGGAGAATAAAGAGGGTTTCCTTGATGCAATATGTTTTGTTGCATACCTCTGTTATGAAAGGAGGAAAATCGATTGAACAGTAGTACTTGCTGGCTAATTGCTTGTTGTGAGTGATCTCTATTTGAAGGTTGAAAAGGGCGCTTATTTCCTACCCTTTCGGTGATTTTGCGTTGTGAAAGTGCATCTTTCGTGCCCTTCTTACGTTCTGGAGATGTGCGGGGATCCATTCTTTTGTATTATTCATATGTTGTTGATGAATTCCCATTGCACTTGTCACCGAAACAATCTCATTGCTCCCATAGCGAAGATCATATTTGGTTTTTTGAAAGCGGGCGATCTGTTGATCGAGATCATCGACATTGAAAAAATGATAATTAGAGTTCCTCACTTGCAGAGCCATTTTTTTCTAAAAACTTTAATTAATTATCTTTTAATTATTTTACATATATTATATATAGTTTATTTATAATTCAAATTGAAGATTTTTTTTTTAAAAAAATTGTAATCTATAATTAAAAAATGTTATATTAATTTAAAATATTTAAAAAATAAAATATAGATATATTTTTATTTTTAAAATAATTTAAAGAAAATAATCTTTAAAAAGTATGACCTGAAATATTTTAATTTTTGAAAATTCAGCTTATAGTTTATTATAAATTGGAGGGGGGTTTACATAGTAGTGATTCCAAACAATGAAATATTTATGCCTTTGATTAAAAAAATTGCTAGAATATTTTGTTTACTAACGTAAAAATTTCCAATTTCAAAGTTTTTCTGCCCCTAAGAAATGAGAAAAGACCATTTGAAAAGAAAATAATGAATGGAGATCTCAACTCTATTTTAAACACTCTATGCATCATCTGCAAAAGGTATGTTCGTTGTATTATTGGGGAAGAATTCCTATCCCCAATGGCTTGAAGACTCATTCTTCCAAGCCAATTGCTCTCATTTTTTCTTTCCAACGCTAGTGATTTGCTACAATCCTTAAATGATGTTGAAGACCTGGTTAAAAAATGTGTGCATCTGGAATTCATTCACCCAAATGATTTACTCCAGGCTATTTAAAGATATTATTTATGAGATGGGGAATCTTTTGTTCGGGGTCTTTTCTCACAAAATGCTCTGCAAAATCTGTCTCCTATGGTTTGTGTGTATGATAACATAAAATTAGCTTTGGAAACTAGGGACTTCAAGTTCATTATGAACGCTCTCCGTAGGCACCGAGAGATGTTGGGCTCCACGCTTGTGAGTCATAGTAGGAGAAAAACTAGTGCCCTGTTTGTGCTTTTGTATCAACACAGAGATGACCACATTCCATTGGATCGGGTTTTGCATACTCTTGAAGGTGCTCATGAAGATCCAGGGTGCTCATGAAGATCCAGGGTCATCAACACCTAATAGTTATGAAGATTTTGGAACACTCCCAGTGATAATTTTACATTCTGCTTCTCACATTCCATCAGTATGGTGAAGTTAATGGAACATATTCACAAACGATAACACTATGAATTTGCAGAGAATTTTGCAGAGAAAGCGGATGTTATATGGTTTTTTATATGGGTTTACTAATATGCCAATTTTTATAATGGCATAAAATTAGGTTAGATTTCTAGAATTAGTATGTGATTTGAAAGAAAACTTCCAGGCTGATTAGAGCCACTTTGATATTTTGAAAACTCTATGTATTGTATATTTATATCTAATATCTTATAGGCAAATAATGTCATTGTTAGATGTTCATCATGTTAATTAAATTAAAATTGGATTTTTTAGTGTGTGTTTTAAAATTGGATTTTTTAGTGTGTTTGTGTGTGTGTTAGTTATTAGAATAGATTATTTTATATATGCTATTACATTGAAATTTAGTGATGATGTAAGTAAAGAATATATGCATGAGAAATTGGGTTTATTTAGTTGTTTTCTTTTTATCAATTAGGATTTAATTAAGAAAATATGATTTTGTAAATTATTGGACTTATGATTCGATAGTTTGTTACTTAAACCTTGATTAATCAGTTTTGTTTATTTGGGGTTTAAGTCAACTTTTTAGGTAATGTATACCAAAGGAGACGTGTGTTTCTTTTTTTATGCTTATGTGTATATCTATCATGCTTTATGATGTATCAAATTGATCATTCTTTCCCAACTCTTGTTGAGACTTAAGATCATGTCTATGAAAACTCTTTGAGAGTGATTTTGATGAGGTCATGGGTTTGGAAACCAGTATATACTCCTTATGTTTTCATGGAACTGGATTTATGAACATTATTTTTTTTATGAGCTTAGGGTAGGTTATCTAGGTGTGTATATGGGAGTGGCTTGTAATAAGTGTCAGGGCCCACAAGTGGCTTCCAGGATCACTTATTGTAAGTAATTTAATTAAGTGATAACCCGATACATTAAATAGGGGTTTTAAAATGAATTAACAAGATTTGTGTACCTCACCCATCCTTGAGCGCTAGTATAGACTAGGATGGAGGATGAGATGATGCTTTCCATTTAGTGTGGCATAGTTAGTGGCCTTGTCTATATGAGAGGTCTACTGATACTGCATATGGTCACTTGAGTGTCGGGGTTCAGAGAGGCTGACAGGGAAAAACTCAAGGGTTAGACATATGTGATGACACTTCCCTATGTACATTCTAGTTTTCCTACATGTGTCGGTTGCCTCTGGATTAGTTTGTATACCTTGTAGTTTGAGTTGTACCTCTTGAGATAGAAAGCTTTCAGGTCCATTTCTTAGTTTCTACCTTATGTTGTATTATGTGTTTGATAACTGAGTGGGGTCTAATGTTATCTCCTCAACACGATGGGAGTAGACATTTGGTTCCATGAAGTTAGGTGGTAGTGACCCTTTTACCATTTGAGATTCTGACGTACTTGCACTAGTGTTGGAAGATCCTTGTAGAAGTTGTACCTTCTCATTCATCATTCTTGGAGACTTGCTCTTATATTTCATATGTCATATATTGTATCATGTATCAGTGTATCAGTTGTGACACTCTTGGGATATATACTATATGTTGTATTTGAGTTTATTACATACCATGTGACTTGTGTTGTATATTTAGTTTCATGAGTGTACCTTATGGTATTGATGGTACATATGTATTTATTTATGAGATGACGTAATTTTGTTCTTTTGCAATATTTGTATTTATTATTGTTCTTAGTAGAGTAATTAACTCATACATAATTCTACGTCAAGGAACCCTCAAAATTTATAATCTATGTTTCAGTTGCATTTATGTGTATGTTATATATTTCATTGTATTACTTCCACATTGTTATTCATTATTGTTTGTAAACATTTTTTAAAAAAAATTGTAAACTTGGTATCATGTTCTAGGTTAAATTATCTTGGGTTCCCTAGTGGGGCATTACATCTAGTATCAAAGCCTGAGTTTCTATACAGGGAACTTTGGGAATTTGTATGCCCATTAGGTGTCTTATAGTTTAAACTTGAAACCAAACATAGACACAAAAAATTTATTGTATTTCAGATTATTTCTTTGTGATCATTTATTTTCTTTTGTCTTTGTTTTGAGTTATTGTATTATCCTCTTATTGATTCAAGAAATATGCCTGTTGAGACTAGAGTTCTTGCTAGAGGCTGACGTAGGGGATGAGTTGGTGGACATGGAAGGGGTAGGATTCATATCCCTTATATGAGTATTAGACAAGAGAGTGTTCATCATTAGAACAAGGATGAGCAGAGAGGTGACCATGAGTAGGTTGAATCTGAGGAGCCTCATACTAGAAAGTTTTTGCAGGAGATTCTGAATCATCTAGGACCTGAATAGATAATGATTGAGAAGGATGTATCTTATCACTCCCAGATTGAGGAGAGAGAGAGAGAGAGAGAGGTGCAGGAGCAACTAGGTAAGGCTAGATGGTAACTTAGGGCTCCTTATGTGATTTTTGGCTTGTAGTAGTTTTAGCCAAACCGCTAGTGCAATAATAGGACTAGGGGGTCCTAAAGTGTGGTGTGATAAGTTAGGAGGTCTCATTAGGTGATTTGGGACCTAAGTGACTAGGATTGTCCAAGTTGTCAATATTGTCAATCATGGTGACAAAAGTTGCATTTTTGCATTTTAGGGTCAAATTGGACAAGGGAGTGTTTGGGAGGCCTATTTGATGTTTTAATTAACTTAGATAGGTTTTTGGTTGAGTTTCATGTGATAGTGACCAAGTTTGTATGCAAAACCAAAAGTTGTAAAAGTTGTCAATGTTGACAAATTGACAACATTTGTTGCATGATTACATTTTTGAGAAAAGTGGTTTCTTAACTGCCTGAAACCATTGAGATAGGGACTTGGTCAACTATATGAGGTCTCTCTTGACTTGCGAAAAAGGTTGGATGAAGTTTTGGAAAGTGAGTAATTGAAGAGAAGACAAGTTTTCTGAGCAATTTTAAGCTTTTATGTGTTTAAGGCATTTTAATGGATTAGATTACTTAATGTGATTTATGAACAATGTAGGGTAGTTCCTTTTTAATTTCTATGTGGCATTAGATTATAATTTTGAGTGTTTTTAGTTAGATTTGTAAACTATTTTGTTTTAAGCTCTGTCACTGGTCTGAACCAGGCAAGCTATGTAAATGTGGTCATAACTCATCATTCCACCGTAAAGATTGTACGGCCTCTTGGAATGTATGAGGTGACTCCCTATACTATATGTATGTAGAAGGAGGGGCCCTGGAAAGCTTGTTTTCCATTTTTTCAATGATGCCCTAGGTGAGCTAGTGATGCATGGCTAGGGAATACAAAGCATTGCAAGTGAGTTATAGTGGGTTGAATGCATTGAATGCTTCAACCTAAGATTGTGGAGAGGTAGAGTGATGTTTGAAGAAGCCCCAGACTGAAGGAGAGGATTGGGTGAAGAGATTTAAGTGCCAAGGAACCAAATCCTCATGCATACAATCCTAATGCCTTGAAAACCTTAATTTTAGGCATGATTATAGCTTTCTGGTGTACAGACAATTTGGGGAGTGGAGACTAGTAAAATATTGAAGGTTTCCATAAAGGGTGTCTGAAAATGGGATTTGTTTAGGTAGTTGTTTGGGAAAGTTTGAAGATATAAGCAAAAATGTGACCAAATAGGCCTAATTGCTTGTAGCCCTATTTGGGTGTTTTTGAAGGCAAATCTTGAACTCCATTAGAGTTTCATTGAAAATTTTGTTTGTAAGTGTTAGATTGGATCCAAATGACATGTTAGAAGCCTATCTCTCTATAGGTGATGGATTTGGGAACATTTTGACTCAATTGGTAGAAGAGGTGCAATAAGACCTCCATGGGCAATGGGATGAGTGTTACAATTTCTTGATTGGTGTCTACAAGTTGAAAGGGGAAGGATCTTGTGTGAATAATCCTTGGGAGATTAGGGTTAGGAAACAACCCTAATAGGTCAAAGAAGTGACCAGTAGGATACCCTAGAGATAGATAGGGTACAAAGAAAGACTTGTAGTTACATCAGATTGGTACCAAAGCAAGTTAAAGACTTGGGAGAATAGTGTATGTCTGCAGCTACTGGTGAATCACTGGGAGAGTCAAGCATGGTGACTAATGTAGAGCTAGCTAAGGAGGTGGATGAGAAAAAGGAGAAGAACACACTCCTTGAAGAAGCCTTAGAAGGAATGAAGATAAGGCTAGAAGAAGTTGCTAATGCAACTAGAAACAAAGAAGGTGAAAGTAGTGATAGGGGTAAAAATATTGTTGAGGAATACATTATCCCCGAACCAGACCCTGTCTTGAATGAAGAACCCTTCCTAAAAGCCATAAAAGCCCTAGGAGGGAAGGCATTGGAGGGAATACCATTGTTTATTATTAAAATGGATATAGAAGCAGTGATGGATTAGAATGAAGGAATGGAGAACCATTTCGAGTGTGAAGGTGTGACAGAGGCACAAAAGCTCAAGGTGGCCAAGTCAAGACTCAGAGGGTCAGCACTAACATGGTGGAAGTATCTTCAAGATGAGAGGATATGAATGGGCAAGCAACCTATAGCCAATTGGAATTCCATGGTGACCAAGCTAAAAGAAAACTATCTGCCATAGGAATTTGAAATCCAACTCCACAGGAAAAGGCAAAATATGAAACAAAAAGACATGGATGTGGCCTCTTATACAAAGGAGTTTCATAGATTGCGCCTTAGATCCAAACAACAAGAATAAGAATCAATCAAGGTTGAAAGGTACTTGGGTGGATTGAAATGGAACATCCAAGAAGAGATTAGTCTATGGACACCAACCATGGTTCAAAGGTGTCATCAACTAGCTCTAAAGGTGGAGGAAAAGAATAGAAAGAAAGGTGAGTCTAAATTCAAAAATAGAGGTAGAGGAAGGGACCAACGGGGTCAAAGAGGAGGTTATCAAGGCAGAGGCAGTGAGCAAAGAAGCCAAGGTGAAACCAAATTGACTAAGCATAGCAATGAAACCACTACAAGAGTGGGCTATACCAGAGGTAGGGGTAATCAAGGAGGCCCTAGGAGAGGAAGAGGGTTAGGTAGAAGTAACTCATACTTTGCAAGTATGAAGTGTTACAACTATGGTCAATTAGGCCACCCAACATATAGATGTCATGAGAAGCCTACTGCATCAAATCATGAGAAGAGAGTGGTATATGCTCATGAGGACACTTCAAGTGTCAAGGTACCTGAGATTGATCATCTAGATTTAGAGATGGGTGAAAATATGATGTTTAGGAGGGTGTTGATAAGGCAACCAGTCAAAGATAAGCCCAAACATAGGAGGGCTTTGTTTAGGATAAGATGCAAGATCCTTGGAAAAGTTTGTAAGGTGATTGTGGATTCAGGCTCCACAGATAACATCATATTAGAGGAGGTAGTAGATAAACTCAAGCTAAAAAAAGTACCCCATGTAAATCCATACAAGATGACATGGCTCAATAAAGGTCAAAGTGGATTGGTGAATGAAAAAACATGGGTTGAGTTTTCAATAGCAGGTTATAAGGACAAGTTGCTTTGTGACATCTTACCAATGGATGATTGCCATTTTATGTTAGGAAGGTCTTGGCAATATGAAAATGGAGCATTGTATGATGGGAAGGAGAATTCCATAACATTCAAGAAAGGAGGCAGAACTTTCAAGATTCGGTCTTTGTTGGAAGAGGATGAGCCACAACCCAAGTCTCCTAGCATCTTGTTGTGTAGTGGAAAGGAGTTTGTGAGAGATCTTAAAGATGAAGATAATAAAGGATATGCTATTGTTCTAAAGCCCAAAGAAGAGGAGAAACATGTCAAGGAACCTTTACCATCAGAGATTCAAGAATTGCTTGTGAATTACAAATATATAGTAAGTGATGGCACTCCTGCAACCTTACCTCCTAGAAGAGTGATAAGCCATCAAATACACTTTTTCCCTAGTGCATCTTTGCCTAATAAGGAAGCTTATAAGATTACTCCTGATCAGAATTTGGAAGTGGCAAGGCAAGTGCAAGAACTCTTGGATCAAGGATTAATCAAAAAGAACATAAGCCCATGTGTAGTCTCGGTTGTGTTGGCATCCAAGAAGGGGGAAAAATGGAGACTTTGCATAGATTCAAGGGCTATAAATAGAATTACAATAAGGTACACATTCCCCATACCTAGGATTGAGGATCTCGTGGATCATCTTGGAGGGGCAATGTATTTCACTAAGCTTGATTTGAAAAGTGGTTATCACCAAATCAGGGTGAAAGAGGGAGATGAATGGAAAATGGCATTCAAGACCACTGATGGGTTGTATGAGTGGCTTGTGATGTCATTTGGCCTCACAAATGCTTCAAGCACATTCATGAGGCTCATGAATGAAGTGCTAAAGGACTTCACAGGGAAGTTTGTAGTTGTATATCTTGATGATATACTTGTTGGCAAGTTGACTACCTAAGGATGCATGACTCATTTTGTGTTGTCATCATGGCAACAAAGTCATATTTAGTCTCTATCTTAAAAGAAAAAATGACTAAGTAAAGAAAATAGGGCAGATAGAGATACTCAGCGATCAGCACATTAGCACACGTGCGAGAGATCGATTCAACGTATGCGCGTTCAGATATAAGTTGTATGACACATGTGCATGCTATATCCAGACACACATAGTATAGAACTATAGTACAACAAAGTTACAAGCAGATCAGTAGACCAGCAGTCCAGAAGAGAGAGCATGGAAGCCAACTAAGTGTTTTGATCAGCGTGTATTATTTTATATTGTAATGGCTAAGCACCTTTGGTTATATGATTGTAATGATGTAATTAACATTCTAGTAAACACGCTTGAGCCAAATTGTTTAGAAGAATTGTATATTTTGTTTTAGGGCCGACTAGTGTTTTGTTTTTGGTTCGCACCTATTCAGATTTGAATATATAAGTATGTAATGTAAAGATATGATAGAAGAATCAATTATTATGTAAGAGGAAGATAAAGAAGGACAAGACTATGAAGTCAGTATATGATATAGCTCTTTGAGAGAGTAAGAGCATTCACACATACACGGAACTGATCAGACAACAGTGTCATCATAGCAGTTCATTTTGATATAGTGCATATCATCTTTCAGAAGGTTGTAGCCTTCATATTATTGGGAAATGAGCCTAGGCAGTGAGCCATATACCTTTAACAAGGTTTTGTAAAAGACTCCTAACAGGGTTCGACCTTTAACCAGGTCATTGTACTCATTGTAAAGACTGCTTCTAATAGGGCAAAGGAACTCTCACAAGTTCATTATACTTAGTACAATATTTGTGGGTACTAATTCCCACCGGGGTTTTCCTCTGATCAAGGTTTCCCCGTAATCATATCAT
>MU226860.1:1350888-1380236 GCA_018584345.1 Thuja plicata
GACTCCTAACAGGGTCCGACCTTTAACCAGGTCATTGTACTCATATTGTAAAGACTTCTTCTAACAGGGCAAAGGAACTCTCACAAGTTCATTATACTTAGTACAATATTTGTGGGTACTAATTCCCGACGGGGTTTTCCTCTGATCAAGGTTTCCCCGTAATCATATCATGTGTTATGATTTGTTATGTTAAGCTTCATTCTATGTATGTTTGATTTATGTTTAATTTGTTGGAAAAGTAATTAATAGACAAACACTGATTCACCCCCCCCCCTCTCAGTGTTTCTAACAATATTGATATTTAGTAGAACACGACAGGAGCATATCAAGCATGTGGAGACTATATTGCAGAGGTTACATAAAGAGAAGTTGGCTATTAACCTTGAGAAATGTGAGTTCTTAAAGAAATAACTTGTGTACTTGGGCTTTGTAGTGTCTAAGGGGTCCTTGAAAATGGATCAGGACAAAGTTGCAGCTATCCTAAACTGGCCACCACCTACCACAACAATTGAGGTAAGAAGTTTCAATGGGTTAGTCCAGTTTTATAAGAAATTTATTAAGAATTTCAGTGGTATTTGTGCACCATTGTTGGATACCATCAAGAGTGGGGTAAAAACCAAGTTTAGATGGACCTTAGAAGCTGAGAAAGCCTTTGAAATGTTGAAGAAACAAGTAGCCACACAACCTATCCTAAAGTTTCCTAGTTTTGAAAATTTGTTTACCATTGAGTGTGATGCAAGTGGGATAGCAGTAGGGGTTGTGTTAAGCCAAGAAGGTAGGCTAGTAGCCTTCTTCAGTGAAAAATTGAATGAAGCCAAGAAGAAATACTCTTCTTATGACTTGGAGTTGTATGCCTTAGTTTAGTCCCTTAGGAAATGGAGGCGTTACCTGTTACCCAAGGATTTTGTTGTGTTTACTGAAAACCAAGCCCTCAGTTATATCAATACATAGGAGAAACTAAGCAATAGACACCTAAAATGGATGGAATATCTACAAGAATTCACTTTTACAATTAAGCACAAGAAAGAGCAATTAAACAAGGTTGCAGATGCACTAAGTAGAAGATTGTTGACAGTCCAAGATGTTCAGTTGAATAGCATTGGCATTGAAAGTTTTAGAGATCTCTACAAGGAAGATGAGGACTTTGGTGAAGCCTACAAGGTGTGTACTGATTTTTAGAATCATTTTCATAGAAAGTTCTCTGATTTTACTTTGCAAAATGGATTATTATTTAAGGGTGATCAGTTATGTGTACCAAGGGGTTCAATGAGAGAAAATATCATACAAGAGAAATATAATGGAAGCTTGAGTGGTCATTTTGGTATGACCAAGACTTTGGAACTTGTACAAAGATTTTACCATTGGCCAAAATTGCTAAGGGATGTGACTAGGTATGTTGAGAAATGTGTAGTGTGCATGAAAGCCAAAGGAGGAATGAGTAATGCAGGTTTATATCAACCTTTACCAGTCCCCAATAGGTCATGGGAGTGTGTGAGCATGGAATTCATAGTGGGTCTACCCAAGACAAAGAAAGGATATGACAACATCTATGTGGTGGTGATAGATTTAGTAAAATGGGTCACTTCATACCCTGAAAGACTACTCATGATGCTGGCCATATAGCATATTTGTTCTTTAAGGAGATTGTGAGAATTCATGGTTTTCCCCTAAGTATTATATTAGATAGGGATGTGAAATTCATGAGCCATTTATGGAAAACATTGTAGAATAGATTGGGTACTAATCTCTCATTTGGTTTAGCCTACCATCCTAAGACAGATGGCCAAACTAAGGTGGTCAACATAGTGTTGGGTAACCTATTGAGGTGTGTAACTAAATAGTATGGACAGACATGGGATGTGGTCATTCCCCAAGCAGAGTATGCTTACAATGATAGCAAGAATAGAACAACAGGGAAAATCCTATTTGAGGTGGTTTATGGGATGCACCCAAGGGGTGTGTGTGAGCTTAGGGATCTTGGAGGAATGGAGTACATGAGTGGTCATGCTGAGGAATTCACTCAAACCATGAAGGAGATCCAAGATCAAGTCAAGAAGACCATACAAGACAGTACACAAAAGCTGAAGGCCAAAGTGGATGAAAATAGGAGAGACATTCAGTTTGAGGTGGGTGACTATGTGATGGTTCACCTAAACAAATCCAAATTGTAGAAAGGTATGCCTACTAAACTTCAGATGAAGAGGGTGGGACCTTGCAAGATCGTAGCCAAATATGGGGCTAATGCATACAAAATAGATTTACCTTTAGATTTAAGCATATCTCCTATTTTTAATGTCCAAGACTTGATCAAATTCAAAGGGCCAATAGTTGAGATAGGTCAAAGTAGTCAAGGGGTCAGTAGTAATGTTGAGTCTACTGTATTACCTCCCAAGCTGGAAGTAGACAAGGTACTAGATTCAAGAGTCAAGAAAACTACAAGGCACAAGGTGTACATAGAGCACCTCATCAAGTGGAAGAATAGACCTGAATCAGAGGCATCATGGATTGCAACTATAGACTTCAATAAGGTGGGCATCTCTGGAGATATTTTGTCCACGGGAGTGACATGACTTTCCTTTGTGGCGGAGTATGGTGTAGGAGCACCTAGGTAAGGTTGGATGGTAACTTAGGGCTCCTTATGTGATTTTTGGCTTGTAGTTGTTTTAGCCAAACCACTAGTGCAATAATAGGACTAGGGGGTCCTAAAGTGTGGTGTGATAGGTTAGGAGGTCTCATTAGGTCATTTGGGACCTAAGTGTCTAGGATTGTCCAAGTTGTCAATATTGTCAATCATGGTGAAAAAAGTTGCATTTTTGCATTTTAGGGTAAAATTAGACAAGGGAGTGTTTGGGAGGCCTCTTTGATGTTTTAATTAACTTATATAGGTTTTTGGTTGAGTTTTAATTGATAGTGACCAAGTTTTTATGCAAAACCCAAAAGTTGTAAAAGTTGTCAATGTTGTCATTGACAACATTTGTTGCATGATTACATTTTCAAGCAAAGTGGTTTCTTAACTATCTGAAACCATTGAGATAGGGACTTGGTCAACTATATGAGGCCTCCCTCAAGCTATGAAAAAGGTTGGATGAATTTTTGGAAGTGAGTAATTGAAGAGAAGACAAGTTTTCTGAGCAATTTTAAGCTTTTCTGTGTTTAAGGCATTTTAATGGATTAGATTACTTACTGTGATTTATGAACAATGTAGGGTAGTTCCTTTTGAATTTTTGTGGCATTAGATTATCATTTTGAGTGTTTTTAGTTGGATTTGTAAATTATTTTGTTTTAAGCTCTGTCGCTGATCTGAACCAGGCAGGCTATGTAAATGGGGTCATAACTCATCATTCCACCATAGAAATTGTACGGGCTCTTGGAATGTATGAGGTGACTCCCTTTAATATATGTATGTAGAAGGAGGGGCCCTAGAAATCTTGTTTTCCATTTTTTCAATGATGCCCTAGGTGAGCCAGTTATGCATGGCTAGGGAATACAAAGCATTTCAAGTGAGTTACAGTGGGTTGAATGCATTGAATGCTTCAACCTGAGATTGTGGAGAGGTAGAGTGATGTTTAAAGAAGCCCCAAACCAAAGGAGAGGATTGGGTGAAGAGTTTTAAGTGCCAACGAACCAAATCCTCATGCAGACAGTCATAATGCCTTGAAACCCTTAATTTTAGGCATGATTATAGCTTTCTAGTGAACGGACAATTTTGGGATTGGAGACCTGTAAAATCTTGAAGGGTTCCATAACGGGTGTCTGAAAATGGGATTTTTTTAGGTACCTATTTGGGAAATTTTGAAGATATAATAAAAAAGGTGACCAAATATCCTAATTACTTGTAGCCCTATTTGGGTGTTTTTAAAGGCAAATCTTGAACTCGATTAGAGTTTCATTGAAAAGTTTGATTGTAAGTGTTGGATTGGATCCAAATGACATGCTAGAAATCCTATGTCTCCATAGGTGATGGATTTGGGGACATTTTGACTCAATTGGTAGCATAGGTGCAATAAGACCTCCATGGGCAATGGGATGAGAGTTACAATTTCTTGATTGGTGTCTACAAGTTGAAAGGGGAAGGATCTTGTGTGAAGAATCCTTCAGAGATTAGGGTTAGGAAAGAACCCTAATAGGTCAAAGAAGTGACCAGTAGGATACCCTTGACATAGATAGGGTACAAAGAAAGACTTGTAGTTACATTAGAGAGAGAGAGAGAGGTCCTAGAAGGAGGAACACTACAGTTGATTAGGATACTGTTATGACTAATCATATGAGAGACCTCCTGAGATCACAACCGCCTTCCTTTAATGGGTTAGGTACTATTTTAGAGGTAGAGACTTGTCTCATTGGCTTGGATAGATTTTTTTTTATGTATCCTTATGGTAGCAATACCAAAGCTAGATGTGTCATTATGCACCTTACTCATTTTGTGGCTATTTGGTGGAGGATTGAGGACCATAAACTAAAACTTAGTATGGATACTATCACTTTGGAGTTGTTTCTCGAGAACTTTTGAGAATGATTTTTGTCAGATTATTGGAGGTTGCAGTGTACAAATGAGTTCCACAACCTATGACAGATGCCTATGACCGTATAGGAGTATGAGTGTCAATTTTTTGAGCTCAAGCTGTATGTAGGTTTTGGTAAGGATTATGCTCTCATGGTTCAACACTTCAATAGGGGGCTTAATGCTCGTATCATTGGGGGAGTTAAGTTTTTTGAACCTATGACCCTCAAATAAGTGGTCATTAAGGATACTCTTGTAGAGATGAACCTAGCTTTGGGTTGTGGTGGCCAGATTGGTATTCATTCAGGTGGTGTATTTGTTTCGGGGTTCAGAGGTAATCAATCTCAGGGGATTGGGAACTTCAAGAAACCACCTACCTTCTTCAATGGTAATCAAAACCAACATCAAAAGAGGTTCTTTTATCCTAGTCAAGGCAGTGGTTCTCATTTTAAGAGATTTTGCAATGGTCAGTGCTTTAGGCGCAATCTATTGTTGTTTGATCAGATTTAGGGTATGTAATTCTTTAAAATTTTATGTATATATTAGATAAATTCACAATAAAATATTATCTAATCTTATATAGATATAAGTATATCTTGATAATTTCTCCTTAGAATATTATCTTTATATATATTGATCTCCAAATTGATATTATATCAAATCACTTATACGATATATATCAATATCAATATAATATAAATGATATTATAATTAACTAATGTGTATAGAGGACTATATATATATATATATATATATATATATATATATATATATATCAAACTAAGGCTGAATTGTATTGCTATGTTCCTTAATTTTCATCAAATGAATTTGATGTAATATATATTCTTCAAGGATGTCTCACGAAGGGACATGCCTCTTCGTGAGACTGTCTCATGAAGAGCGATGTCTCTTCGTGAGACACTCTTATTATCAAATTTTACCAACTTAGCAAATTGCATTATCAACATGTTATTATTTATCAAAGTCAATCCTCATTATTGACTTGTTAATGTTGATCTTTGTATTAACATTGATCATTGTACTAGCTGATACATATTGACCTTCATTGTATTTTTTGTCCAAACATATGTTTAACAAAATCATTGTTAATAATGATATTATCGACATATGTCAAAAGTATCATTATTAACAATGATAAGTTTTTTATATTGATAAGAATGAAGTCGATATAATTATTTTGATGAACATATAAATATGATTATCATTATTGATAATGATAATCGCAGTGATATCATTATCAATAATGATTAATCAATTTTATAATTCTGATTCATAGTTGATACCATAATTAGGTTAAAGTAATATCTTGATTTGGTCGATACCATATTCAAATTTTGATAATCAAATAAATAATGTTAAGTTGGTATTGTTATCAAACTTTATTAACAATTATTATAATATCAGGACAATGGGATTGTTGGAGAAGGAGCGAGAGTGGGAGAAGTTTGAAGGGTGAGTGGGTGGGAATAATGGAAGCAATGTGGTTGTACCTACTGGTGTTGTGTGATAGGATGTTGGAGTTTTGCAGGGGTTAGTAGGTCAAGAAGAGGATAATGTGTCAACAAAGCCTTTGGAGGATAGCGGCCTTTCGAGGAATGGGAACCCATGAGGAAATAGTGCTTCCCCAAACCTGGGGGAGGAGCTTAGAATCTTCTCAAAGAAGATAATAATGACGAGTCTAAACCATCTGAGCATCCCTGGGTTGCACTATTTGGGGGAAAAAACCTTCAGGAAAGTTCTCTTTTCCTAAAGCAAACAACATATCCGATCTGACCAAGGGATAATTTGTATTATTCATCCCTGACCAGGCGATTGACCATTCCATGGCTTTGATGGACCTTATACTGGTTGGAAAATTTTCTAGGGGGAGACCGAACACAGACTATGTTTGTGGGTTCACCCAGAGAATATGGTTTCTGCGAGGACAAGTTGACATCGTTACAATGCCAAAGGGCTTCTTTTATTTTTCTTTCACCAACCATGAGGATATGACCAAAGCCTGGTGTAGTGGCCCTTAGGTCATGGGTAAGTCTTCCATGGCTCTAAGAAAATGGGAACCCAACATGGATCTAAATGAGTCTTTTTTGGACACAGTGCTATTCTTTGTCAGATTTATAGGGTTACCCTTGGAATACTGGAACAAATATGTTTTCAAAGGAATAGACAATGTTTTTGGTGAAGTGCTATCCTTGGATCCAGCTATGGCATTAAAATCCAGATTGGTGAATGCTAGGATCTACATCAATATTTGTAAGTCGACTGACCTTCCTCTGTCTATAGACTTAGTTTCTAAAATGGGAAAATAGAAGCAAACTATGGAATAAAAATCAATCCATTTTGTTTGTTTTAACTTTAATAAAATGGGCCACTAGGCTAAGAATTTCCTGAGCAAGGATAAAAAAAAAAAAAAGAGGGGAAGATAGAGAATAAGAAGAATGAAACTAAAGTGAATGCCTCTATTTGCAGACTTAAGAGCCTAGCTACCAAGAGCTCATCTGAATACTTGGTCAAATTAGTCAATGAGGGGAATCTGAGTAAGGATGATCAAACCCTTTCCTTAGAGGGTAAGAAAGATGCTGAGACTAACCTCTATAGCAAAAACCAGTGGAATGACCAGAGCATAGACTCTAAGACTAGAGATAATGATGGATCTAAAATTCTAAAGCCTATTCCAAGTCGTGAGGAGATTTTGACATGCTCATTGGGGGAAATCAGTTTTTACCTCTGATGATTACTAATGAAGATTTTAAGGAGGAAACCCAGCAGGAAGAAGATCAAACTAACGTTCAGAATGAACAAGGGAGTGAGGAAAAGGAATCTAAGAAAGACAACCATAAGAGACAAAACCTTGAGATGCCCACCCCATCTGAAAAACAATCATTGTGCAATTAAGATGAGATGCATGATGCCCAAGAATGTAACATCATTAGTTTAACTGAATCCTTGAATATCTCATTGCTCCTCAAAGGGATTAAGTCAGATAAATATATTTTTTTTTAGGAAAGCTCATCCTTAGACTATACCAAGAATACAAAAATAGAGAAGGACCAAGGCCTAGTCCAGAGTGCTAAAAAATCCCTTAAAGGAAATAATCAAGCCTCTCCTCTCTCCCTGGTTGGCATCAAAACTAGAAGTAGGAAAGTTGATGTAGGGAAAGCCAAGACTGGTTTAGGAAGAAAACAAGAAAAATTAGGACGTTAGCAAGGCAGCTGTCTGGAGGTGGCGGATGGAAAACAAATGACCATCCAAGAGGATTTTTCCCCTAAAAAATTATGAAGATTATATCATGGAACATAAGAGGGCTGAATGCACCCCATAAACAAGATATTTTGAGAAACATTGTTAGAGATCACAAACCGAACATTTTTCTTGTTTAGGAAACCAAAATGTGTAAGGAAAAAGTGGAGAAAATCAAATTATTCCAAAAAGGTGGTGTTAGTAGTTATGGTTATGTTGGAGCTTCAGGTGGGACTGTCATTTTCTAGAATCAAAAAACCAGTCATAGAGAAATTATTTATGAAGACTCCAACTTGATTTCTATTAGAATGCACAACATCTGAGACAATTTTAGTTGGGTTATTATGAATATTTATGCTCCAAACTCTAAAGTTAATAGAGAAAATTTTTGGAAGAAAATTGTTGAAAGAAGATAGAATTTTAGGGATGAAGGTTGGTAGGTGATGGGGGACTTCAATACCCCTCTTACTGATAGGGAAAATTATGGTCACATACTATCCCAAAATGAAGGAAGAAATGATCTTTTAGATTTTATTAATGATCAAGGTCTGCTAGATTTGGATCTCCAAGGTATAAGCTATACTTGGACCAATAGGTGTGTTGGTAATGATAACATCCAAATTAAACAAGATAGGGACCTTATTACTTAGGATTGGCTCCCCAAATACTATTTCTCTCTCTCCTCTTTTTTCAGAATTGGTTCTAATCATTACCCGTTGGTTTTAGAAGAAAATCCTGCTACTAGTCCCAAAAACTACCCCTTCTATTTTGAAAAAATGTGGTTGAGCCACCCAGATCTAGAAAGGAAAATTGGTGAATGGTGGAATATCAGAGTTGATGGGACAACAATGTTCAAAATAACCAAAAAACTTAGAAACATCAAGGAAAAGACAAAAGTTTGGAATAAGGAAATTTTTGGGGACATCTTCCAGCAGAAGAAATTTGCTAAACAAGAGTTAAATTATATTCAGGAAGCTATGAAAAGTCATGGTCTTTCTAAAAATATTAAAGAGGAAGAGAAGAAAACCCTTGTTAGCTATCATGACATTATATCTAAAGAAGGAACCTATTGGCGCCAAAGATCTAGGGTTTTTTGGCTCAAAGAAGGGGACAATAATACTAAGTTTTTCCACTTAAATACCCTAAAACATAGAGTGGCCAACAAAATAGCCAAAATTTATAGGAATGACAAGGAGATTAACAAGGAAGAGGAAATCAAGCAAGAAGTTGTTGACTTCTTTTCTTCTCTGCTGGCTGAAGAGAATAATCTAAACCTTAGCAATTAGGATTTGGTACTTGAACCCATCTCAAACATTGTCAACAAAGACAAGAAAATTATGTTGCAGGATATTCCTTCTCGAAAGGAGATCAAAGAGGTGGCCTTTTCCTTTGAAGGAGACAAATCTCTTGGCTTGAATGGATTCCTGATCTTCTTCTTCCAAAATTTCTGGCAGATTGTTGAGAAGGATGTCTCTAATATTGTGAAATAATTCTTTGGAAGTAGATGTTTTCTTAAAAAAATCAACAGAACCTTTTTAGTTATGATTCCCAAAATTGTTGGGGCTCATTCCTTTGATCAGTTCAGACCTATTAGCCTTTGAAATTCTATTTATAATATTATGTCAAAAATCTTAACTTCAAGACTGCTAGCTATTCTACCTTTTTTTTATTGCTCCCTAGCAGAATGGTTTCATCCCTGGTAGAAAAATCCTTGACTTTGTTATTTTGGTTCATGAAAACATTTACTTTGCTTCTTTGGCTAGTAATCAGGGATTTCTCCTCAAATTTGATTTGTCTAAAGCTTATGATCAGGTTGATTGGAATTTGTTATGCCTTATTCTAAGGAAATCTGGCTTTAATGAAAGGGTTATTTAGATAATTTCCCAGCTGGTCTATACTGCTTCATTTTCTTTTATCATTAATGGATCTACTTCTAAGATCTTCAAAAGCTCTAGAGGTCTGAGATAGGGAGACCCTATCTCTCCTATTCTTTTTACTTTGCTGGTTAAATTCTTTGGGAGATAATTTAAATTGGTGGTGGACAAGGGTGTTATCTTTGGGCTGTGACCTTCCTCCAATCCTCTAACTTGCTCCCACGCCTAGTTTGTGGATGATACTATCACCATGGGAACTTATACTATCAAAGAAGCTAGAGAAATGAAAAATGCCCCTAATGTTTATACCAAAGCTACTAGCCAACTGATTAACTAGAAAAAAAGTTCCTTATTCTTCATCAGCACCCTGGATGATAGGCAAGCCAGAATAGCCAAAATCTTAGATTGCAAAATTAGTAGCTTTCCTTCCTCCTACTTAGGCCTCCCCTTGGGCTGAATGTTGCTGACTCTTTTTGTAATTTTCTTATTGATAAATTTAACAAGAAACTGGTTGGATGGAAAGGCACTATTTTATCTCAGGCGAGTGAGGTTACCATTATTAGATCTTCTTTGCAAAGCTTTGTTATTTATGCTCTCAATCTGTTTAAGATTCTTGTGAAATTATCTGAAAAGATTGAAAGCATACAAAAAGGATTCCTTTATTCTGGTGCTGAGGAAAAAACTTGTATCCCTCTTATTGCTTGGGAAAAGGTTTTTAAATCCAAAAAGATGGGGGGTTTGGGGTTTAGGACGGTCAAATTTATCAACAATTTCATGCTGGCCAAACAGATGTGGAGGATCTATGGGGGACCTAAGCAATGGAACACCATTTGCAGACAAAAATACATCTATGATCTCCCTACTATAGATGCTTTTCTGTCTAACATTGAAAAAGTGGAAGGTTATATTTTCTAGAGGAATATTAATTATGTCAGAAATCTTGCCAGCAAGGGGAAGAAATGGAAGCTAGGAAATGACCAAAGAATCAATTTCTAGGATGATCCTTGGTTGATGGATATGCCCCTGGGTGACAACCTTGATTTTTATGACTACATAAATAGATGCAAAAATAGATATGGTACTATATTTAAAAATTATTGGATTAACAATAGGTGGGTGAAACTGGCTGGAATAAACCTTACTTTTGATTGTATTGACAAAGCCCTCCTGGCTCAGTGCATATGTGACTCTAAGGATGACTCTTTGGTTTGGGGACCTACTCCCAATGGGATTTTCTCTATTTCTATGGCCGGCTTACTTCAATTTGATCCTCCTAATCCCAAAGCTTTCGGGGCCAAGGCTTGGAACAAAGCTCTCACTCCTAAGATTGAGATCTTCTTTTGTATTTTCATCCAAAATAAATCCCTTATGGTGGATAACCTCAAAAAAATGGGATTATTTATCCCTAATAGATGTTGTCTTTGTTGTGAAGTGGAGAAAGATACTAACCACATTTTTTGCACTGCTCTTATTCCCAATAGGTGTGATCTTTCTTCTTGCAAAAATGGAACATTTGTTGTATTTTTCCCCACTCCATCCAAGAGTTTTCCTAGAAATGGCACAATCCTAATGCTAATGAATTGGTCAATGAAACTTGGAATCTGTTGACCCCCCATGTGTCATGAAACATATGGAAAGAAAGGAATAGAATAATTTTTTGGAATAAGTCCATTAATCCTTCCAATGTGTTTGAAAAATCCCTTAGAGGATGCCATGAAAATTTGTCCAAGGGAAATACGCAGATTTGCTGGAATATCAATGAAACCAAGACTAAGGAAGGTAAATGAGAGAATAGTGTTTGGAGATCCCCTCCAGATGGTTGGCTTAAGATAAATTTTGATGGTGTTGTGAAGGGAAATCTTGGCCCTGTTGGGTGTGGAAGCATAATTAGAGATTGCAATGGCAATTTCATTGGCGCAATTGTTGCACCTCTAGGAACTCAAACCAATCACATTGTTGAAGCTATGGGAGATCTTCATGGCCTTCAACTTGTTAAAAAGATCAATTTTAAAAAAATTTGGCTTGAGGGAGATTCTATGAACATTATTAAGTGTCTCAAGGGGGATTCTATTCCTTCATGGACCATTAATAATATTATTTCTAAGGTGAAGGAAATAATTTTAGAATGTGTTCAAGTGCATATATCCCACGTGTACAGGGAAAGCAACTCCGTGGTGGACAACTTTTCTAATTTGGGAGTTAAGTCTAATGATGTCATCCTATGGGAAAGCTTCACAAATTTGGATGAGGACACTAAATCTAAAATTAATTATGAAAAAATCACACATAAAGAAGGAATTCTCTAAGATGTCAAGAGTGACACATACGAGTACTACAGAGCCTACAAAAAGTTATCAAAATGAATGGAGCGGAGGATTTGGCATTAATAACTCTTTTTTCTCCCACACTTTCTGGGTTTTTATTTCCAACTGGATGAACTTTGCCGAGAAAGATAACTTTTACAAGCACATTCTCGAAGCCAAGTAGAGTGAACAAAGTCTGGATTTGAAGTTTATCATCATGGGTGGAGATCTCAAAACGGAGGAACCTGTAAATTGTCGAAAGCTTCAAGGTGAAGATATGTGTTTGGTTTGGCAAAAAATGAGGAAGGGAGGTGTCACCCCATATTTGGAAAAGCTTCATGGGTTTGATAAAATGGTGACCCATAATTTTTTTGAAGGATGGAAAAGAGAGACCATCACTATGGATGGGAAGACTATCAACCTCTTAGTTGAGCTTATTGCCCTGGTGACTGGTATACCCAAGAAGGGTTTAAATTTCTATAGAAATAGGAAGATTTTAGATATGGTGGTTAAGAAGTTTCCCAAATTTGAGAAGGAGAAGGATTTTGAAGATGCTCAAGCCAATGGGTACATTGATGTCAACAAGGTTAAGGAAATATGGTGCAACACCCTCCTAGTTATTATGGATTATTTTACACTCGATGGGCGGTTCACGCGGGTTCAGTCCCACCATTTCATGTTCCTTAATCACTTAAAGTATAAGGATACCATCAAAATCCCTTATTACTTACATAGCTCTCTAATTAAAAGCCTAAATGAGCATAAGAAGAAGGCTAGGAAGGACATTCTACATGAAGGGTTGATTCTGTTGATTTATGAATACATAAGGGATTCCATCCCTAACCCTACTAACAAAACGCCCATTAAGGGCAAGGACAAATGGATAGCTAAGGTCAATCTTGAAAGTAGTTCGAAGAAGCAGTGATCTATGAAGAAGGAAGCTACAGAGAGTAGCTATGATGAGGATAATGATACCAAGGATTCAAAGGAAGAGAAATCCCATGAATCCCAGAATGAGAAAAACCCTAATAGTGAAGAGGAAGATACTTAGGAATTAGAGGACATTGTCAAGTCTCAGGACAACGGTGAGGATGAGGATAGGGACCATGAGGAGACTATGAAGAATGAAGAGAATAAGATTGAGACTGTTGACACCGCTGCTAATTATACCTAGAACAAGGATGATGATACCCAGAACAAGGAGGTTGATATCGAGGAGCAGAACAAAGAAAAAGAGAACTTGGGCAGCAAGGAGAATGATAAGAATGTCAATGTGGAAGGTAAGTCTAGAGAAATTGTGAATTTTGAACGCAACAATCTACAAAATTCCCAAAATCTTGATGATTTGGTTGATACTGCTATCCACTATGTGGAGAAGAAACCCCTAATAGGAATTTCCAAGCTGAGGAAGTTCCCATTCTTGTTGAGTTTGTGGTGGGCATGATACATGATATGCAAGTCTCTCAAGATACATAGGTTAATACCAAAGAGGACAACGTGGACACCAGTGAGTGAAGAGTCAGAGAATCTTCAATCAAAATGGTCTTTGACAGCTTTGATGATAAGGAGGAAGTCACTATTGGTGCTCTTCAAACAGCCAAAGCTCAGGCTTTGTATTCTTTCAGATACAACAAGAGGTGTTTCCATGAGATAAAGAGGCTCAACCTCAAATGCACAAAGTTGGAAGCTACTAATGCCATCCTTCAGGAGAAGTTGAAAAAAGGTCTCAACAAGGGAAACTTGACCCAGAATTCAAACATTTTCCTCGATGATGTGTAGAACTGGATGAATAAAATGGAGAGCATTATTATGAACATTCTCAAGCATAGTAAGGACAGTATGAAATCTTCAAGAAGAAATCTAAAAATCATGGTCAACTTGCTGGACAGTGGCATGGGAGAGGAATATGATCAAAAGAATGATGCTGAGGTGGCTACTAGTGGTCGAAGCTCTAGAACCTATGCAAGCAACAAGAAGTCTCTCGCTATGAAGATAAATGTGGAAGAGCTGAAAAGCGGAATTGTGAGCATGGATGAAATCCAGGCCAGAATGGGTGAAACCCTGGATGAAAAAGCTAGAAATCTAAATATTGTCAGCTGATTTGGTGCTTTGGATGGTTTTTTGTCTTTTGTGTTGGTTTTCTGATTTTGGTTTTTTGTTGTTAGTGCTGCCCTTGTATGGGTTGTTCAATGTTGGCGTCCTTTTTTGGGCTGATCTTATTTCTTTCTATGTTTTTCTTCTAGCTTTGTAAAGGGTTTTGGGTCCCCTTCAAAACCTATTTTTCCAGTAATCAAAACTTTATTAACAATTAAAGTTGATAACAATATCAAATATAACATTGATATTACTTTTACTCATATCAGTTATCAATAATGATAACTATGATAGTTATCAATTATAACTATCATGGTTATCAAATAATAATAATTATAGAATGAATCTTAATGAATTCTCCATTTGATAAGATCATAAAATGTATAATGATAATGTATATAACATATAATTCTAATTTTATCTAAAGAAGGAGAAATCAAATGCTTAAGGTTAGAATAATCTGACCGAAGCTACAAACATTAACAGTCCCTCTTAGCTAGGGAAGATTAATTATATACTTCAATAGATCTATGAGAGAAATATCACCTCATTGTGAAATTAGGAGAGATGGTGGATTATTGAATATAATGTCACATGATATTCATCAATACTCGCATATGGAAATCTATATAATATGTGCACTGAGAACATTTCACATGATGCCTATCATAAAGATATCAAGTCATGGTATAAGGATATTATTCACACATATTATCCATCATGATAGTTTTAAATATTATGGCTTATCCATATATATCAAGTCTCTTGATATCTACCATAACGTTTTATTCATCATCATGATATGTCCATGGATATCAAGTCACTTGATATCCATCATGGTACTAGGTTTGCATAAGTGTTTATCCTTTGAAAAGTCACCACCTTTCAAAGAATATCCCAGGGCCCATAAAGTCATGGAGTCACACACATGAAAAGTAGAGTTTACAAATTAAACATCGTAACATAAGTACAAATGAATAAATCTTAAATTTAATAATCACATTTCAGCCATACCAAGTTTCTTACATAAATGAGCAACTTTTTCCTTGGCTAATGGTTTGGTGAGAATGTCTGCAGTCTTTTTATATGTACTTACATATTCCAATCAAATCACATTTCTATCTACCATATCTCTGATATAGTGGTAGTGAATCTCAATGTATTTCGATCTATCATGGAATACTGGATTCACTAAGTGTTTTATAGAACTCTGGTTATCACAATGAATAATTGTAGGATTCATAGGTTCACCAAAAAATACCACCAAAATTTTACAAAGCCATACTACTTTTTCTCCCATGGATACTGCAATATAATCGGCTTCTGTAGAACTTTGTGCCACTGAAGATTATTTCCTATTGATCCATGAGATCATAATTGATCCTAAACAGAAGCAGCACCAATATACTCATTCTGTCTATCACACAACCAGCCCAATGTGAATCAGTGTACCCATGATAATTCAAGTCAACATTGGTGTACTTGAGACCATACTTAATTTTTCCTTGAAGATACCTCAGAATATGTTTAACTGCAACTAGATGTATCTTCTTTGGTTCACACATGAACTAACTTAAGGCATTTATAGAATATCAAATATTTGGTCTTGTGTTAACCAAATACATCAAGGATCCAATTATCTGTTGGTATAAAGTAGGGTCTGTATTTTATGAGTCAACTACTACTATCTTTAACTTGTGCTTTGTTTCCATAAGTGTTATCATAGGCTTGCATTCCATCATTCAAAACCTCTTTAGAATATCTATATTGTACTTCCCTTGATTTAGAATAATTTTATCCTCTTATTTCCACACATCTAACCCAAGGAAGTAATGTAAAAGTCCTAGATTCTTCATGTCAAACTGTGATGCAAGATCTTTCTTACATTTTGTAATTACGTGATCTTCTCCTGTAATTAGTAAATAATCAACAAAGTACAATAATTGACATTGTTAGATTTGATAAATACAAATCTTCCCAAGACCACCTGCATGCAAGACTGTTACAAGACAGAAGCAAAAGACAGAAGAGAGAAGCTATGGCGGCCAAAAGGCCAGAGACTTGAAATCCATGTTGACAGAAAAAGTTTCTATATTCAACAATAATGAATTACAAATTACAATCTCCTTAATAAAATGAAAGCGGTGAATCCTTATAAAAGGATACCGAAACCCTAAAGGGAAAACCCTAAAGAAATAAAAGCTGCCTAAGTGAAACTTAAGCATAGAGTATAATAGACTAATAATTAAATGATTTAATTATTAGCTATTATATAACTACTCTAACACCCCCCCTTAAGTGTAACTTAGGGAGAAGCAAAACAGCTAAACTACTGTAGAAAGCAGGAAAGATGGGTCCCGGCAACAAGGCCTGATTAGGTACCCAAAACAAGAAAGCAAACTAGATGAAGGAAACTAAGCCTTCAATCTAGGGAAAAGATGTCCCAGAGAAAGGAACAAGAATGAGCAAGAAGCATCTCCAAAGCATGAACCCCCACTGAAGTGCATGACTAGGTAGAGAAGACAAAGTCTGAAAACTCTGTCAGAAGAGACTGCTGGAACCCCCACTGAAGTGCATGACTAGGTAGAGAAGAAAAAGTCTGAAGAGCTGATCAATCGAACCAGGAAGCAATAGAACCAACAGGTGAACCCCCCCATAATGTTGAACAGGGAAAGGTGACAGGAACACTGAAATACAATGCCAGAAACGTCTGTAGAAGAAGAACCAGGAACACCAACAGTGCAACAAAAGTATAGACACAGGATAAAGGGTGGTGTCATCGACACACAGCATGGGCTAATGTCATAGAAGGTACACTCACTTGACAAAGGTGGATGCACCTAAAATGGCAAAAGTATCATAACCCCCCATGACACTTTATAACAAAGTGCGAGTACAACAACCATAAGAGGTGCTCAAAATCTCAGATATACAGAAGTAGGCACTTTATCTCAGTGCCTTTACAAAATAAAAATGCTACAGAAGAAGCATACAAGCTCAGAAGTCAAAAAGAAGAGTGAGCCAGAAGTACAGTAGAAGAGATCTCAGGACCTGTAAACCCAAGCAATCCACCAGAGTGCATAAACTGCCAAACTCGAAGGAGAGAAAATCTGGAATGGAATCTAGAAAAAAGACCCCTGCAACTGCATAGTGCACTAAACTAGCTTTCCGACGATATCTGGTTTGCCAAAAACGGAGTCCAGATGAGCCAGATATGACTCCCGGAAGGCAAAAATAGACATCAGACTTTGACAGCAAAAAACACTATTAAAATGGTAGAACCCAAAACCCTAACCTCCATCATCAAAAAGTGCTCGGAAAGAGCTTTCCGATGGTATATGAAAGTCAAAAAAAGACCCCCGGATGCTCAAGATAGAGCAAAAAACTCTCCAGGAGGGTTAGAAGCCCTCAGAAAAACAAATTTCAGCCCCCGGGGCTAAAAAAAATAGGCCCCCGGGTGCATGGCACGCGCCGGGGGCTGGTCCAAAGCCCCTGGTCCGCAATATGACTGGCTGGCCAGGAAAAAAGCCTGCGGGGGCAGAAAATGACCGCCAGGCGGTTCCCGGGCGGTGCGTGGCCGCGAGCGGAGCGGGGAGGGGCCGGCGGCCGCTGTGGGCGGCGCAGTGCGGTGGTGCTAGCGGAGGGCACTGGGCGGAGGGAGTTGGCGTGGTGGCAGGGGCCGCGGAGGGCGGCGGGAGCGCAGAGCCGCTGAGGCAGTGAAAATGCTGGTGGAGGCCGCTGAGGAGGGCGCCCACAGCCGGAGGAGGTGGTGCGGGGGCGGCCCGGTGGCGGTGCGATTTGAAATGAACTGTGCGCATATTAAAATGCCAAAAACATTAAAAAAACAAAGGTTTTTTTTTTCTCAAAAACTGTGCCCGTACGGCCCTAGAAGGCCAAAAAAATTTCTCTAGACGCCCCGGTGTCCAAATCGGACGAGCTTTATATGGATTATGGGGTTTTTGGGCCTTCTAGACGCAACCGTGAGGTCGGTTTTAGTTCAAAATACCAAAAAAAATAAAGACCCCCAGAATCAAATGGAAGATGCTAGAAAAACCTCTGAAACCCTCTATGCTTCAACGAAGACCAAACAGTGAGCAGCAAGCGAGCTCTGATACCATGTTAGATTTGATAAATGCAAATCTTCCCAAGACCACCTACATGGAAGACTATTACAAGACAGAAGCAAAAGACAGAAGAGAGAAGCTATGGTGGCCAAAAGGCCAGAGACTGGAAATCCATGTTGACAAAAAAAGCTTCTATATTCAACAATAATGAATTACAAATTACAATCTCCTTAATGAAATGAAAGCGGTGAATCCTTATAAAAGGATACCGAAACCCTAAAGGGAAAACCCTAAAGAAATAAAAGTTACCTAAGTGAAACTTAAGCATAGAGTATAATAGAATAATAATTAAATGATTTAATTATTAGCTATTATATAACTACTCTAACAGACATTTCACCATTGATTACTTTGTAGTATAAGTTTGGATCTGCATGATTCTTGAAAAAGTTTAGACCTAGAAGGTATTTATCAATCCTTTCATACCAGGCTCGGGGAGCCTCCTTAAGCCCATACAATGCCTTCTTTAATTTTCACACATGTGAATTGTTTTTATGTATAACAAACCCTTCAAGTGGTTCCAAGTATACTTCTTCTTCTATTATCCCATTAAGGAAAGCAGTCTTTACATCCATCTGATAAATCTTCCATCTTTTAGAAGCAACAATAGCAATAATTTCCCTTAAAAAGGTGTACCTTGAAACTAGGGAAATTTTTTCCTCATAATAGATACCTTCCTTTTGAGAGAAGACTCTAGCTACAAATTGAGCCTTATATTTCCCAATGCTTCCATCTACAACATTCTTGATTTTTAAGAGCCATTTAGAAGATACTATAGACTTGTCTTTTGGTCTAGGCATAATACCACATACATCATTCTTCATAATGGACTGATATTATTCTAACATGGCATCTTTCCAGTTTGAATTTTGGTGGCTTCTTCAACACTGGAAGGTTCTACTTCAATTATCTCACTCATTAAGGCAACATAATTAGAGTATCTATCAAGTTTCTTCCTTTCTTTGATGGTTCCTTTAGGTAAGGTAAATATCTTCGCTTCCTGAGTCATCTTACTAAACCAACATGCCATTTTTCTATTTATTTTGGGTTCTTCCTCAGGATTAGTGCATTCATCTTCAAGAGACTCTCTTTAAATCTTAGGAGTATGATCTTATTCCATGTTTTGGGATGGTTCTGAATTTTTTGACTCCTAAATTCTTTTGGATTTCTTGAAGGCTATACCCTCTTCAAAGGTGACATCTCTACTGAGATCAATCTGTCTTTGTCCAAGTATAAATATCATATAGGCTTTGGAGGTTTCACTATAACCCACAAATATCCCTTTTCTTCTAGAAGGTTCAAGTTTGGATCTTTTCTCTTTAGGCACGTGTATGTAGACTGGAAAACCAAAGATTCTTAGATGGTTGATGTCAGGTTTGATTCTAGAGAAGAATTATTTAGGGGTTTTGGTTTCTAGACTGGAGTGAGGACATCTATTTTGAATATATACAATTGTAATAGAGGCTTTTTCCTAGAAAGAGGTTTCTATATTTTGATCATACATCATGGCTCTAGTAGCCTCAACAATAGTTCTATGTTTCCTTTTTGCCACCCTGTTTTGTTGAGGATTATAAGGAATTGTGAGATCCCTCTTAATCCTATCATTAGTACAAAAATTCTTAAATATATATGAAGTGTACTCCCTTCATTATCAATTCTAAGAGTTTTGATTCTCTTTCCGAATATATTTTCTATTAAACTTTTAAATTCTTTAAACTAAGTTAGAATCTCTTCAGACTCCTTATATTTTAAAAAATATATCCAAGTCTTTCTAGAGAAATCATCAATAAAGATAATATAATATAAGAATCCTCCTATAGAGGCCACTGACATGGGTCCACATAGATTAGAATGAATGAGTTCTAAGATATCTTTAGATTTAGTTTCACTATTATGAAATGATTTTTTGATGTTCTTACCTAGGGCACATCCTTACAAATTCCTTCATGTTCAGGTTGAAGTTTTGGATAACCTACGACCATTTTCTCTAATTATGAAATACCACAAAAATAAAAGTGCCCTATTCTTCTGTGCCAAAGCTCACAAGAATTTGAGGATTCATGAATTAAAGCTTGAGGTGAGGAAGTGCATAGTTTGTACATACATCGGTGTCTTATCCCAATAGTTTTTTCCTTCTTGATGGTGGAGTTCTTGAGCTATGCCAAAACTTTCCCTTCCATTAAAGTGATCCTATATCCTTTGTCCTCGAGTGCAGAGATAGAGACCAAGTTCCTATTTATTTCTGGTACAAATAGAACTCCTGAAAGTTGTAGAGATATGCCTGATTTTAGATTTTATCATACAATTCCCAATTCCTCTCACTTGATAATTTGAATCATGCCCAATAGTGATTTCTTCATCTAATTATTCTACTAGGTTGTCTAGATTCTATTTAAATTTGGTTATATGTCGAGAGGCTCCACTATCAATTAACCAAGCGTAGGGACTAGATGATACTTGACTTGATAATGTTGAATATAATATATTTTTTTGACTTATAATCTTCAACTCTAGATACTTCATCAAGTTTTTTCTCAAATCAAACTCTATTTGCCATCTTTTATCTTTGTATAAAATTGATACAAATGGGAGTTTGATTTTCCTCTTGATTTGAAATCTGATCAGATCTTCCTTAGACTGGCTCTGATACCATGTTGTTGTTTGATCAAATTTAGGGTATGTAAATATTTAAAATTTTATTTCATGAAGGGACATACCTCTTCGTGAGACTATGTGTCTCACGAAGAGTGATGTCTCTTTGTGAGACATTCTTATTATCAAAGTTTACCAACTTAGAAAATTGCATTATTGACATGTTATTGTTTATCAAATTCGGTCCTCATTATCAACTTGTTAATGTCAATCTTTGTATTAATATTGAACATTATACTAGCTGATACTTATCGGCCTTCATTCTATTTTTTTCCAAACATATGTTTAATAGAAGCATTGTTAGTAATGATACTATTGACATATGTCGACAGTATCCTTATTAAAAATGATAAGTTTGTTATATTGATAAGTCGATATAAGTATTTTGATGATCATGTATAAATATGATTATCATTATTGATAATGATAATCGCAATGATATTATTATTAATAATGATCAATCAATTTTATAATTCAGATTCATAGTTGATACCATAATCAAGATAAAGTAATATCTTGATTTGGTCGATACCATAATCTACTTTTGATAATCAAATCAATAATGTTAATTTGGTATTGTTATCAACTTTATTAACAATTAAATTTGATAAAAATATCAACTATAACATTGATATTACTTTTACTCATATTAGTTATCAATAATGATGACTATGAAAGTTACCAATTATAACTATCATGGTTATCACATAATATTAATTATAGAATGAATCTTATTGAGTCTCCATTTGATAAGATCATCAAATGTATAATGATAATGTATATAACATATAATTTTAATTTTATCTAAAGAAGGAGATATCAAATGCTTAAGCTTAGAATAATCTGACTGAATCTACAAACATTAATACAATCGGCCTAGTCAACCTGCAAAGAGCACACATCAGAGTGCTAGTAGAGGGAGTGTTCAATAGTCCAGTGTACCCTTAGATGGGAGAGGAAAAGGTAGAGGAAATGGTTTCTTTTCTTGTGGACAGTTTGTTCATATTGCAGCCAATTGCCCTCAACATGCATCACAGTATTCAAGACAGAGGTCGACAACTTCTAAGCCTATAGTTGGAGATGCTGGTAGATCTCATAGAGTATTTTTTGCAGTAGATCACCAATAGGAAGAGCACTAGAGAACAATGATAGAGAATTCTAGTGTTATTCGAGGTATTTCTATTTCTATTTTATCTGATTAAGGAGCTACAAATTCTTTCATTTCTCCTTTTATAGTAGAGAAATGTGGGCTAGTGGTTTCAAAGAAAGATATAGGTTGGCAAGTGGAGTTGGCTTCTAGTGCTAAGGTGGCCACAAAATCTCTAGTTTGTAAGTGCAAATTGAATCTAGGAAAATTCATTACCTCAGTTGATCTTCGTATGTTTCCCTTGGGATCATATGGGGTTTCTTAGGAGTGGATTGGTTAGGGTGTTAAGGCGATATCATCAATTGTAGACTTAAGACTATCTGATGAAAGGATGATGTTGCAAAAGACATTGAGATTGTGAGAATTCAACATCCAATATCCCTTCGTATGATATCTGCTATGCAACTTAAGCAGTGTATGCAAAGAAGTTGTCACGTGTTTGATGTATCTATGAATTGTTGGAAAGTTGACTTCCTGGGGATGCATGACTCATTTTGTGTTTTCATCATGGCAACAAATTCATGTTTAGTTTCTGTCATGAAAGACAAAATGACTAAGTATGGAAAATAGGGCAGACAGAGATATGCAGCGATTAGCACATCAGTGCACATGCAAGAGATAAATTCAGCTTATGCACGTTCAGATATATGTTGCATGACATGTTTACATGCTACATCCAGACACGCATAGTATAGAATAATTGTATGATGAAGTTACAGGCAGATAAGTAGACCAACAGTCCAAAAGACAGAGCATCGAAGCCGACTAGTGTTTTGATCAACGTGAATTATTTTGTAATGTAATGGCTAAGAACCTTTGGTTATATGTTTGTAATGATGAAATTAACATTATAGTAAACACGCTTGAGCTGACTTGTTCAGAAGCATTGTGTATTTTGTTTTAGGGCCAACTAGATTCTTGTTTTGGGTCACGCCTATTTAGATATGAACATATAAGTATGTAATGTAAAGTTATGTTACAAGTGTCAATTATTATGTAAGAGGAAGATACAGAAGAGCAGTATAATGAAGTCAGTACATGATATAGCTCTTTAAGAGAGTAAGAGCATTTGCGCATACATGAAACTGATCAGAAAACAGTGTCATCACAGCAATTCACTTTTGATATAGTGTATATCAACTTTTAGAAGGTTGTAGCCTTCATCCTATTGGGAAGTGAGCCTAGGCAGTGAGCCATATACCTTTAACAGGGTTTTGTAAAAGACTCCTAATAGAGTCAGACCTTTAACTAGGTCATTGTACTCATATTGTAAAGACTACTTCTAACAGGGCAAAGGAACTTTAATAGGTTCATTATACCTAATACAATATTTGTGGGTACTAATTCCCACCGGGGATTTCCTTTGATCAAGGTTTCCCTGTAATCATATCATGTGTTATGATTTCTTATGTTAAGCTTCATTCTATGTAAGTTTGATTTATGTTTAAGTTGTTGAAAAGTAGTTAATAGACAAACACTGATTCACCCCCCCCCCTCTCATTGTTTCCAACAATTGGTATTAGAGCTCTGGTCCTCAGCAAATAATTTTAACCACTTGAGGAGATCATGGACTCAATACTCAATAGAAGAAAAACATTTGAAAAAGAATCTTGAAGCAGCTCTTGAAGATCTTGATAGATCTGAAAAAGAAAATGAAGAACTTAGACTAAAAGTTGATGGCTCACAAATGCCTATCAAGAAATTAAGAAAAGATTTGAAAGATTGTTCTACAAGTGGTTTAGGGAAAATGATCAAAAAGCTCAATGAAGAGAATATGTCTCTGAAAGATAAATTTGAAAATCTGGATGAACAACTCACAGACAGCCAAATTTCTATTGAAGAAAAGATCAAAGAAAGCAAACAACTAGATGATGAACTCTTGAAAGCTAACATGAAAGTCCTGGAATTGAAAAATATAAAGAAGAAGTTGTAATCTGAATTAACAGAAGCAAAGGATAAGATTGATAAACTCCACACAAGTTTTGATTTACTTCAATTCTATCTCAATGCACAAAAGAAAAAAGGTGACACTACTGGTCTTGGATACAATGTAGCACAATTTGAAATCAATTCATTGCAAGAAAGAAAGAAGATCATGAAGCATCTTCAAAAGCAAAGAAAGTTGAAAGTGTTATAGAGATTAAAACAGATCCACCTAAAGGGGAAATCAAGCAAGTTAGCAGAACTTTTTATGCATGTAACAAACATGGTCATTTGGCATGAGATTGCAAAGAGGTAAGACCTTTCAATGGTTACTATTTCTCCTGTAATAAGTTTGGTCACAGGGTTATACATTGCAGAACAAATCAAAGAAATCAGTCACAATAGAATCAAAGAAGAATGAATCGAAACAATTAGAGAAATCAACCTAAAAGGAATTTGCAGAACACCACATGTCAGATATGTAACTACAATGGACACACAGAAAAGCAGTGCAGCATGATGAACAAAATCATCAAACCTCCTATCATTTGTCACACATGTGGAAAGGCTGGACACATCTCAAGGTTTTGTAGATCCAAAACTCAAAAGAAAGAGGATCCTAAGAAATCACTATTTGAAGAAGAAGGAGAAGTCAAGTTTGTTCAAGAAAAAGAAGATTCAAGCAAAATTTGGGTTGAAGTAAAGAAGGACAATGATGTTGAGAAAGTAGTTGATGCATCCACAGTGGACGTACCCTCTACTTCTGCTTGAATAGACCTTCTTGGTCTTAGGGGGAGTTATTCTATCTTAGGACCCCTGTGCGGTTGGTATACTCACCTCTAAGTATGCACCTATGGATTCATGGTTATAAGCACATAATATTGCAATATGCATACACGCATTGTCTCAAATGCATCAAGATCAAAGTTGCAAAATCTTTGAGTAATTTGTGTACAGTTGCAAACATTAAATGCGGTAGATTTTATAAAAGAAAGTAAGTGTTCAATCTTCTTCACACTTGCATTTGAGATCATAGAATTTGGAGAGCATTGGAGCACTAGGAATCAAGGCACGGAAGCATAACAAATTTGGCAGTTAAGCAAATGGATAAGAAGTTTGGAACGGAACCCTAGCAGTCGCACTATTTCAAAATTTTGTGAAACCCTACTTAAGCAAGTTCCAAGTAAGTATGGCAACTCTAGTAGTATTTGATATTGCAGAGAGGAAGAGATTTGTATTCAAGAAATATCAATTCAAATCCATACTGGATGATGTGGAAGGAGCTTTCTCCAAACCCCACTAGGTGTTGTTCACGTAGAAGATATCTGTGCATATATTTACTGCAAGAAGGAAATAGTAGGAGATATCAGCATAGCCACTCATATGGGATCTATGATGAAACCTGGTTACACATTCAAGGATGAGTTCACACACTTGATTGATAACCCTAATTTTGAATACTCGAATGCGCATGAGTTTGATGAACCAGAATGGGTGAAGATTTTGCTAAGCAGGATACATGATGATCTTTACTAGATTGGTGAGGTCCCTGTGCACATCACTACAGACCTAATCCATGAATTAACCAGACTTCCCAAGATTGGACCAGTTTTTCCTACTGGAAAGTATGTCAAGAAGAAAATTGAACAAGTTTGCCTATATAGAAGTGACAAGCGTGGGATGAAAGTTGACCCCATCAAGGAAGATGACATAAAACTTCTAACTATGATACTTGGGTATAAGTTTTAGCAAGCAAGTAGGTTAAACAGTGTCTCTGTAGCAACAGTCCTAGCAGCTATCAGAATGGTGAAGGATAACACTCAATACAACCTATGTGAGATCTTGCACAGTCAATTGATTGACAACATTCAAATCATCAAGCATGATAGGAGAAAGACATTCAGGTTTGGATCTTTGATCATCTATTTGTACTTCCATATTGTTGGAAAGGTTGAAAACCTTTACCTAGACATGAGAAAACCCACAATGTCTCAGAGTTCTCTTAAGGCCACTTTAGAGAGAAGTGCAAGGGATGACATGGATATGGATATTAAGACATTTAGGATCAAAATGCAGAATAGGTTCAGATTATCTGAGAAGATAGTTGAAAAATATAAGGATACCATATGTTTCATGGTAGAAATAGATTGCACTTGCATGGAGGTAGTTGAACCTAGAACCAAATGGATTCATCCTCTTGGTTATGAAGTGGAAGAACATGTGTTAGAAGGATATGCACAAGTTATATTGTCTGTGCCCAAAGATCCTAATGAGCCAAGGTGGGGAACTTATGGAGAGAAGACCAATGAAGTGGATACTATCTTACATAGTGTTGATAACAAAAGGAAGGCATCCATAATTACATCTAGCATTTTAAAAGTTCATGGAGTCACTCAAGAAGATCTTGACAAAGCTAGAGATGCAAAGTTAGAAAAAGAACTTGAGAAGGCTAAAGAGATCCAAAAGAAGAAGAAAGTAGAGAGCACCTTTGTGCCCTCTACCACCATTGACTTAGACTCATCTCCACCTTCTATACCAAGAAAGAAGACTAGAGGAAGAAAATAGGCGCCCACAAATCATCCATCATCAAGGAACACACAGAGAAAAGCAAAGAATACTCAAGCTCCTCCTAAGGTAGGATTTAGACATAGTCTAAATGTTTTGAAGAACAAAATTGTAAATGAAGGTAGACTGGAAACAATTGCTAAAGTGTATGACAAATATCAAGAGATTGATAAGACTGAGATACACTCTATGATCATATCTCATATGATCAATTTTAAGAAGTCAGTTCTTGAACTCAAGACAGTGATACCGGATCTGTTATGGAACATATTGTAGATCATGAAAAGACATGCAATAGACGAAGACATGAGGATTAGAGAAGAAACATTGGATACTCTTCTCCCTGTATGCTCGCATGATGAGAAGGGTATTTTATTAGATCTGGTGAAGCCTCATCTCAGAACCAAGACAAGGACTTTATAGATTATGAACAAAGAGTATGAACAGATAGGTAAAGAGATTGAAAAGGAATTTGCACAAGTGTTTATGGATAGACACATGTATCCACCAACGGTGCCTACTACAAAGGTAACTCCAGGTCCTCCTCAACAGGTTATAGAACCAGTGATTTAGAAAGCACCTACAACAGGTCCACAGGTTTCAGTGCCCACAGTGACAATGAGTTCTGATACAAATAAAGACTCAGAAGATACTATAGTAGTTGATAATATCAAGATATCCATGACAGCATCTGAAAAAGACATGGAAAAAGTTGATAAAGCATTTGTAAGCACTGAAGAAATGTCCACTAATGATACATCTGCACAACAAGATGAAGTTCCCACCAATGATCCAATTGACATAAATGAAGGAAAAGATACACAAGGTGATGAGACACCAATAAAAGAGACATCAGTAAAGATTGAATGTATGGATACCAGTCAGAATACTATATTCTCACCATCCACTCAACCATCTACCTCATTGTTGTCAAGGTTAACTCCTTATTCAGGAAGTCTGGATGCATGGGGAGAAGAAGACCTAATCAAGATCAGCATTCTTGCTATGGAAAAAGAAAAGGAGAAACAAGTGATGAGGAACCATCACTTTTTGGAATCAGTAAACATATTGAATGACTTAGTGTCTGCTGACAAGAAAGTAGAAAAAGTTTAATCAGTTGAATATTTGGACAACATTCTGACAAACTTCAAAACACATTTTACAAACCTAGTAGATTCAGCTACTAAGATTATAGAAGATGAATACAAAAAGGAGAGACTGAATGAATTGGTAAAGAACTTTACCTTAGACTTGAACTCCTTAAATATTGGGCAATCCATACTAAAAGAATTGGAAGCTAAGGGAAAGAAAGTTATAGCCAACTGCATGGACAAATTGAAGTTCACCTTTGAGTACATTAAAAAGGTAGAAGAGGTAGAGATCATGGTGGAAAGAATTATAAAATTAGTTGAAACATCCATGCAAGACATGAACATATGCAATAATGTCTATCAAGGGCAGTTAGAAAAGATTGAGAAAGCTAAGTTGGAGATCAGCAAGATAAGAATAAGGCAAACTCAGTTGAGAAATGCTCTTGCGCCATCTCTAGCAGTCCTAAATGAGAACATCAAATAGATTGACACTACCATTGCAACATATGATCAAGGTCCATGCATGTATTTGATGAAGATGGAGAAACTGACTTATGCCCTATGCGCGCATCTTTAGACGGTAGATGCAATTAAAGTATTTTGGTAGAAAGAGATCCAATCTCTTCAGATTGTGTACCCTGAAGTTTCCATGGATTAAGTATGTACAAGACTTACAATTTTTTGTACACCTTTGTCACTAATGTCAAAGGGGGAGTAATATAGAATGTGTATATGCAGAAAATTATATGTATATATCAATAAGATGTTATGATATATAGTCATTTTTTGTGTTAATTCATTTTGAGAAACTTGGCCACATTCCTTTGTTGTGATAAATGACAAAGGGGGAGATTGTTGGCAAGTTGACTTCTTGAGGATGCATGACTCATTTTGTGTTGTCATCATGGCAAGAAATTCATTTTTAGTTTCTGTCATGAAAGACAAAATGACTAAGTATGGAAAACAGGGCAAACAGAGATATTCAATGATCAGCACATCAGTGCACGTGCGAGAGATCAATTCAGCTTATGCACATTCAGATATATTTTGTATGACACATTTACATGCTACATCTAGACATGCATCATATAGAATAATTGTCCGGCGAAGTTACAAGAAGATCAGTAGACCAGCAATCCAGAAGATAGAGCATGGAAGCTGACTAGTGTTTTGATCAACGTGAATTATTTTGTAATGTAATGGCTAAGCGCCTTTGGCTATATGTTTTTAATGATGAAATTAACATTGTAGTAAACACGCTTGAGCTGACTTGTCCGGAAGCATTGTGTATTTTGTTTTAGGGCCGACTAGAATCTTGTTTTGGGTCGCGCCTATTCAGATATGAACATATAAGTATGTAATGTAAAGTTATGTTACAAGTGTCAATTATTATGTAAGAGGAATATATAGAAGAGAAGTATAATGAAGTCAGTATACGATATAGCTCTTTAAGAGAGTAAGAGCATTTGCGCATACACAGAACTAATCAGACAATAGTGTCATCATAGTAGTTCACTTTTGATATAGTGTATATCAACTTTCAGAAGGTTGTAGCCTTCATCCTATTGGGAAATGAGCCTAGGAAGTGAGCCATATACCTTTAACAGGGTTTTGTAAAAGACTCCTAATAGGATTAGACCTTTAACTAGGTCATTGTGCTCATATTGTAAAGACTGCTTCTAACAAGGTAAAGGAACTTTAACAGGTTCATTATACCTAGTACAATATTTGTGGGTACTAATTCCCACCAGGGTTTTCCTCTAATCAAGGTTTCCCCATAATCATATCATGTGTTATGAGTTCTTATGTTAAGCTT
>MU226860.1:1401387-1416283 GCA_018584345.1 Thuja plicata
TCTTGAGTTGCACCTATCTTCTATATATGCATGTGTATATTCATGATTAGTTATGAGTTGATGATATTAATCCAAAGGCACCAAACATGTTTCAAGAAGATTGCAAAGTTAGAGTTAAATTGGTGAGACCGACTTAGTGAAGCATCACGTCTATTCGGTTTATACTTGCACGGTTGTAATAATGCTTGTGTGCTTAGTAGAGCTGACAAGGATGTTATGAAGAGTTGTCTTATAGGTCCCATGATCTCATACTTTGAGTAAGATACTTATAGCAAGTCAAAGGTGACACACTAACTGTGAATGATACGAAAAGATAAGAAAGATGTACAGAGCAGATTATCATAGTTGGTTCATTCATCAAGAGTCTATGTGAAGAAGAAGTGAAAGATTGCAATACACTGGAACTGATCAAGACAGCAAGTCTACTCTATATTTCATCATCAGATATAGTGCATATCTGTTACATAGAAGGTTGTAGCCTTCACCATCAAGCAGTGAGCTTTTGGACAGTGAGTCCACCACCCCTAACAAGGTTATTTGTAAAAGACTCCTAACATGGTCCGACCCTTAACCAGGTCACTATACATATTGCATTGTAAAGTACAACTCCTAACAGGGTTGAGATATCTTCTAACAGGGATTACTATAAACAAGTATAGTTCATTATGGGTGCTAATTCCCACCGGGGTTTTTACCATTTGGTTTCCCCGTAATCAAATTGTGTGTTGTGTACTGTGTTATCTTATTAAGCATTTACTTTATTGTATTCTGAAGTTAAAGAAGTAAAGTTACTGATAACTGATTCACCCCCTCCCTCTCAGTTATCCTTTGGGACTATTCTAACATTATATTGTTAAGATTTTTATATTCTGCAAGTTGATTACTTTAGGACAGTGAACTGCAAGTTTATGTTACTGATTTTATGCTATAGAGACTGAGTGGATTACTGAGGCGATCTGAGTTGGTTAAAGTATTTATAATTTCAATTGGTACATCTGGACCTAGGATAACTGATTCACCCCCCTCTCAATTATTCTAAATCATTTTAACAATTGGTATCAGATATTTTTGGCACTTGTAAAGAAAATTTTGAAGGTGCTTGAAGCTAAAGATCAAGATGTATAAAAAGGAGGTATCGAGGCTGAACAAGGAGAAATTCCTGACATGGAAAAGTTTGATGAAGTTACACCTAGCCAAAATTGGAGAAGGAAAAAAATACTATGTGGAACATGATTACATAATAGTGCCTACAGTTATGACAGCTTAGCAGATGAAAGAAAAACTAGAACGCAACCAAGAAAAATTGGAGATTGCATTAGCCCTAAGTTATCATGAATTTGAAGATATAAAAGATTGCAAAATTGAAAAAGAAATGTGGGACACACTAGAAACTATCTATGAAGGTGATACAAATGTATTGAGAGCCAAATCTAAAATCTTGAGAGGTAAGTTTGATGAAATGAGAATGTTAGATGGTGAAACTATTGTTCAATATTGTGGTCGAGTTAAGGAGGTTGTAAATGCTATTAGAGGAGCCAATGGATCTATTCATGATAATACTTTTATTAGAAAGGTACTAAGAGATATACTTCCTATTTATGCTATTATAGTATCTGCTATACAAGAACTAAGATGTACTCCTGGTAAGAACTTAACTCTGGAAGGTTTAGTTGGTAGACTTGTTGCTTTTGAGTAATCAATTTTTTATAATTTCACCCCTCACAATGTTGATTCTGCATTCAAATCATAATTGACTCTTCATAAATCTAAGAAAGGAAAAGAAAGACATGAGAAAAATGAGAGTGACACTTTTGATGATGATCTTGATGAACTTGAGGCACTTATGGCTAGAAAATTGCCTAGAGCAAAAGGAAAATTCAAAGGTTAACTTCCTATAATCTATTTTTCATGTAACAAAGTCGGTCATATTGCAACAAGATGTCCTGATAGGAATGACAAGGATGATAGAAAAAAAAAAAAATTACAAAGATAAAAGGGATGACAAATATTTCATAATGTACAAGGACTACAAGGAAAAAGGTAAGAAACCTTGTTAAATATTGTTGAAGAAGAAACTAATAGTGAATCTGATAAATCTGATGACAATGATATAGAAGTTGTTTGTGTTGTTATGAAAGATGATTCTGATGAGGATGATAAAACTGCACTTATTTCATATATGAGTAAAGTTGATAGATGGATAATTGATAGCGGTTTTTCACATCACATGACAGATGATAAAAGTGAATTTGAAACCTTAAGCTATTGCAAAGGTGGTAGTGTTAAGTTTGGTAATGACAAACCATGTCTTGTGAAAGGAAAAGGAAATAAAACTATCTGATAAGATCACATGTGACAATACTTATTGGGTTGAAGGTATTAACTATAATTTTTTGAGTGTTTCTCAGTTGAACACTTCTAGATACCGAGTTGAATTCCATCACAGAAAAGCTAAAATCTTTGATACTACTGGTGAACTAATTGGAAGTGGAGAATAGACAAGAGGTAATTTATTCTATCTAGATCTATCTAATGAGACATGTTTGTTTGCACAATATGATGTAGTATGGTTATAGAATAGGAGGTTATGTCATGTGAACTTTGACAATTTGGTAAACATTAGTAAGATGAAAAGAGTAAGAGGATTACCAAGATTGAAGAAACCTGATAATGTTATGTGTAAGCAATGCCAGTTGGGAAAAATGACAAAGTCTAGTTTTAAGAGAAAAACTTATACTTTAGATAATGTTTTGGAATAGGTTCATACAGACCTTTGTGGACCTATTGGTGTGCAAAGCTACCATGGTGATAAATATTTCATACTGTTTGTTTATGATTACTCTAGAATGATGACTGTGATTTTTCTCAAAGAAAAATCTTATGCTTTTCAATTGTTTAAGTGGTATCTGGAAAAAGTTGAAAAAGAGACATGTAAGAGCTTGAGATGTCTAAGATCTAATAGAGGAGGAGATTTTATATCTAGTGAGTTCAACTTATTCTTTAAAGATAGAGGAATTAAAGATAGATGTCTACTCCAAGAACTCCCCCACAGAATGGCATAGCCAAGAGAAGGAATAGCTCAATAATGGATTGTGCTAGAACACTGATGATAGAGAAGAATGTTGCACAAAAGTACTAGAGAGAAGCTATAAGTACAACAATATATACCTTGAACTAAGTACAAGTTAAGAAAGGTATTGATATTACACCTTATGAGTTATGGTATGGTTATGCACCTAATATAAAATATTTTAAATTTTTTGGAAGCAAATGTTATATACTGAAGAACAATAGAAATGGAAAACTTGATGCTAAAAGTGATGAAGGCATATTCTTAGGTTATTCCACTAAGAGCGAAGTGTATAAGTGTTTGAATTATAACACTAAAAAATTTGTGGAAAATACAAATGTTAGAATTGATGAATATGAAGAAAAGAATAAAGTTGAATGCAAGCAAGAACCTGAAGACTATAGATCTTTCATTTACATGAACAAAGGAGAGCCCAACAGTTTACTTGAACCAAAAAAAGAAGCTACCGAACAACAAAATGGTGTTGTCAAGCAACAGCAAGAAAATGTCAAGACACAGAAAGAGGTTGTCGAGCATTAGGAGGCAACTGCCAAGGAATCTGAGGAAGAAGCAGAGACCCAAAATGAATGTGAAATGAATTTTCATGATGAATCTGAGGAAGAACAACAAGAGCAAAGGAGACCAAAGCCTACACTAGAAAAGTATGTAAGAAGACATCATAAACTAGATCAAATCATTGGAGAAAAATATTTAGAGGTCATGACAAGAAGAAAATTGAAAAATCAGACATGCTTATTATGTGAATTTGAGCCCAAATCACTAAAATATGCTTTGGATAATGAATACTAGATACAGGCCATGAATGAAGAAATTGAACAAATCAAGAAGAACAAAACCTGGACACTAGTACCTAGACCAAAGGACAAGAATGTTATTGGAACTAAGTGTTTATTTAGGAATAAGCTAAATGAAGATGGAGAAGTTATAAGAAACAAGGCTAGACTAGTATGCAGAGGTTATGCACAAGAAGAAGGTATTGACTATGGTGAGACATTTGCCCCAGATGCTAGATTGGAAGGAGTTAGAACTCTACTGGCTTATGCAGCTTACAAAGGATTCAAAGTATATCAAATGGATGTTAAACAAGCATTTCTAAATGGGATACTAGAAGAAGAGGTTACACATTGAACAAGCTAAAGTATTTGTTGATTCAAGCAAGAGGAATATGGTTTGCAAACTACATAAAGCATTGTATGGATTGAAGAAAGCCCCTAGAGCATGGTATGAGAGATTACATAATTACTTATTCAAAATTGGTTTTACAAGGACAAATAACATCAGTAATCTATACTTAAAGACTGAAAAAAGTAAAGGGATATTGTTAGCTAAAATATTTTCTGATGATATCATATTTGGAGGATAAGATGCTTTATGCCAAACATTTGCAAATGAGATGCAAACTTAATTTGAGATGTCTATGTTTGGAGAGATCAATTTTTTTGTTGGTTTGCAAGTCTATCAGATGAAGAAAGGTATATATATTACTCAATCTGATTATTTCAAGGAGATACTAAAAACCTTTGGCATGGAGGACTCCAGACCAGTAAGTACACCCATGGATACTAGATAGAAACTATCAAAGACTGATGAGATAGAAAAAGTAAATCAAACCTTGTATAGATCAATGATTAGGAAGATACAATATGTTGTTCATTCCAGACAAGATATTGCATTAGAAGTTGGGATTTTTGCAAGATTTTCTACAAATCCTAAGGATAGTGACATGATGGAAGTGAAAAGGATATTGAGATATATGAAAGGAATAGAGGATTATGGATTGTATTATAAGAAGAATGAGAATTTTGAACTGAAAGTTTATATAGTTGCAGATTGGTAGGATATGTTGATGATAAAAAGAGTACAAGTGGTGGCGCATTCTTTCTCAGAAAGATATTAATATTTTGGACAAGAAAGAAACAAAACTGTATTTCTCAATCTATAGTAGAAGTTGAATATGTTACAGCAGTCGTTAATTGTTCAAATATAGTGTGGATCAAGAAATTGTTGAAAGGTATGAAGGAAGAAATCACAGAGCCAGTTGTTATTTTCTATGATAACACAAGTGCTATCAATATATCAAATAATCTTGTGATGTACACAAATACCAAGAATATTGCTATCAAGTACCATTACTTGAGAGAGCTAGTACAAGACAAAGAAGTGAGATTGGAATATATGAATACAAAGGAATAGTTAGAAGATATATTTACTAAGGCATTACCTAAGGATGCACTTGAGTATCTAAGAGGTAAATTAGGGTTTATTCCCCTAGCTGAGGCTAACTATAATCAAATGGAGTGATTTCATCAAATTTATTACTTAGAATATCTGACAAATTGATGCAAAGGAGGTCACACTTTAGGAGTTGCCTAAAGATGTGAATAGTAATGCACAAGATGTTGATCAGTCATAAGAAAGATGACAGAGGGAGCATTCATAAATTTGACACAAAGATATCTACATGGTGAAGATGTATGACTTTGGCATTGTTGTCAAAGAGGGAGATATTAGAGAAAAGACATTGAGGGAGATATTAAGTTACACAGAGAAGACTATGAGGGAGATAAGCTACAGAGAGAAATCTATCCAAGAGGGAGCTGATATTTGTATTGGAGAGAATAAGAATGAAGATAAGGACATTAATGAAAATATGTTAATAGAAAATATTTTTTGGATTGTTTGGTAACTATGCATGTGTTTTTTTAATGTGGTGTTTGCCATCAATGCCAAAGAGGGATATTGTTGGAAGCTATAATTGGAACAATTATTATATTTTCATTGATGTCAAACCCTAAGGGGTAAGCCAGTTGATATCTTGCGAAGTGCCATATCAATTGATTGATGAAGAAGATTTGAAAATAGGAGATAACAAGAAGACCTGGTTAAATGGTTGAGTTATGTGAAACTACAATGGGTACTTGATGAGATTTCATGTTGGTAAGGTAATATGTTGTTTATCTTTTACACCAAGTGAAGTTTGGATGACTACAAGTTTAGTCTTGACTGAGTAATAGAGAAAAAGATTAAGGAACTTATGTTTGTGCCGAGTGATGCAAGTGTCAACCGAGTATCACTACATTCCAAGAAAATTTATTGTCGACTGAGCATCAGTATTTATCGAGCATTAGTAAATTACCAAGTTATCTAGTGGTGACCTAGCAAAAGATCACAGTGATGACCTAGTGTCAGTATTTTGACAGTTTGATTAAGATTTGAGATCCCAGCTGACACAGTTGACTTCTTGGGATATGTGAAGTATATTTAAGATAAGGATGATCATTGTGGAGAATTAAATGAGTATTTAATATATGTTTAACCATTTTTATGTATGGATTCAAGAAGGAGTTTTAGGATGTATTCTACAAGGTAGATGGAAAATGAAATGTTGGAAGGATTCGTTTGATCAGACCAAACCCTAAGATCTACAGTGATGATTAAGAAGAAAAAGATATAGCTACCTGATCAAAGAGGTATAAGATTAACCTAATTGCAGGTTATGTGTGTAGAGGTTAATTCAGTTGATTGTAAAATCTAAGCAAAAGGCTAAGAAGGCTGAGAAGAGCAGTACAGGACTGCATAGTGGTGATTTTTTGACAGATTTCCAAGCAAATTTGAGTAATAGAGATGAAAATGGAAGTTAGTCAGTGAATTAGCATTTGAGCCAAAGTGGATCTGTATTTGTAAAGTGAGTTGTATGTTTCAGATCATGTTACTATTACTTTCTAACCATTATATCAGTGCAAAATCCTTTTAAACAAGGTTGACCTAATAGTCATATTGTAAATCCTTTAATCAAGGTGAAATTTGAATGGAATGCTCTAATTCCTCTAACAAAGCTCACTTTTAATAGGGTGATTGAATCCTTTAATAGGGTCACATTTAACAGTGTGTATTGTAACCTTTAACAAGATTGGCTCCTCATAGAGTACACTTCAGAAGAGTAAACAATTGGTAGCATGTTACTAGTGGTTTTTCCCATATTGGGTTTCCATGTTAAATCCTGGTGTTATACTTCTGTGAATGGTATTTGTTGTGTTATACTGTTAAGAGTTTTATATTCTGCAAGTTGATTACTTTAGGACAGTGAACTGCAAGTTTATGTTATAGAGACCGAGTGGATTACTAAGTGGATATGAGTTGGTTAAAGTGTTTATAAGTTCAATTTGTACATCTAGACCTAATATAAATGATTCACCCCCTCCCCCCCCCTCTCAGTTATTCTAAATAATTCTAACATAGGGTTGGTTATCTAGGTGTATAGATGGGAGTGGCTTGCAATAAGCATCGAGGCCCACAAGTAGGTAGCAGAATCACTTATTGTAAGTAATTTAATTAAGTGATAACATGACACATTAAATGGGGGTTTTAAAATGAATTAACAAGACTTGTGTACCTCACCCATTCTTGAGCTCTAGTATAGGCTAGGATGGAGGATGAGATTATGTTTTCCATTTAGTGTGGCATAGTTAGTGGCCTTGGGTATATGAGAGGTCTATTGATACACATATGGTCACTTGAGTTTGGTGGTCCAGAGAGCCTACTAGGGAAAAAAATCAAAGGTTAGATGTATGTGGTGACACTTCCCTATGTACATTCTAGGTTTCATACATGTGTTGGTTGCCTTTGGATTAGTTTGTATACCTTGTAGTTTGAGTTGTACCTCTTGAGTAGAGAGATTTCAGGTCCCTTTCTTAGTTTCTACTTTATGTTGTATCATGTGTTTGATATCCAAGTGGGGTCTAATGTTATCTCCTTAGCACAATGGGAGTGGACCTTTGGTTACACAAATTCGGGTGGTAGTGATCCTTTTACCATTTGACATTCTGACATACTTGCACCAGTGTTGGATGATCCTTGTAGCAGTTGTACCTTCTCATTCATCATTCTTGGAGACTTGCTCTTATCTTTCATATGTCATATATTGTAGATCGTGTGTCCATTGAGATACTCTTGGGATATGTGTTGTACCTTATATTTGAGTTTATTACATACCCTATGACTTGTGCAATGGATGTGGTTTCATGAGTATACCTTATGGTATCGATGGTACATATATTTTCATTTATGAGATGATGTAATTATTGTTCTTTTGCAATATTTATATTGATTATTTTTCTTAGTAGAGTAATTAACTCATACATAATTCTACATCAAGGATCCATCGAGATTTATAATCTATATTTGAGTTGCATTTATGTGTATGTTATGTATTTCATTGTACTACTTCAGCATTGTTATTAAATATTGTTTGTAAACATTTTAAAATATATATATTCTGTAAACTTGGTATCATGTTCTAGGTTAAATTCTCTTGGGTTCCCTAGCAGGGCGTTTCATAATCTGGTGGGTCATGGATAATTATTGCTTAAAAAATAAGAAACGGTGCTTTATTTGAAAAAAGGAGACAAATAAGGATGAGACTTTCTGATCCTAACAAAGGAAGTTCCCTTTTGGATTCACAAATAGATAATACAAAGAACGTGCTAGTGATTGTATGTCTCTTCCTTGTCTCAAGAAAATGTGATTTGGGGAGAAGGATCATTCTATTGTACTCAATCAAAGAGCTTTGAACCAATACTTTAAGCCACCTTGATTTTAGGCTGGCTTTTGTTTGCTTTGTGATATTCTACCTCTCGCTATTCTGTAATTTTCCTACTATACTATTGTTGTTCTATTTTAGCTGGTTGTTGTTCTATTGAGCTTACAAGAAATTCAGACCCTTTCAAAATATTTACTTACCTAATAAAAAACAATAAAGATACATAAATTTGTAATGCTAATAAGAGAAATAAAAGTATTCATACTCCAAGAGACAACTAACATCCTGAACAACGACCTCATCTTTTGTTTGCACATTAAAAATGAAACATTCATAGGCACCACATTGAATAAATATATTTTTAAACACTTTCTTTGATTTGTTCAAAGTCACATTTTAGCTTAACATCTAGGAAATCGGACTAAATAAGAACAAAAGACTGAGATGTAATCACTTCAATATTTTATGTGAAGTTTGTTCCAAATGTGATGAGAAATAATATTAGGTAATGAATGAAAAAATATTCATACATAGGAATTTTTTTTATTTGTGTTACAATATTCTTACATTCAACTTGATTTGAACATAACAAGTCAATCACATTATCATGTGTTCTAATTTAAAATTCAGGCTTGATGACAATCTGACCAATTTTGTTAATCACTATATAAATTCATTGAGAATAAGAGAGTACATTTTGGGATATTTTATGTCCGCATCATTAGAATTAGAATGATCAATCAAACAATTTGGAATTAAATATTTAATTTTATCAATCTTATCAATAGATAAAAATATTGGTACATACTTTATAGGCTCATCGCAGCATTCATTTTTCTCACTTACAAACACATATATACACTCATTGACATTCCGCATACATATCTGAAGAAATTTTTTTTTTTTCATTTCCAGAATAGTCATAATGATGCAGGAGCATCCTAGGCAAGTTGGCAATCCTGTCTCGACCAAAATATGTTTAAGTTTTTTTTTGGTGCTCGGTAGGTGAGTTGGCAGAGCTTGGTGGATTATGGTTGTTCTCGGTCATTTCAGTGCTCAATTCTCAGTGGAAGGAGTCTTTTTCTTCACCGAATGGACTCGATGTCTATTGGCAGTGTGGATTCACTAAACAGGCTCGATGGCTTTATATGTGCTCGGTACCGACTTGGGGGACTCATTGATGAGTTCATCGATTGGCTTTTATGGATTGGGCAGACATTGGAGATTGCATCTATGATTTTAGGGGGTCGTTGGGATCGTGCAGAGTTCTAAGACATGCGGATTTGATGCATTGGATATTGTGTGGACCTAAATCTGATTTGGTTCTTTCTTCCATGTATTTATTTTTTATTTGCAACTGACTAGGTCATTTAATATGATTCATCATGGATTGTATTAGGCCGAATGTCATTTAATATTTGTTTGTGAATTTGACTTGTGGCTATGTTGTATATAAGGAGTGTGTAGGTAGCATTTTCGCAGAGGCAAAAGAAGGAAGAGCAAGGTGATAGCAGACAGTAGTAAGTGGGTAAGAAAGGAACTTGTAAGATTGCTTGGTGGCTTTCAAGAAAAAATTTAGATCTAGTTTCTTCCACTTAGTTGTAGGATAGGCTGGTGAAGTTGGATCCTGAGATCTTGTTGAAATTGTTATTATATTGGTTGTAATCAGGAAGGCCTTACAGCCTGCCATGTTGCATGTAATTAATTTTAAGTGATAATATAAGTTGTTATATATATTGTTTTTGTGTTTCTGTTGTTGTTCTTGTGGTTGGCTGTAAGTTTGGATAGTTCATTATTGGATCCTCTAAGCTTGACTACATCAAGTGGTATCATAGCTGGTTCATTATCATGGCAAGGTTGATCTGGTTGGTCCGATTGAAGGTTGTAGGTTCATGTTCCTAGATGTGTGAAACCTGTTTGACTATTTGTGTGAGGTAGAAGGTTGTGATTTGACTTGCAGATAGTTTGGAGGTTGTCACAAGGTGGTCAGTTGGGATTTGTTGCAGAGGCTTTTCAAAGATCTTGGAAGATGCCTCCAAGAAGATTGGACCCTAGGGCAATTGTAGATCTCTCGGATTAGGTGGAATCAAAAGTGATAGAAAGGTTTAGATCTGAGATAGTGCCAATGAAGAATGAGGTGGTGGCTGAAATCATGAGGGCTATTACTAGTTTATAGAGGAACCCTGGAATAGAGGATGGCTATGAGGAAGCTGCCAAAGATTTTGAAGTTGCTACCAAAGGTGCTGGACATAGTAGAGATGACATAGTTGATTAGTTGGAAAGATCTATGGCTTGGTTGAATATGAGTCATAGGATGAAAGTTTCTAATTTTTTAGGCACATTGAACCTTAAAGACCTGATTGATTGGATCGGTGAATTAGAAGACTACTTTGAGCTAGAAGATATTGGAGATCCTCTTAGAGTGAGGTTATCACAAACTAAGTTGAAAATACATGTTGCCTTATGGTGGAAAGAGTTACAAAGAGATAGGGAGGAAGAAGGTGAGATGAAAATCACTTGGTGGAGATTAATGGTGACAAGGTTGAAGGCTAAGTTCATACCTACCGACTATGAACTTCAGTTGTTTAAGAAGTTATAGAATCTGAAGCAGAAAGATCTCAGTGTGAAATACTATACTAAGGAGTTATACAAGCTGACTATTAGATCTGGACATAGGGAGATTTCTAAGGAAAAGGTTGCTAGATATGTTAATGGTCTCAAACTCAATATCCAGGATGAGATTGGCATGTTGAATATTGGTTCAGCTGAGGATGCTTATCAGTATGCACTGAAGGCGGAAGATAAGTTGACAAGAAGACATCAAGGTAACTTCCAAGGGAAAGAGAAGCAAGAGTAGTCGGTAAAGGATAAACCAAGAGTTGAGGAGGAACCAAAACCTATTGAACCGAGGAGAAAGGAAGGTAGAGGTGTATTCATAGGTACCTTTTATAACTGTGGCGAAGAAGGACATCGGTCATTTGAATGTCCTCATGCAGATAGGAATGTTGGTAGTCACCAAAATGTTGCAGTGAATGAAGTTGCAGAGAATGAACCTGAGGTGGAAGGTGTGAATCTTTTGCTTAGGAGAACATTGTTGCCCATGAAACAAGTTGATTCTTGTCAAAGGAAGAACTTGTTCAGGACTATGTGTAAGTTTGGTGGTAAATATTGTAAGGTGATTGTTGATGGAGGATGTACAGATAACTTGGTTTCTAAGGAGATGGTTCGGAAGCTTAGTTTAAGAAGGTTGAAACATCCTTGTCCTTATAGGATAAGTTGGTTACAAGAATATCATGCAGTAGAGGTGAAGGAGAAATGCATGGTAAGTTTGCACATTGGTTCTTATAAGGATGAAGTATTATGTGACATTGTAGAGATGATTTATTGTCATGTTTTACTTGGAAGACCTTGGCAGTATGATAGAGAGGCTATTCATGACTATAAAAGGAACATCTTTACTATCCTAAAAGATGGACAAAATTTTATTTTGATTCCTTTGAAGGAGGAAGACAAAGGAAGGAGGAACTTGACCATTGGTAGAAAATTGGAGATGACTGCAAGGGTTGGTGCAGACATTAAGGTTCAAAGATCTAAAGGTACTTCAGAGAGTGCTAGTGGTAAGAGGAAGCAGAAGAAGAACCGAGGCATGAGTGTATCAGTTAAGGATTTAGAGGATATGTATATCAAGAATCATTTTGCGATCTATGTGATGAATCCCAGAAGATGTTTATGGAGCTGCTAGAACATATTTTTGCACCTGGGGTGTCTGATGCAAGAGCATCCTAGAGAAGTTGGCAATCCTGTATCGACCAAAATAACTTTAAGTTATGCTTGGTGCTTAGTAGGTGAGTTGGCAGAGCTTGGTGGAGTTTGGTTGTTCTTGATTGTTTTAGTGCTCGTCTCTCGGTGGAAGGAGTGTTTTGCTTCATGAAATGGACTCAGTGTTTGTTGGCAGCGTGGATTCATGAAATGGGCTTGGTGTCTTTGTTTGTGCTCAGTACCGACTTGGGGGTCTCGGTTGATGAGTTCACCGACTGGATTTTATAGATTGGGCAGACATTGGAGATTGCATCCATGATTTGAGGGGTTTGTTAGATCGTGCAAAGTTTTGAGGCATGTGGATTTGATGCACTAGATCTTGTGTGGACCTAAATCTCATTTGGTGCTTTCTTCTATGTATTTTTTTTTTTGCAGCCGACTGGGTCATTTAATATGATTCATCATGGATTGTATTGGGATGACTATCATTTAATATTTATTTGTGAAGCTGACTTGTGGCTATGTTGTATATAAGGAGTGTGTAGGTAGCATTTTAGCAGAGGCAGGAGAAGGAAGAGCAAGTTGATAGAAGACAGTAGTAAGTGGGTAAGAAAGGAACTTGTAAGATTGCTAGGTGGCTTGCGAGCACAAGTTAAGATCTAGTTTCTTCCACTTAGTTGTACGGTAGGCTGGTGAAGTTGGATCCTATGAGATCTTGTTGAAATTGTTAGTGTATTGGCCATAATCGTGAAGGACTTACAACCCGACATGTTGCATGTAATTAATTTTAAGAGATAATATAAGTTGATATAAGTTGTTATATATTGTGTTTTTGTTGTTGTTCTTGTGGTTGGCTGCAAGTTTGGATAGTCCATTATTGTATCTTCCGAGCTTGACAGCATCACATAATCAGCAAAGAACTGATCATACTCACAATCACCTTGATCGGTAAGAGAAGGAGACTCAACATTAGTCTTGTCATCAGACTTCTCCATATAAAGGTTTGATTCCCTTGCTATATCAATAAATCCTTCATGTTATCAATAGGCAATACTCAATATCCATAGCAACTGCATACATTGAACGAAGTGTTGCAAGTTCTTTATCTCTTATTTTGAAGTCCATATTTTCATCAAATGCATCAAGGTATATAATTAGGCACATTGCATCATTTGGCTTATGGTTGTTTCATGATGGCATGATGGTATAATGTACAATGAAATGAAATTAATAATTCATGAAATGTTCTTTGTGAGGGGCATTTAATCTTGCATCTTCTAAATTTGTTTGGACCCTAGTTCCAACCTCATTCTTTATGATATTAGATCTTTGCATTTAGCAAGAATTGATCTTTAGTAAGTTCATTAAGAAACTTTCAACTTTACCAGCAGACCAAGAGCCTATTGACAATATTTAACATTTTTAAAATCATTTGTTTCACTCCTTATGAACAATTAAAATATTAAAAAATATTTTGAAGACATAACACAATACCAAAATTTTAAAATCTGTTAGAGTAATCATTAGTTTGCTTATTAATTAAGTCATGTTGATTTAATTAATTAAGTTATTACTCTTTAGTGCTTAAGCTTTCTCTTAGGTGCATTAATAATTAATTCTTTTATTAATTATTAATGTGCAACCTAACTTTTTTAGGCTTTAGGGTTTTGTTCACCTTTATAGGTTGAACCTTGTAATTCTTTTTTAATTAATTCAGATTATAATTTTGCTCTCACATTTTGAGTAACTTCTGAGTTCTGGTTTTTCCTCCTTCTGCTTCTCACTTGTAACAGGTTATTTGCATGCAGGTATTCTTGGCGTTCTGTGGATTTGTATTTCTCAAATCCTACATGGTATCAGAGCCACACTGCTGCTGCCTAGTCTGGGGTTTGTGAAGCTGTTATTCGAGGGAAAAAACCTCAGCTTTTCTGGGGTTTCTTCTTCATTCTGGAAGAGACACTTTTTTCTGGAGCACTTTGAGCTGAAAACGGACACCACCATCGCGCTCAGAAGGCCCGGGAGAGTTAATTTTCATATAAATTTCACCATTTTTGGCCACAGTAGCCTCTGGGAAAAATTTTCTCTCTCCCAAGTCATACGGCTCAAATTTTGAGGTACAATGTGTAGAATGTGCAGGCATGATGTCATCATTTGCAGGTCGACATTTTGGCTTAAAATTGACGTCCATGAAATCGTCACACAGTTTTGACACTTCTTCAAAAAAGGCAGCCTTCAGTGTTTTGGCCATATCTTTTGCATATGGTGTCCGTTTTCAAAAAATGAAATATTGCCGGAAAGCTCTTTCCGAGCCGAAGATGATGATGCTAGTTTTGTATGCATATTTGGTCATTTGAGTATCTATTTTTAGTGTCAAAGTTGTAGCTTTTGTTTCCCTCCTCTTTGCACCAGGTTTTGATCTAAATACAATAAGGTCAGATTTCTCAGTTTGTTTTTCATTTAGAAGAGTTATCATGGGTTTTTCTACTCACCCTTCAGTTGTTACTCTA
>MU226860.1:1419450-1443927 GCA_018584345.1 Thuja plicata
TTTAGTGGCTATAGAAAAAATGAAATAATAATTAAAAAACTCCTACAAAATGTCAAAAACATAATTACATTTTTCCAAAATTTATAAATTAACTATATATACAAAGAAATTAAATAATAAAATAAATGGTTATTCAAACTATATTCCAATTTCAGGGCGTATTCCAATTCTAGATTGTGGCACCCAAACGCAGAAAATGCATCTTCCTGGTGAACCAAACGGGTCCAACCCATATTCTGGATATCATTTTGAGGATGTGTATCTTCGAGAATTGCATGATCTTCCTGAATTGGCCATATCCAGGATATGGTATTCCTGCTGCCAAACGGGCCCTAAGAGTTTTTTTAATCATCCCAAGCTAGCTTCTCACTTGAGGGATGATTTATTGCATGGGAAGCACGTTTATTTTTTTTGTGTGTCCCTTAACAAAAGGGGCCTTGGCATCTTGAAATCTGTTATGAGTGTCCCTTAACAAAGGGGAGGTCTAACATCTTGATATTTCTTGCGAGTGCATTTAATGTATTTGTGTTTGGTTGGGGTTTTGTACATCAAATGAGGGATTGTTTCCACAATACAAGAGGGGGATTTGACACACTTAGAGGAGATGCAGACTCTAAGATGAGAGTTTTTCTCTCATGTGTAGCAATGAGGAGAGATTTGACACACTTGAGGAGATGTGAGTTTTCAAGGAAAGTTGTTCTCTTATTGTGCAAGGAGGTTGGGGGAATTTTATGTTCTATCATGTTGTGCAGAGGTTTACAGGTTCTACAATCAAGAGATCTGTTGATGGAGTAAGTTTGGTGTTTTTTGGGTGAGTGAAGATGATTAGTGAAGGTGTTTCATCAAAGTCTCCAAAAGAGTTGTGCTCAACTCTTGCAATCTTCCACCCTTGTTCAGATTGGTGTAATAAGGGGGCAATTTATTCAACTATTAAATCATTAGTTAGATAGTCATAAGTTAGATAACAAATAAATAAATTAGAGTGTTTGTTAGTTAATAATTAATAGTTAGTTGCCTTCTGGTAGAAGTTTTTTCATGAGAAAATAAGGATTTAAAAGCTATGATGGAATATAAAGAGATTTATTTGAATACATCAATGCATTTTTCATTTTCTATGCAATAATTGTTTAGATTTTAGATAGTTGTTTTCTCATTAGTGTTTACACATAGGAGGTGACTCTACACAACATTTCAAGGTCTGATAGCACTCACATGAGTTTAATTCAATATGTGTGGTTTTACAAATTGAATGAGACACAGTTATTCTCCATGCAAAATGCATTGTTGACCAAATTTCAAAACATGGAAAACACAATAGATTTTCGTGAAATTTTTAACATCTGTTCTTCATGATCTACATATTTTGTTGTATTACACCACAAAATATGAAGATCATGAAGAACAAATGCTAAAAATTTCACGAAAATCCATTGTGTTTTCCATATTTTGAAATTTGGTCAATACTGCATTTTGCATAGAGAATAACTGCATCCCATTCAAGTTGCCCTTATATTTGGATTCTCTTTGCCCCATATTTGGATTCTGGGGAACTAATATATTGGCTGTGACTATAAAATAATGAAAATTTTGATGTTGCTGGTTAATATCTACAACTGTCACCCACCAATAATGAACTACGCTAACCAAGTCAAAGTTGCTTTATAAAATTACCATGTTATATTATCAAATCTCTTTCATTCTCTATCTTTAATCACAAGAAGACAGAACCTTGATTTATTAAATCTGGTGAAATATTCCTGATTTGTGATTACAGCTGGTAAAGCCGTAGCAGACATGTGAAAATAAAGAGGTAACCGTACAGCCTGCTTCATACATCTGTTAGGATATTATACAACTGAAATCCTTGACACTTGAAGAAGAACAGAAACTATGACAGTGGATAATGAGTGTCATGATAAAGCAATGAGAATGGAAAATGGATGCCACGATAAACATGACAAGTTCCACTTTGTACTGATACATGGTGCAGGCCATGGAGCTTGGTGTTGGCACAAAATTGTTCATCTGATTCTATGACATCTTTTGAAGATTATGATGCACCTCTTATGAATTTTCTATCTCAGATATCCAACTCTGAGAAGGTTTGTGAGTGAACAAACTGTTTGTGATCTTGTTTTCTATAGGTAGTCAAATGAGGTGTATTGATGATATGGGTGTTGTTTTAATTTTATGTATTTGGTCAGGTTGTGCTAGTTGGTCACAGTGCAGGAGGGCTAAGCTTGAGCCATGCAATCCATGTGTTTGGTTATAAGATTTCGTAAAACCTCTTCATACAATTCAATTTAATTATAATAATGAGTATTAAACCCTTAAACCTTTTCTGCAGGGAATCCCAGACTTGCTACAAGTGAGTCATGAATTCCACTACGGGCTTGGTCCAGAGCATTCCCCAACAACTTATATAATCAGCACAGAATTCCAGAAAGAAACCCTCTATCAACTCAGCCCTCCTGAGGTATAAATCAAATTTACATGTGTAAAACCCCCTTGTTTGTTTGTCTGAAAAGCATAGTAGCCCATCTTTTTACCCATTGTCTTGCACGTGACCTTTAAGTAAAATTACTGATGGGTGTTCATTATCATATTCAAAATTTCAGGATGCAGCTCTGGCTTCAATCCTAATAAGACCAGCACCATTATTGGCATTGCAGACAACCAAATTTTATGGAGAGTCAGAAAATTCATTAAGGTTCCAAGAGTCTATATGAAAACATTGCAGGATAGAGTAATTTTATTAGAAAAACAGGAGGCCATGATCAGACAGTGGCCTCCTGATATTGTCCTAAGCATGGATACTGATCACTGTCCTTTCTTCTCTTCACCTGTAGAACTCTATACGCACCTGCTTCAAATTGCCCACCTTTTCCCATGACTGATTACTGTAGTTCTATGTTAGCACAAATTCTTATCTAATTCAAATTGCCCACCTTTTCCCATGACCATCGAGTATATTCACCCTAATTTTAGGTGTATGTCTGATAGACCTGAGCATGCTATGCTACATGGGTTTCCTCAATCTCCTGCATAGTTGGTTACACTTTTTGGTTAGGAATGCAGATGTTATATGAAATGGTATATGAAATGGATAGGCCCCTTGGACTTAGAATAACTACCCAAAACTGCTTCCTTCAGGATTGCTCAAAACAAAAGATATTCAAGCTCTCTTATTATAACTTATTTTTTCTATGTTGCATAGTTACTTATATGGTTCATCAGCCAATAATTAGATTATAAATTTAACTATATCAAAGTATTTCTTTTTCTTATATTTTTTAATGATGTGGGTGCAATGTTGTTGTATTGAAAAGGGTTTTTACAGTAAAAAGAATTGATGGTTTCCATGTTTCTCAGAGTCAAAATGGGACACTAACTGCAAAGTTGAGCTGTCTTAAAAGACCGCAATCTCTTTTTGGGGAATGTGTGCTCATAATGATATTGTGTTATCAACAAAATGCAAGCAGTTTGTGTTTTAGTTGTTTCTACGCTGGATGGATGTAGACTGTATAGGGGAGAGGACCCAGTACTTGAACACCTTCCAATGGTTGTGATAGGAGTTGTTCACTTAATACCCACACTTGTTGATTTAATATCCAATATTTTTTACAACATTGTATCAATAGTTGTGACTTTAAAGTTGTTTTTGTTGATGATGACTACCCATAATTGAATGAAATGTGTCCCTTATTCTAAAAAGCAACCAATTGTGTGATGCCACATCAGCTGCTCAAGTATGGGGATCCCTAATGCACTACAATTGTTCTCACTTTTTTTTTGGGCTGTTTCAGACACCTTGGCAAAAAGCATGCTGATGTGGCATCATATTTGATGACATGGCCCTAAAACCTTAGTTAGGGTGCTCAACTACCGGGTCCTCTCCCCTAATAAGTCTGTTGTCTCCATAAGTCTGGTTTATTGCTACCGAACAGTTCCATTCTTTATTGTACTTATAATATGCATTTCTTTCAATAATTAAAATAACAACAATAAAATGATACACGTGAACTGCTATGTTTGTGCTGTCATGGCAGGGTTGGCTTTATGTGATTTTCCCCGATTCCTTAAAATGATAAATGATTTTTTTAAGCTATTTAGGTATGTAGATCAAAACAGTAAGTTGTAATTGTTGTTGCTTCCCACCTCGCAAACATAAAATGTAAGCATTAGTGTTGTCTATTTTTTTTCTCAAAATTTGTTTCCTTTGGTTTTGTACATAGATTTCTGTAAAATTTTATGCCTACACATGATTCCAAATAGCAATGAATTTCCGTTTAAATTTTACTAATGTTAAAAACCCTACTGTAAATCATAGTATAAAATAGGGATAAATAATTCTGCCGAAAATTACAGTTTTAATAGATACCGGTTTCTAAATGTTTTGCCTTCTCCTTTGTTCTTAGCTCTACAAATATGAGCTACTGGTTATACAACTTTGCAAACAAAAATATTCTTGAAAATGGTGGAAGTTCCTTAAAAGTGGTTGTGTTATCTAATGGCGTCTCTGGGCATTAGATGGATTTAGGTCTCAAGTTAGTTGCATTAGGTGGATGGCAATGTCATACCATCATCCTCACCAAATGTGCCCAACCAATTGAGCTACAACCCTTTGGCGAGAATGCAATATTTGGATGTCTCAAAAATAAAAAAATTCTTGTTTCTTTATACTCTATTTTGAATTTTAAATATGTAAACATATTGTGGATTGAATTTGTACATCTAGGTCAATTCTATAGGCACAAATTTATCATGTAGCATCTACATCTAATTTGGAACTCGATGCAATTATGTCTTAGATAACTCGCTGAATTCTCTTCCTTTACACAAGTGTTCTATAATGATAAACAAGAAGCTTGATTCCACTTCATATTGATTGAATTGTTCCTAGAATGATATGTGAATATTTGATTGATGTATTTTTTATTATCACTTTTGCTAAATGAAAGGACATTGGATGCCTTTAATTACATGTACATAGCAATAACTAATGTAAAAAATATCCAATGTTTCTCATGGTGGGAGAGAAATGGATTAAAACCAACCAAAATTTGAATTTAAAATATAAAATTTCAAGGTTTAGAGCCATAGCATGGGATTGGTCCTACACTTGCAAGATTGAATTAGGACAATGAAATAGTAAATCTAGTGTGGGGAATTATTGTCCATACATGGGGGATGTAATAAATGTAAATTTTATGAGAAGAAATGTAGGAATAGATGTGATAATGCTTGTACATGTGGATGGACAAAAGTTTAGGGAATGAGTCCAAATTCACATAAGATTGCACTTTTTATTGATATGTAATTGTATTAAGCTATCTTCACAATGTCACCACAAAAATTGAATGGGTATTTACCATCATATTTTGCCCACTTTAAATATTGGATGTGAATCCTATCATGAATATCTATCTTAAAGAACTAACGAGGACTCACAAACATGAAAAAGATGTCAAGTCCATACAAAGTGATGGATGCCTCTAGATGTTAGCGTATGTTTATCATTCCATATGTTTGCTCTATGAAAGCCTAAAAAATAGATAATATGTGCAATAAGTAGTCATTAGGGTAAGTACAAAAACATGGGGGACCAAAAAGCTGCTACTCACTTTTTTGGTCCCCCAAAAAGAGTATGGTGTGCACCCTATATGGCACACATTGTATGGTTTGGCATCTTGAGCCTTAGGCTTGGGCACGCTAAGCCTATGTGGCATGCGCCAAATATGGTGCACACACCAAATGTGACAATGAAAACATCTCTCTCTCTCTCTCTCTCTCTCTCTCTCTCTCTCTCTCTCTGTGATCAAGCTCTTCAAACTCAAGTCATGCAATCTCAGAGAAAGAATATATACATAAAATATAATATTTAAGTATAAGTCACATTTTGATGTATTTTTTATTTCTTATACGTTAAGTTATATTTCATGTATATATTGTCAGGATGTTTGAGAGTGGTTTTAGATCTCTAGGAGTTATAATTTAGATTTTTAATTTTTGAAGATGTTATAAAATTTCAAACTTAGTCAAATTTCAATAATCAGCATGCTCATATTAGAATTCTCTTGCGCTTTCTATCTTGTTCTTTTTATCTCCCCCAAACTCTAGAGTTATCTATCTCCTTCTCTTCTCTCTCTCACCTTTCTCTTCTCTTTGTCTCCCCTCCCTAGTTCTCTCCCACCCTGAGGCAAGAGCATCTTGGGTTCTTGGTAATCTTGTATCAACCAAAAATATGTTTTTTTTAGCTTGGTAACTTCTTAGAGTGCTCGGTTGAAGGTTGTGATTTCAGTTCACCAACTGAACTCGGTTACTGATTTTGTCTTTGTTTCACCGGTCGGTCTCAGTGCTTGTTCTTGTCTGCTCGATGTTTATCTCACCAAGTGGGTTTTGTTGGTTGGATCTTATGGCCGACGTTTGCATTTAATTTTTGTAGCATAGTTAATGTTAGGATCTTCCATTGGAGGACGTGTGGACCTAAATCTGGGTCGTTGATGTTTCCTATGTTGGATCTTTAGGATCTTTTGGGGCCGACCTTTTCGGTAGCCTCTTGTATATATGTTGTGTTTTGTTCTTAGGTTAGGAAGGGAGCAGTTAGATAGTAGCTTTAGATTGAGGGTTTGTGACCTCGCATGTCTGAGGACTGTTCTGTAATAGATTTGAATATATTTGGTCCTAACCGGGAAGGCCTTACAGCCCAACATGTATGAAGTTTGATGATTTAATGAAAAGACTATGCATTCCTTCTCTCATTTTCTATGTTTAAAGCTTCTAAGTTGTGTTTAGCAAGCTGGTTTGGTGCTTGGAAGTGCCTTTGGCCATAAGTGTTTTTCCTCCTTGCATCAGGTGGTATAAGAGTGAAGGATAGATCTGAGGTTCCTTCTTGTAAATCCTAGTTGGTTGATTTGTTGTGGGGTAGAAGATTGTGATCTAACTTGCAATTGCAGAGGGTTTCAAGATGGTTCGAGTGAGACGAGATGCAGATCCAGGATTAGCTGATATGCTAAGGCAAATTGTTGCAAGATTAGAAGCAGTTGAGATAGCCCAATATCGAGGAAGACACCTTGAGGATTTTAGTGATGATGAAGCCAAGGAAGTATATGGAGAAGTTGTAACCGCACCTGTGTTAGATCAGGGAGAAGAAAGATTCATATAAGCATTGACAATTTGGAAGTCCACACCTCGGTTTAATCCTATTGAGTATGTTGGAAAGCTGGATTCAAATGAATTGATAGACTGGATAACCGAGATGGAAAAATACTTTGAGTATGAGAACATATCAGAGGAGAACAATGTGAATATTGCAAGCACAAAGCTGAAAGGTCATGCATCCTTGTTGTGGGAGCATCTACAATTGGACCGAAAGAAGAAGGGTAAAGACAAGATCAAGGTATGGAATAAGATGATAAATAAGTTGAAGGGAAATTTTCTACCTTGTGATTATAAGATTATCCTAGTTAGGAGAATGCAAAGTTTGAAGAAAAAAGATAGCTCTTTGAAATATTACACCGAGGAATTTTACAGGTTAGATATCAGATCTGGACATGATGAAGATGAGGTGGAAAGAATCACAAGATACCTTAATGGATTAAGGAGTTCTATTCAAGAATAGATCAGTTTGGTAAAGATGGAGAGTATTAAAGAGGTTTATCATTTTTCCCTAAAAGCTGAGGAGAAATTGAATAAAAGATAAGAGCAAAGACAAAGTGGAAGAGGTGGTTGATTCCCTAGAGGAAGAGGTAGGTCTTATGGTGAAAATAGAAGATCTGATCTAGACAAGACAAATCAAGACAAAGGCAAGACCGAGTGGAAAGAAGGAAGTTCATTCTAAGGAAGAAGTAATTACTCTCGAGGTGGCTATAATAGAAGAGGGTTCGAAGGAACTTGTTACAATTGTGGAGAAGAGGGACATAGATCATTTGAGTGTACACATGCAAGCAATAAAATCAGTAGTAGCAGAAATGCTTTGGTGCAAGAAGATTCACCGAATGAACCTGAGAAGGAAGGAAACCTGATGATCAGAAGAATCTTGTGGAGTGAAAATAATAAGCAAGATCCAGTAAGGAAAATTTTGTTAAAGACCAAATGTAGAGTTGCAGACCAAGTTTGGAAAGTAATTTTTGATAGTGGAAACTCAGAGAATTTTGCATCAGAAGAAATGGTTACTAAGTTACAGTTGGAAAGATTGAAGCACCCAAAACCCTATAAAATTTCATGGGTCAAGGATGATCATACACTCATGGTAAGTGAACAATGTTTTGTGAATCTGAAAATTATTAGGATAAGGTGTTGCGTGATATTATGCCTATGGATTATTGTCATATTTTGTTGGGAAGACCTTGGCAATATGATAGATGTGATATACATGATGGAAGATTAAACAAATATACTATTTGGGTTGACGGAAAGAGACAAATCTTGTTACCTTTGGTTGAAGAATTTGTTTGTGAGGTATGTACATCTGTGAAATTTTGTTTGATGGAAGGTAGATAGTTTGTTAAGGATATGAAGAGAAAAGATATTTTTTATGCTTTGATTCTTAACAAACTGAGTGAGAAAATTGGAGATAAATTCCCCTAAGAGGTCAAGGAGTTACTCACCGAGCACAAAGAAATCATTGCAAATAATGTACCTGATGGTTTTACACCGATGAGAGATATTAGTCATTGTATGGGTCTGATTCTTGGAGCTAGTTTTCCAAACAAGGCACCACAAGGATTGACCCTGACCGAGAATGAATAACTCAACCGACAAGTTAATGAGTTGTTGTAGAAAGGTTTGATCAAAGAAAGTTTGAGTCCATGTGCAGTACCAGTTGTATTGGCACCTAAGAAGAATGGAGAATGGTGAATGTGTACTGATTCAAGAATTATTAACAAGATAATAGTCAAGTATCAGTTCCCTATATCGAGAATGGATGACATAATGAATTGGTTGAGTGGAGCAAAATATTTTACCAAGATGGATTTGAAGAGTGGATATCATCATATCAAAATTAGAGAAGGTGATGAATAGAAGACTGCTTTCAAGACAAAAGAAGGTTTGTATGAATGGTTGGTTATCCCTTTTGGTTTAACTAATGCACCGAGTACTTTTATGAGGTTGATGAATGAGGTTTGAAGAAATTCTTGGGTAACTTTGTGATTGTGTACTTGGATGATATTCTGATATTCAGTAAGATGAGAGAAGAAAAATTGTTGCACATTAGACAGTTATTGCAGAGATTGAAAGAGGAGAAGTTTTTGATTAATTTGAAAAAGTGTTCCTTCATGAAAGAAGAACTTGTGTATTTAGGGTTTGTAATTTCAGCTGATGGTTTAAAGATGGATCCTGAGAAGGTTGAAGCTATACTTGATTGTCCTACACCTGAGAATTTCAGTGAGGTAAGATCATTTCATGGGTGAGAAAGTTTTTACCAAAAGTTCATTAGAAATTTTAGTTCGATTTGTAATGATATGACTGAGACAATGAGATGAGACAAAATATAATTTAAGTGGACACATGGAGCCGATAAGAGTATTGATACTTTGAAACAAAAATTTGTTGAATTGCCTGTGTTAGCCTTACCTGATTTCAATAAGGTATTCCAAGTGGAATGTGATGCAAGTGGAAGTGCAATAGGAGTTGTGTTGAGTCAAGAAAGTAAACCTGTTGCTTTCTTTAGTGAGAAGTTGAATGATGCTAAAAGTAAATATTATGTATATGATCAAGAGTTATATGCTATTGTGCAAGCCTTGAAGAAATGGAGACATTATTTGATGTTGAGTGAATTTGTGTTGTATATTGATCATAAGGCTTTATAGTATTTGGGTAGTCAGAATAAGTTAAATCAAAAACATATGAAATGGGTAGAGTATTTGCAGAATTTCACATTTGTGATAAAAAATAAGAGTGGAGTATCCAACTGAGTTGCTGATGCATTGAGTAGGAGAAGATTTTTTTAACTAAAATGAGAATTGAGGTTCTTGCTTTTGATGATATGAAGAATTTGTATGAAACTAACCCTGATTTTTTTGAGCCATGGAGAATGTGTAGAGCACCTATTCCATATCAACCGAGTAGGTTTGAAGACTATTTTATTCAAGAAGATATGTTGTTCAAAGGTATTCAGTTATGTATACCGAGAGGATCAATGAGAATCAATTTGATAAAGGAGAAGCATAGTAGTGGTTTGGATGGACATTTTGGTATGATAAGACAGTGAGTTAACTTAAGGAAAGGTATTTTTGGCCTTAGTTGTATAAATATGTCCAAAAATTTGTGAAGAGTTGTGGAGTTTGTCAAGTTGCAAAAGGAGTAAGTCAGAATACTGGATTGTATACACCAATTTCTATTCCTAAGAAACCTTGGAGTGATATCAGCATGGATTTTATTCTTGCCTTACCAAGGAAAGCAAGAGGTAATGATTCCATATTTGTTGTTGTGGATAGATTTTCTAAGATGACACATTTCATACCATGTAGAAAAACATCAGATGCAGTGCATATAGCAGATCTTTTCTTCAAGGAGATTGTCAAATTGCATGGATTACTGAGAAGTATCATCTCTGACCAAGATAGTAAGTTTGTTGGCTATTTTTGGAAAACTCTTTGGAAGAAGCTTAACACCAAGTTGAAATATAGTTCTACATTTCATCCACGGACTAATGGACAAACAGAGGTTGTAAATAGAAGTTTGGGTAACTTGTTGAGATGCTTAGTTGGGGACAAACCAAGTAATTGGGATTTGATGTTAGCACAAGAAGAGTTTTAATATAATAATTAAGTGGATAAGCATACTAGAAAGACACATTTTGATATTATTATTGGCATGCAGCCAAGAGGTATATTAGACTTGAGAGCTATTGTTGGAGAAGAGAAGAGGAGTGTTGAAGAAGAAGAGTTTGCTGAGTTTATGAAGTCATTGCATGAGGAAGTGAAAAATAAGTTGGAGCAAAGTAATCAGAAATACAAGGATAGTGCAGATAGATCAAGAAGACATAATATTTTTGAGGTTGGCGATGAAGCGATGGTTCATTTGAAGAAACATAGATTTCTTGTTGGAACATATGGTAAATTGAAGGTGAAGAAATTTGGTCCTTGCAAGATATTGAGAAAATTTGACAGTGGAAATGCTTATGAAGTAGAGTTACCTGATGACATGGATATATCACCTATATTAAATATTTCAGATTTGAATGAGTAACATAAACTTGATGAAGAAGTGACAATACTGAGTGATTATCCTAAGAAACAGATAGAAGAAGTTGAATAGATTTTGGAACAAAGAATTGGTAAAAGAACAAGAGGAAAGGATTGCACAAAATATTTGGTAAAGTGGAAGAACAAACCAATTGAAGAATCTACATGGATTTCTCATTCTGATTTGAATTCATCTCAGGTTACACCTAACTCATGATTCAAAGAATCATTTCATTTAAACCCAGGTGTCTGATGCAGGAGCATCTAGGGTTCTTGGCAATCATGTATCAACCAAAAATATGTTTTTTTAGCTTGGTAACTTCTTGGAGTGCTCGGTTGAAGGTTGTGATTTCAGTTCACCAACTGAACTTGGTTACTGATTTTGGCTTTCTTTCATCGACTGGTCTCAGTGCTTGTTCATGTCTGCTTGGTGGTTGTCTCATCGAGTGGGTTCTTTTGGTTGGATCTTCGGGCTGACATTTGCATTTAATTTTTGTAGCATAGTTAATGTTGGGATCTTCCATTGGGGAACGTGTGGACCTAAATCTAGTTCGTTGATGTTTTCGATGTTGGATATTTAGGATCTTTTGGGGCCAACCTTTTTAGTAGCCTCTTGTATATATGTTGTGTTTTATTCTTAGATTAGGAAGGGAGCAGTTAGATAGTAGCTTTGGATCGAGGGTTTGTGACCTCGCATGTCTGAGGACTCTTTTGTAATAGATTTGAATGTATTTTTCCATAACCAAGAAATCCTTACAGCCCGACATGTATGAAGTTTGATGATTTAATGAAAAGATTGCATGCCTTCTCTCATTTTCTATGTTTAAAGTTTCTGAGTTGTGTTTAGCAAGCTAGTTTGGTGCTTGGGAGTGCCTTTGGCCCTAAGTGTTATCCCTCCTTTTGTCACACCCTCACTCCTTTCCTTCCCTTCTTATCCTAATATTTATGCTTTCCTCTCTCCCTATCTCTTCCCCTCTTACCCTCTATCATTGTTTCTTTACACTCTCTATCCATTCTCTCAATTACTTTATCTCACTCCCACCCTCTATTTCTCTATTCATAGCTCTCTCTCTTCCTCCATCTCTACCCCTCCCTCCTTATCTCATTAACCATCTCTCTCTCTCTCTCTCTCTCTCTCTCTCTCTCTCTCTCTCTCTCTCTCTCTCTCTCTCTCTCTCTCTCTCAACCCTAAATCATTTCTCCCTATCCACCTCAATATTTCCCCCTCTCTAAATCTCTCCCTCTCTTCCCCCTTCTCTCTCCCTCTCCCTCTCTCTTTATAAACACTAAAGGTCCTAGGCCCTTAACCCTAAACTATATAAACATAAGCCCTAAACCCTAAATTATTTCTCCCTTTCCCCCTTTTTCTTCTTTCACTCTCAGTGCCTCTATATTCCCATTCTCTCCCTCTTCCCCACTTCTCTTGCCCCCTCTCCCTATAAATCCTAAACCCTAAGCCCTAAATCCTTTCTCCATTTATCCCTTTCCCCCTCTTTATTTCCCCCTCTCTCACTCTATTCTTGTCTTTGCCATCTAATAGGCCAACTCTGGGGAAAAAAATAAGAAATATTTAAGACTTTATAATGAAGTTCAGTTTGTTTTATACATGTCAATCCAAGGGTGTAAAATTGTGAGAAGTGTCATGGCTAATATGTGAATCAAAGGGATGAGATTCGTGATCTGAGTGGGAATGAATGCAGCTACAGAAAGAAACCTATTGCAAATTAGAATGGAATTGGCAACATGAACTATAACTTCCTGGCAAAAAGATCTGTTATACTCTATTCATATGACAGGAACTATGTAGAAATTGCAGCAAACTCTGAAACAACAACTTTAACACAAAACACAAAGTTAAATATAAAACATGGAATCCAAATCAAATCAAATAACAGCTACATAAATGATAACAAAGTCTAAAGCAAAACCCTTAATACAGCTAACAAAATTCTTAATGATCAAATATAAAGAATTTAAATAATTATAAATACAAACCACAAAAGACAAAATACCAAGGGTATGTGCAAGATCATGGCATGCCAAAAAGTGACGATGGGAAAAAAATCCCTTTTTCACTTGTCAAAAAATGCTCTAAAAAGCGTGTTGGCTTTTTAGTAGGCCTAGGTGTCAATACACCTAGCCAAAGGTAACACCAAAGAAAAAATTGTATCAGGTATCTGATACGTATCATATACCCAATAGTTATTGGGTATCTGATAACTATCGGATACCCAACATCTGTAACATAAAACTGCAAACAGAATGCATTCTGCCTCTTTTTCAAACATGAAAAAGGAAAGAAAGGGAAAAGGGCTTCGGGTATATGAAACCAATTGGGTATACGATCCAATTTATTCCAATTTCACCCCAAATCATCACCGATATGTTTATTTTTTTATTTTTTTTTTGTTTTTCGATGTTTTTAAAATGAAATTCTTGTTTTTTGCTTAAAATTTGGGTTTTTTATTAAATTTTTTAATAATTTTTTAAATTTGATTGTAATTGTATATTTATTTCTCATGTAACTAGGCATGGATTACTCAAACCAACCACACCCCCCCCCCCCTTCCAAATAATGANAACCAACCCCCCCCCCCCCCCCCTTCCAAATAATGAACCTGAAAATAATCTGCAACCCCCTGAAAACAAATGCAGAGGTGACAGTAAGATGTGTGGTCTTTCTCCTTTGTCTTCAATGAGACACCCAAGTCAACTTATACCTTCCTAGGATCCTAAATCCTTTCTTAAACCATGTCTTCTACCTATTAAAGGTGGTATAACTCCTCAACTCTTTCCAATTGAATACAATTTAATTCAAGATCTTGCACTTTTGAGCTTTAGGGACACTAGCCCTATTCCAAACCACAAACTAGAAGTCTTCACCAGTGACTCCACCAACCCAAACTAACTATTGGTAAACCTTCCTTATGTCATGGGGACCAATAATGACCCTTTGGTTTGGCCCTCCAACTGTCGTACAGTACCTATCTAGGACTCTCCTAGAATTCCTTGTAGGTCTATCCAAGTGGTTATTTGGACTTAACTTTTCCTCCTGATCACCTTTTAGGAAACTAAGGATATGTCCAGATACTATTTTGGAAGTTATGTCAAACCCCAAAGCCCTAGACTCCAAATCCACTCCAGCAACACCTAACACTCACTAAGTTCGCATACCTATTTGGCCTAATTAGGCTTGGATATCAAAGCAAGTACTAGAAATTGGGTGCATGGGATTGAAATAGTGCTTCAGACCTCTTCAACTAACTCCCCAAAACTCAAATCCACTCTTTTATCACTCAACAAAACTATATAACAAACATAATACTTCATTCTCCTTCATTCTCCTTCATTCTAGGCTAAATACATTGAGATATTCAGCCTAGGGCTTGATGCATGAGGGCTTTACCCTTTGATACATCTTCTAAGCTTATATAATCCTTAAATATACCATCCTAAATTGTATTTTCTAGGATCTTAGTGAATTCCACCAAACAGAATGCAAGTTAGGACTCCATTAGTGAAATGTGTTTCTAGAAAGCCTCTTTCTGGACTATTTTTGGAAAACTGAATCACAAACACCTCAAACCAAAACTAAATGACTTAAAACCAATTGGAAAGTTATGCTAACATAGAAGACCTTCAAAAAATCAACTTTTTTCAGACATCACACTAAACATGGCCATACAACTTAGAAATCCTCAAAAAAACTCTTCATCTTCCATTCGAAAAGCATCAAAACTTCAATACAGAACTTCTAACCATCTAGGTTCGAAGTAAGAAATTAAAAAAAAATTAAATTTGAATTTATATTGATCAAAAATTCCCTATGACTATTGGGCTTCCATCTTTCAACTCTTGAGCAACTTTTGGAAGTTGCATGAGCAACTTTTTGACAACTTTTCAACATTTAGCAAAATCTTGTCTTTTTGCACTCGAAGACTTTTGGAATGAATCCAAACCTATCAATTTGACATAATATGCCTAAAATCACATGGATCCAAATATTTAACACTAAGGACTCCAAATACATAAAAAAAACATGCTTAAAGCAACTTAAGCCTAACTAGGTGATCCAAATGGCCTAAGGCATCTCTAGGCTCATAAGATTGCCTAAGAGATCCTTGACCACACACATGGATCCAAAACCAAAATAGGATGATCCTCTAAGATCAATCCATTTATTACAAACATGAATCTTGCAAAATGACAGTCATGGGTGCACTGCACCATACTCCCTAGGACAAAATTAACCCAAGTCCCTTGAGTTGGGAGATCTTTTAGTTTGAAACCAGTCTTCTTGATCTCTTCAGGTGTTAACCAATTAGAATCCTCCACTTAATGGTGTTTCCATTTAACTAGATATTCATAGAAATTGGACCTACTAGTTTTTTTTTCTATCCTCTTGTCTAGTATGTAGTCAATCTCTTGTGTTGGTGGTTTAGGTAGATCTTGTAGCTCCTTGTCCTGTGGAAGATCTTCAGCATCTACAATGGAGACATCAGTAACAGGACTTTTGTATGGATTTAGGTTTGCTACATTGAAAATGGGGGATAAACCAATGGTTGAAGGTAATTCAATTCCATATGAATTATTTCCACATTTCTTCAAGATTATGAAGGGACCAATCTTTTTCATCATCAGCTTGGTGTACTTTTCCTTGGGCAATCTTTCTTTCTTCAGGTGAACCATGACCATGTTTCCAACCTTGAATTGGACATCTCTCCTCTTAACATCTGCTGCTTGTTTATACTTCTCAGAGGTTTGTTGCAGTCTGTCTTTCACTTGTTGATGGATGCTTGAGCACTCCTTTGGCCAAAATTTTGGATGTTTCTTAGTTCCAAGACACCCCTAGGGTGGGATCCATAGACAATTTGGAAAGGACTGAGTCCTAAACTTTTGTTGACAGAATCATTATAGGATAAATCTACTTGTGGAAGGATTGAATCCCATGTCACTCCAAACTCCTTTGTCAGAAACCTTAGAAAGTTTCCCAAAGATCTATTGATGACTTCAGTCTGTCCATTAGATTGAGGATAATAGCCAGATGACATAGCTAGATTTGTTCCAAGTTTCTTCCACAAGGTATGCCAAAAATGTCCCAAAAACTTGGGGTCTCTATCTGAAACAATGGTGAGTGGTAAACCATGGAGTCTTACAATCTCCTTGAAGAATAGCCCTACAATACTTGAGGCATCATGTGTAGTCTTACAAGGTAGGAAGTGTGCTATTTTGGAGAACCTATCTACAACCACATAAACACTGTCATAGCCTACCTTTTTCCTTGGAAGACCCAATACAAAATCCATGTTGATGGAGTCCCAAGGTTTGTTGGGAATGGGTAATGGTGTGTACAAGCCTGCATTTGAACTGGTGCCTTTCTCTTTTTGACAAATTAGACAACACTCCACAAATCTCCTTATCTCAGTATGCATCTTGGGCCAGAAATAGAATCTTCTTAGTAGCTCAAGTGTCTTGTCAAGACCAAAGTGGCCTGATAGACATCCACAATGCTTCTCTCTAATGATGTTCTCCCTCATGGAACAATCAGGGATGCACAATTGACTCCCTTTAAATAGAAATCCTTCTTGAATCATATATTTCGCAAAATCAGTGTGATATCTATCTCCTAGTTGCAAACAAACTTTATAAATTTCCTTGAAGTCTTCATCATTGGGATACATGTCCTTGAGGACAGAGATACCTACACTTTCCAAGATCACTTCTTGTATGTGCAAATTCCTTCTGCTCAATGCATAAACTACCTTATTTTCTACCCCCTTCTTGTGTTTTATGGTAAAAGTGAATTCTTGCAAGTACTCCATCCACTTGAGGTGTCTATGGTTCAGCTTCTCCTGTCTCTTAAGAAAACTCAATGCATGGTTGCCAGTATATACAATAAATTCTTTTGGCAATAAGTAATGCCTCCACTTTCTTAGTTACTGGATCGTAGCATACATCTCTAAATCATAGGTAGAGTACTTTTGTTTAGATTCATTAAGCTTTTCACTAAAGAATGCCACAGGTCTCCCTTCTTGACTGAGAACACCCCCAATATCTCTCTTACTAGCATCACATTCAATGGTGAACACCTTATGGAAATCAGGCAGTGTTAAGATAGGTTGTTGAGAGACCCTTGTTTTCATATATTCAAAGGACTTGTCTGCAGCATCAGTCTATACAAACTTGAATTTCCTTCCCCCTTTGATAGTATATATTATTGGTGCACTCACCCCACTGAAATTCTTCACATATTTCCTATAGAAACTAGCTAGACCATGGAAACTTTTGACCTCACTAAAAGATTTTGGAGTGGGCCAATTTAGTATGGCTTCAACCTTGGAAGGATCCATTTTCAAATTACCCTTGGAGATGATAAAGCCAAGAAATATAAATTCTTCTTGCATAAACACACATTTTTCAAATTTATCCTCAACTTTTCTTCATGTAGTCTCTTTATTACCATGTCTAGATGTATCAAATGCTCATCTTTATCCTTGCTAAATATCAATATGTCATCTAAGTAAACAACAACAAAATGATTTATGAAAGGCTTAAGGACCTCATTCATCAATCTCATAAAAGTGCTAGGAGGATTAGAGAGACCAAAGGGCATCACTACCCATTCAAACAACCCCTCATTAGTTTTGAAAGTTGTCTTTGACTCATCCCCTTCTCTAATCCTAGTTTGATGATACCCACTCTTTAGATCAATTTTTGAGTAATACTTTGCTCCCCCTAGACAATCCATGAGATCTTATATCCTTGGAATAGGAAACCTATATCTGATGGTTATCCTATTGATGGATCTAGATTCAGTACATAGCCTCCATATACCCTCCTTCTTAGGTGCTAGGACTACAGGGACTGCACAAGGGCTTATGCTCTTCCTATTGAAACCTTTCTCCATCAATTCTTGAATCTGTCTTGTAACTTCTGCATTTTGGTTAGGGGTCAACTTGTAAGCAGCCTTATTTGGTAAGGTAGAACTAGGTATGAGGTCTATATAGTGGATAATATCTCTCTATGGTGGCAAAACATCAGTGCTCTTGTCTGCAACTACTCCTTTGTATTTGTTTAACAAATCGTGTACTTCTTTGGGGCCAACACTTATGTGAGGTTCTTCACCTTTTGTTATCCTTTTAGGCTCTTTTTTGGGCTTTACTATGATGGAAAAACAAGGTGTGTCTCTTTCCTTAAGGACTTTCAAAAATTCCTTCTCTCCCACTAAGGTAAAACTATTTTTTTAGAGCTCTGCTTTTCTCAGAATCAAGGAGGGGTGTCATAGTGTAACTAATCCCATTCTTAGTTAAAGTGTACACATTTTTCTTACCCCCATGTTGAGAATCAACATCACATTTCCAAGGCCTTCCTAGGATAAGATGACATGCATCTATGTTCACCACTTCACACAAGACTTTATCTTTGTATTCTCCTACTTGAAACTCTACCCAACATTTCTCATCTACCAAAGTTTGTTGGTCTTTATTAAGCCAAGATAATTTATAAGGGCTTGTATGGGGTATTTTATTTAAACCAATCTTATCTATCATTGCATTAGAAACTAAATTCTCTATGAACCAGAATCAACAATAACTTTGCAAATTTTACCAAGTACCTTGTAGTGAGTTTGGAATAGACTCTTCATTTGTGGAGGCTCCTTGGGAGTTGGCACTTTAAAGAGTGTTCTATTGAAAATTGTGCACTCTCCTTGTTCAGGGTCTGTAGGTATGGATGTAGTGGTGTTATAGGAATTCATGCTTTGATAGTCCTCATCTTGGGTGAGTTGGACTCTCCTATCTCCTCCTGATGTGTTGGCATTGTTTGGGCATCTAAAATATTGGTGACCAATTTGATTACAAGAGAAACACTTTCCAGTGAACATAGAGTTAATTATACCTCTTGACCTTCCCCTACTAATGCCTTTACCCCCTCTGAAATTACCTTTATGATTCTTCTCTCTGTCATATTCTTGGTGATTGGATTCTCCCTATGGTCTTGGAGATAATCCTCTTCCTTGAAACCTTCCTCTACCTCTGAAACCATTTCCCCTTCCTCTATTGTTTTGTTCTCCTCTCCTCTTTTGTTTATATTCAATCTTCATAGCCATCTAAGCACTGGTGTATAGATTGGGGACAAAACAAACTTAGTTCATCCTGAATATTGTACTTAAACCCATTCATGTATCTAGCAAGTTTTTGTTTCTCACTTTCAGGGGTCTTTGTCTTCATAGAGATCTTGTGGAATTCATCCATGTAAGATCCCACATCAAGATCCTTTTGCTTCAAATTTTGTAACTTCTTATGTAGAGTTACCTCATAGTCTTCAGGAACAAATTGTTTCTTGACTTCTCTCAACATCTTCTTCCATGTGGTTATAGGATCCTTTTCTTTCTCTACCCTCTCCCTTTGTAGTAAGTTCCACCAACTTAGTGTAGGTCCTTTCATTTTAGACTTGGAAATCTTTATTCTCTGTGAGATAGGGATATCCTCACATTCAAAATAATTTTCTAGGGCCTCCACCCAATCCATGCATTCCTCAGGGTCTATCTTTCCCATAAACATTGGTAGGTCTGGTTTGTTATCTCTCCTACCCACTCTCTCCAAAGATTGTAAGATCCTTTGCTCTTCTGGTACCCTTGTCCTCTCTTTCTCGGTCTCCTCTTCTTCTTCTTCTTGGTCTGATTTTGAATCATCACCAGTAGTCCTACTTATCTGAGAACTCTTCAATTTCTCTATTTCTGCTTCCATCTTCTTATTCTTAGTTTCTTTCTCCCTCGCAATCTTGGCTAGCTCCATGTTGGTGACCCTCATAGGGATCTCTTCATCAGTATCATCAACCTTCTCTGCCATTCTAATTCCCAAGAGCTTTTCTAGGCTCTGATACCACCTAATGCAAAGGTGACAGTAAGAAGTGTGGTATTTCTCCTTTATCTTCAATGAGACACCCAAGTCAACTTATACCTTCCTAGGATCATAGATCCTTTCTTAAACCATGTCTTCTACCTATTCAAGGTGGTATAACTACTTCTCAACTCTTTCCAATTGAATACAATTCAATTCAAGATCTTGCACTTTTGAGCTTTAGGGACACTAGCCCTATTCCAAGCCACAAACTAGAAGTCTTCACTAGTGACTCCACAAACCCAAAATAACTATTGGGACACCTTCCTTATGTCGTGGGGACCAAGAATCACCTTTGTTTTGGCCCTCCAACTGTCATACAGTACCTATCTAGGATTGTCCTAGAGTTCCTTGTAGGTCTATCCAAGTGGTTATTTGGACTTAACTTTTCCTCCCGATAACCTTTTAGGAAAATAAGGATATATCTAGATACCCTGTTGGAATTTATGTCAAACCCCAAATCCCTAGATTCCAGGTCCACTCCAACAACATCTAACACTCACCAAGTTTGCAGACCTAATTAGCCTAATTAGGCTTGGATATCAAACCAAGTACTATAAATTGGGTGCATGGGATTGAAAAAGTGCTTCATAAATCTTCAACTAACTCCCCAAAACTAAAATCCACTCTTATTTCACTCAACAAAACTATCTAACAAACATAATACTTCATTCTAGGCTAAATACATTGAGATATTCAGCCTAGGGCTTGATGCATGAGGGATTTACCCTTAGATCCATCTTTTTAGCTTCTAGAATCCTTAAATATACCATCCTAACTTGCATTTTCTAGGATCTTAGTGAATTCCACCAGATAGAATGCAAGTTAGGACTCCATTAGTGAAATGTGTTTCTAGAAAGCCTCTTTCTGGACTATTTTTGGAAAACTGAATCACAAACACCTCAAACCAAAACTAAATGACTTCAAACCAATTGGAAAGATATTCTAACACATAATACCTTCAAAAAATCAACTTGGTTTTCAAAGATCACACTAAGCATGGTCGTACAACTCAGAAATGCTCAGAAAAACTCTTCATCTTCTATTCCAAATGCATCAAAACTTCAATACAGAACTTCTAACCATCTAGATTTGAAGTAAGCACTTAAAAATACTTCAAATGTGAATTTAGATCGATAAAAAATTCCCTATGACTATTGGGCTTCCATCTTGCAACTCTCAAACAACTTTTGGAAGTTGCATGAGCAACTTTTCAACATTTGGCAAAATCTTGTCTTTTTGCACTCGAATACTTTTGGAATGAATCCAAACCTATCAACTTGACATAATATTCCTAAACTGACATGGATCCAAATATTTAACACTAAGGACTCCTAAAAACATAAAAAAACATGCTTAAAGCAACTTAAGCCTAACTAGGGGATCCAAATGACCTAAGGCATCTCTAGGCTCATAAGATTGCCTAAGAGATCCTTGACCACACACATGGATCCAAAACCAAAATAGGATGATCCTCTAAGATCAATCCATTTATTACAAACATGAATCTTACAGAATGATAGTCAATCAGTGACAGTCATGGGTGCACTGTACCAAAAACCCTCCCTAGACAAATAACAAACCTAAAAACAATCTGCAACCCCCTCAAAATGCTCGTCCTTTAGAAGAACTCATAGGTTCCAATCTAAATCAATTGAGGGGCTTCTAAAACACATATGTAACTATCCCTACATTATTCCCTATGTCTGCCACATTGAACTCCATTGTTGAAAATATGGAAAATATTACAGTGCAACATAATATTACACCTCAATGGCGTGAGGCCATGCATGTCGAGTATGATGAAGGGTTGGATTATGATGGGGTTTATGCCCTTAATAAACTAAATATGAGATGTGTTCCCTCTTTGTGAATCCAAAAACTGGATTAAAAGTGGACCCTAAAAATCCCAACTTGTCTATGAAATGGTGCACAAATTATGCAATGTGTGAGAACTTCTGGGATCGTTGGTCGATGATTTTGGTAGACCACCCCACAACAATTTGGAGGCCCCCTTATATTTTATAAAAGAAAAATATGTTTAATTTTTGCTTGGTCACAAAGTAAACTATTGGAGCATGAGACCAAACATGGGCATAGGTGGAGGCGCTCCTCAAGATAGTCTATGGGCAGGCCAAGTAAAATCCCGCACTTTATCCCCTCCACTGACGTTTCACCCACTCCTATAGTGTAACATATAAATTTTATTACAGAGGCCGGCTCGTAGACTATTAGGTTCATTCACACCTTGAGTGATGTATTTGGTTAGACAGACTATGACAATGTTGTCGCCTTTTGTTGATGATGTTGGCACTTTGACATCCTCTATGAGTTCACATGTCTGTGTGCCCCATACTTGCATTATATGCAAGAATTTGTGTTTGGGTCCCCTGAGTGATGCTTATTCATATGACTATGTGTTCGAGGTGAATGATACAATAGACGTCGATGTAGGGACTGAAGCAACTCATGTGAGAGATGAGGAGGGGAAAGAAGAGCCATAGACTCCTACTGTTATGCTAAGACTAAACATTTTATTTGTCATGGCTTATTTAATTTAAACTGAATATTTTTAGTAGATTACTTTTAATGACTGCACACTTATGTATATATATGTGGTCCATTTATGTTTAGTTGATGATAGAGGAGGAAATGAGATAGGTGGAGGGTTCCATGCTCTCGGCCATTTCATTTGGCCTTGACACCTCCATAGTATATGTTTTTATGTACTCATTGGTTTCCTTTTTTATATTAGTATACTTTTTTCTCATAAAAATTAATGTAATAAAAATAGTATGTACTAATTAATATTTTCATCTTATTTTACTCTTGTAGGTTTCACCTGTTGCCATCGGGGGTAAATGTGAGGGGGTTCAGGTGTCACACGTTGACAAGGGGAAGATAATTAAGTGTTTTAGAGTGATTATGTATACATAATTGTCACTTGTGTGTATTAATGCTTATTTTACATGGTTTATTGTACAGAGGGTGGTGTCTGACGATGTCGCAACACAGGTTTGTGAGCCTAGACTCTCAGGCATTTCATTTAACAGTGTAGTCCCATAGTACGTATATCTAAATTTAGTTGTTTACATTATTGTATCTAGTATATGTTACCGATTTTTGGTACCAAGGTCCTTGGCGGAATTCTACCTGCGAAGGTAATTTTCCGAAAAGGCAAAGGAGAAGGAATTTTGCCTTGTGCGGATTTCGCACCTCTCAGGTATTTTCTGAAAAAGGGAATTTTGCCTTGTGCGGGTTTCGCACCTCTCAGGAGATTTTTTGCAAAGGCAGAAAAGAAAGAGCGCTGTGGTGGACCCCACGATGGGTTTACGAAGCACTTTTTCAATTTTCCAGAACCAAAAAAGACTCAAGGCGGAGAATTGAAATTCTGATTCTCCGCGGCGGATTTCTACCTGCGAAGGTGATTTTCCGCAAAGGCAAAAAAGAGAATATTTTTCACATGTTGTGGAGTTCGCACCCATAGAGAGATTTTCTGCAAGCAAGGAAATGCACCCTGTTACTATTTTTCCGCAAGTCCACGGAACATGGAAGAAAAGGATGCATCGCATAGTCGCACAGGCAGTTTTCAAGGTTCATAAAGGTCTGCGACCGAGCGACCAAAGGAATTGTTTAACGCATTGCTCACTCACTGTTGTTTTCAGGTGATAGGAGATCAGCACGCGGGTGTGCAACGAGTTAAAGGGAGAAGCTCATCGCGCAGTCGCCGATCAACTCAGATGAAAGAAAAGGAGCCCGCGAGAATGGGACGAGCTAAAGAATAAGTCATCGCTCAGTCGCCAGTCAGTAGAGATGAAAGAAGATCAGCTCGCGAGTTGGCGATCAATCAAAAGACGGATGTCATCGCCCACTCGCGCACAAGATGAAAACAGAGTAAAAGGTGGCGCGAGTGTGCGACCGAATAGAATATGCAATGAAGAAATGGATGTCGCTCAGTCGCTCAGAATCTAAAAGTCAGTTTAAACAGCCAGCGACTGTGCGATGAAAGAATAAATGAAAAGGAAGATGCAGAGGCGCTCAGTCGTCAAGACTCAGGCTTTTAAACATACACAGAAATGATTTTGAAAGGGAATTTTAATATCTTATTGCAAATCCATGTTTTATTCCTGGAAGTTTTCAAAGACAGAACAATATCAGATTGTTCTCAGATGCTGAAAATCAGATTTTTTACAGATGGAAAGATCAGATTTTAGAAAAAGATCAGAGGTTGCAGTTGTTAAAGTCTGCAGAAAATTTATTTCAATTCAGAGACTTTTGTGACTCTTCTAGAGGGATAAGACTGCTTCTGAGAAGGAGTATTTATGTTGATATTTTCTGGGTATGACTTTTGGATCATCAAGTTGTATTTTGTAGACTTTTAAAGGGAT
>MU226860.1:1448826-1460470 GCA_018584345.1 Thuja plicata
AGTATGTTTGCTTGCAGGTTGTAACTAGTGTCTTACTTTTGAGCTGTTAACTGTGAAGTCTTTCCTCTTAACAGGTTTAATCATGACCTTGTTATGAAATATTAATGCATGCCTATACAAGAGATTTTTGTTTTACCTCCAATTCAGTTAGTTGACCCAGGGCTTTATCCTGTGTGTGTTATGTTTTCATGTCAAATTTGGTGGATCACCTTAGTTTAGATTTCATTTCAGCTATTTACGTTTTCATGCAACCTTTCTATCCTTTTTCCCCATCAGTTTTCAATCTTTCAAGAAGCAAACAAGTGATCATCATATAGGAAGCCGACCTAGAACCTGGAGATTCATTCCAGCCATAGTTTACCCACAAACTTGGAATGTTTCCATGTTTCTCCAAAAGGTTAAGTTTCCTGCAAACTTAACAGGGTGCAATTTTGAGAGCTAACAGTATATACATGATTGTCATGATTTTATCAAGTATCTTTTTGACTCTTGCAGGTAACACCTAGTGTGAGTGAGGTATAATGCAAATGTTTTGTATCTTTGATGACCCAGCCAACATTGCCAGAAGAAAGTTCACCATGGGTAATTTTTAATTTTAATTCAATTATTTTTGTTGGAATTCTAATATGGGAAAGTATTATACTAAGAGGGGGTGAATCAGATCTATAAAACTTTTACACTTCTAAAATAAACTGATTCAACCATGTATTCATAAACATAAACTAAAGTGTTGTAATAGATCTAAAATCTAATCATATCCATAATGAACACATAACACAAAGATTTGGTAACCCATAAACCCTTCAAGGTAAAACTAGGGTGGGGATGAGACCCACAAATATTCACTACTGCAGTAATAAAGTGTGACGTTCGTTAGGGCTACAAAGTTTGATCCTTCTGATGATCTACCCTGTGAGGGGTTTGGCTTGTTAAGAGCTTACAGACTTATACAATCTAACTTGTTAAAGGATTTGAACTTACAACAAAGTAATCTCTTTGTCAAGAGATTTGAAAAGGCCTGTTAGGATCACTTTGTTAAGAGATTTACCCTGATTCACTTTCTAAAATGTATCAATACCTTATCCTTTGGTTTGCACTGCAAATGCTGATAACGGATCTCCTCTTTCCAACTCTTAACTGGTCTCTCAATCTGATATATCTTTGTTCTGCTCTTCAATACTCTTCTTATTCACTCTGTCTGGTCCATGCTTCAGATATGCAAAACATGCATACACACCTGATCTCTTCTCTTCACATCTGCATCCACACACATGCATAGATTTAGGGTTTAAAGTATTTTATAAATAGATCACTGATGAAACATCCTGATCAAGATCAAAGATCTAGACTCATCACATTTTGTCACTTAGGCATCCCTAATTTTGATTGGTTGCATTTCTTGCATAGGGATCCATGATCTCAGAAATAACGCCTAATTTATGTATTAAATATCATGAATAATCATTAAATAATTCATAGATGTCGGCCAAAATAGTTTACCTAAGTGTTTGTGCCATTCCAAAAACATATATCAAAATTGTTTTACTCGGCATAATTAAACTTTGATGCTCGGTCAAAATTATCACTCGACACTGACTGTCTATGCAACTTGGAAATCATTCTTCTCGGCAACTACTAAGTACTCGACGACCACTGAATTATTTAGCAGTAACTACTGCTCAGTCTCAGACTTAGTGGGATGGCTCGTCGGAGTGATGACCGACCAACCTACCTTGATTATGACTAAGTGTGTGACACTAATAGACAACAAAACTTGGAGATCAAAAATCTCCCCCTTTGACATTAGTGGCAAAAACACTTTGTCATGACTCTTAAGTTCTTAACAAAAATAGTACTCAAGTATACCAAAAACTCCCCCTAAGATTATGACTCGGTCTTTCATAAAGACTTCACTATACATACAACATAATATTAAGTATATAGCTCCAAAAATAACAAAATAGTATGTTATACCTTCTCTTCTCAGATCATTCTATTATTTTCATTGTCTGAAACTGATACATTTTGTCATAGATTACATCTCATTACATTTCCCCCTTGTTTTTGTCACTCTTGTCTGTCGAGGTTGTAGGGGTCAAACCATACTTGTCTAAAAATCATTTGTGAATTTGTAGGATCATGGCCAAGGCATTATCCCAACTAGTTCTAACAGACTCCAAAACATGTAACTTGGTTTCTAGCTCAGCAACTAGATCAATCAAACTCTCTGCAATATTTAGAGGCAGCTCCCTCTATGCTAACTCTTTTACAGCTGATAGCTATCTTTACATGACCTCCAAATGATGTATCAACATGGTCTAAATTGTAATCAAATTATCCCTTATTCTTCCATCATTATCCATGAGCTTGGCTATTCTCCCTTGGGCGTGTCATCCTATTAAAATGAATAGAACTAGAACTTGCATCCATGCTCAATGAATGTCCTATTGACTTCATGTCTGACTGTAGCTTCTTCATAAGTTGTTGATTCTCCTTTGTAGATAATTTGACATCACATAATTGCTTGTACAAAGAAAGAACATTTTCTATAACTTCCTCTAGGTTACTCACTGAATCAGAAAGTGTACCTTGTTTTACATTAAGTTCTATTGCAATTTTCTCAAGCACTTTGGCCTCAAACTTTCTTTTTGACCATTGCATGAGCTTATGATTTGCATGAATGTCATCATTGTTCAAATTTTGAACAATATGAACCAATTGATCTATAACAAGTGCTTTCTCATTTACATCTTGAAGCTCAAATGCATCAACAAATATATCTTTGATATCATGCAATACTTGTTTTGGTTGATGTTCTTGTTTCAGTTTCTCCTGCTTGCTCTTCATTTTCAGTAAACTTTGAAAAATTTGCACTTGCTCATAAGATAAGTTATCAGTGTCCCATTTTGGAATAATTATAACTTCATCAAGTGTTAACTCAGTGCTCAAATACTTATCCTTTTTCTTATGTGACTTCTTCTTCTTAGTCTTTGGTGTGCTACTACTCGGCTTTTACTCTACCTGTAATGTACTAGTTTCACCACTGATTGTGACTAACTCCTTCTGAGTGAAAATTGCATGTTATTCAGGTGTATCAGCAATCTTAGTCTCGATAAGTGGTAGCTTTATCAATTCTTGAATTGATCATTTCTCAATAGGCTCATGTTTCTCTTCGGTCTCTATAGTCTTATTCTCCTTTGTTTCTTCTTTATGGGGTCTGAAGATATATGTTGTAGATTTATCTACTTGATCTTCTTTTCTCTTATCTTCCTCATCAGTAACTTCAAAGTTTGCCTTGGTAGGGGAATTTGGAATTTGAATTGTATCTTCAGCCTGCTCCTCGACATTCAAATATTGTGTTTCATCACCAGTCATTGTGATTGATTCATCAATTGCAAAGTCCTATGTTTGTGCATCCTCAACCTTTTCCTTTATTTCATCCTCAACATAATCTGGCTCATTAATATCTTCTTTCTTGTCAAGCTCAACTTGTTCTGATGTGCCTTCATCTTTGCTTGCACTCTTATCAACTAAAATTCCAAAAATTATCTTCCAAATTCTTTATTTGTTGTACAACTCCTTCAACATCATTCTTCAGTATTGAATATACTCTCAACTTAGGAATGAATCTATTCCTATGTTTCTCCATGAAATTTTCTCTTTGTTTATGTGTCAGTTCAGGCATTATTTGGGCTAATGCCCCTTCTCTAATCTGCCTTTGAGTTGTAAGAGAAAACTATCATCTTTGTTAAATATTTCTAGATAATTCCTTAAGGTTATGATTCCCAATCTCTAACAGTGTCATTCTGAATAATGCTAAAATATATATCATTGCATCTTCTATCTTTACCTTGACAGTTTTTCTTAGCTTTTCAAATTTTATCAACTTAAAACCTGACAAACCTTCTGAGCTCCTGACGTTGTTGCAAATCTCATCAACATTTGTAGGATGTTTGAATGTAGTTGCCTTGTGTTTTTTGATGTCTTCTATATCTTTCACTTCCTCATCTTCTTCATCTTTTCCCAACAATTATTTCCTTCTCAGTTTCCTTTTGGGTTTGCTCGGATCAGCTTTAGTTTGTACTTGTTTCCTTTTTCCTGAGATCTCACCTTCTACATTATTTAGTAGGATTTTCTTTGGTGGCTCGGTTGTTATTATAGTTTCTAAAGCTCTGGTTCTCAGTCTAGATGTATCAGGAGGAGTAGGTTTCTATTGTGAAATCCTCTTCTTAGTTGACTCGGTAACCATCACTTTCTGACCCTTCTTATCCACTTCCACATCTTCATCGTCACTCTCTTCTGAATCACTAGATTGGTCCTCACCTTGACCTTGTGTGATCTGTATTGGTGCATCATCACCTTCTTCCTATTCTCCAAACATATTTTCAAGATTTTTCACTATTTTCTTCCTCTTCCTCCTCATGGTTTCAGCCTTCAATTTCATGGTGATCTTAGATTTTTCTTCCTCATACTTCCCAAAAACTATAACAATCTTATCAAATTTCTTTGCAAGTAATGTTTTGATTATTGCTGCAGATGCCTCATCTATATCTACTTCATAAGGTAATGGCTTCAACCATGCTACCCTCGGTACTACAGCTTATACATAAGTATAATCAGTATCAACTAGAAATTAAACATCATCATAATACTTCTCTACTAGTGAAACTAGGATTTTGCTTCTTAATCTCATCTTCTTCTTGAAATCCACAAATTACCTATGCATAACATTGTCAAAATTTTCTCCTATATGCTATATGAACTCATTAATTTGTACTATTGTTGGTCGGTCCTGACTGCATACTACATCTCTTATAGTAGGAAAAGCATTCTGAACATAGAAAAATATGCAAACTAGCAGGGATCCAAACTTACACATAGAGTTCTTTGCCTTTCTAATGGATGATAGGTTCTCAGCAAGTTGAGTCAACTATAGCTCAGCAAGATCATAAGTATGATCCTTTTTCAATATCTTCCATGCCTGATCATCTGCAACACAAATAACACTATCTAATCTACTCGATTGATAAAATTTATGAGCAATCACTCTTACTGTAAAGTCAATTTCAGGATTTGTGATCATTGAAATTGTCATTCCCCTTTTATTCCACTTGGCAAGAGTGTTCTTTTCAAATTCTTCTTTACTTTGACAGTGCATTTTTTTTTCCTTGAACAATAGGGTAACCAATGACTCAGTGGATGATGTCTCTAGTGATTTCCACTAGTCCATTCTCTAGCCATATGCTCATATCATGAAATCTACTTAGAACTATCCTAATCCATTCGATTTTGAAGTCACATTGGAAATCTAAGGCATGGACTAACTCTTTGTTGGTAATGTGTTGATGTTCAACCTTCAATGCCCCATTCTCACATATTTTTTTGTAGGCTTCCAACAAATTCAATAATCTTTCCCATGTAGCATGTTCTCACATCATGGATCATAAGGACTTTGGGTGGGATCAATGACAGGGCTCCCAAAAGATCTCCCTTCATCGCAGTCTCAGGTACAATAAATAAATTGGGTGGTGCACAGGTGTCACTCCTGACTAACTAAACATTCTTCATTTCCTTATCTTGTTTCTTCACTCCAACAGATGTACTAGCAACCATTTATTTAGATTAGGGTTTGTGAAATGAACTATGGGCAACTCAACAACAATGGGTCTTCAACCTTTCTCAATTCTTGTCGATGATACACTAGTGGAATCTTTACAAACTTCACTCAACTTGCACTTTGAATCGTCTCTAAATCACTTTGCAAACTCTAATCATTGTGTAAAATGAAAAATGAATGGCTAAATCCATTATATACCCTCAAACATTTGAATTAGGTTTTCATTAAATATTTTGTACAATCGTAGGTGAATAACAGCTATCTCAGCCTTTGAATAAATAGCTCAGTTAACTCATTCCATCACTCAGTCAGAATAGTGACTTGGTCACTACTGATGCTCGGTCAACATATCAGCTCAGTTGGTATGGGAGCTCAACACATACTAATACTGATGCTCGACATCAAATATGCATATCAATGCTTTTCTTGAATCTATCCTAATGCATCTTAAATTATGCAGATATGGATGTTAATACATCTTACATTAGGAATTGGTGTAAAATATAGCATTAGAGAAAATGGTTCCTTACATACCTTATTTTCTTAATTGTAAGTAGTGTGATCACCTGATCCATTGGATTGGGTGATCTCAACTTCACTGGGTCCACTACTGCTTGCTTCTTCTTTCTTTCTCCATGTCAGATTCGTATGATTCTTTATCTACTCAATAGTAGGTGCCAAAGCTATGGTCTTGTAGTCTCTCTTAGTATGATCAATCTTGTGACAACTATAACATACCAGACTTCCATTCATCTAACTCTTGGATTTACCTCTAAAGTGTGTTATTATCCAATTTTCTACAATATGACCATATTCTCCACATTAATGACAACTATGCATTGTATTGTAATCCCAATTGAATGTGTTACCTTTCCTTGGTGCATTGCCTTATTTCTTGGATGTCCATTTGGTTTTTGCATTGGATCTACAATCTTGAGTTCTATGACCAAACTTTTGGCAATTGTAACAATGTCCTTGAAATCTAGGTGAAGTAAGTGTATTTCTAGTCTTTGACCTACATTCATGTGCCTGATGTCCATGCTTCCTACAATTAAAGCAATATCCATTAAATTTGGGTTTAGGATTGGACTTACCATTCTTTCTTTGGCAAATTTTTGTTATGTGACCAGGTTTCCCACAATGATAACATGTAAGTTTTCTGATCTTTGGCTTTGCATTCCTCTATTCTCCAATTTTTGATGATTCTCCTTCTTTAGTGGATGGCAGGTGCTTCGTATGACCAAGTTGAGAGTTTTCATTATTCCTTCTTGGTGACCTCATCAGTTCCTCAAAGTATCTCAAGGCTTCATTTGGTTTGTTTATCCTCTCAATGAGTTATCTTTCAGATCTCAACTCATTTTTTAGTTGATTGTTTTCAGATCTAAGATATGTAATTACAATTTCCTTTTTGTTTACCTCTTGATTTGAAAATAACCGTTGGTTGACCATGTCCAGCTGATTGTTTGTGAACTTTTTCACATCACTTGTCCTTTCATCAAGTCTGGTAGCCATCTTCTTCTTATCTTCTTCTGCTATTATCTTGTCTTCCTCAACTTTATTCTTTTGATCAATCACCTCACATAGTGTAATTGATTGAGTTTCTTGTTCTATCTTTAGAATTTTGACTCATTCTTTCAGTGTGTTTTCCTTCTCCAATAGATCTACAATTGTTGCATTACTTTCTTTGGAATCTCCATTGTCAAATACACCTCCAATGTCTTCTTATTTATATGAAGTGTCATTCAGCTGTGTTGCCAATTCTTTCCTAGCTTTTAAGGATTTCCTCAATTCTTCTCTTGTTGTCTCAAGATGCTGCAGTGTCAGCTAGATATCAATATTCTAATTCTCAATGACCTTTCCCAACTTATAAACCTCCATTTCCAAGATCTTAACTCTCAAGTGGTTACACTTCTACTAAGAGAACAATGATCTAATACCAATTGTTGGAAGTCTAATATGGGAAAGTAGTATGTTGAGAGGGGGGGTGAATTAGATCTATAAAACTTTTACACTTCTAAAACAAACTGATTCAACCATGTATTCATAAACATAAACTAAAATTTTGTAATAGATCTAACATCTAATCATATCCATAATGAACACATAACACAAAGATTTGGTAACCCAGAAACCCTTGAAGTTAAAACTAGAGTGGGGATAAGACCAAAAAATCTTCACTACTACAATAATAAAGTGTGCCTATTAGGGCTACAAATTTTGATCACTTTTGATGATCTAACCATATCCATAATGAATACATAACACAAAGATTTGGTAACCCAGAAATGCTTGAAGGTAAAACTGGGGTGGGGATGAGACCCGCAAATCTTCACTACTACAGTAATAAAGTGTGCATGTTAGGGCTACAAAGTTTGATCATTTCTTATTATCTACCCTATGAGGGGTCTGCCCTGTTAAGATCTTATAGACTTATACACAATCTACCTTGTTAAAGAATTTGAACTTACAAAAAGGTAAGTACTCTATCAAGAGATTTACAAAGGCCTGTTAGGACCACTCTATTAAGAGATTTACCTTGATTCACTTGCTAGAATGTATTAGTACCTGATCCTTTGGTTTGAACTACAAATTTTGATAACGGATCTCCTCTTTCCAACTTGAAACTGATCTCTCAATCTGATATATCTTTGTTCTTTTCTTCACTACTTTGTTTGGTCACTCTGTCTATTCTATGCTTCAAATATGGAAAACATGCATACACACCTGATCTCTTCTCTTCACATCTACATCCACACACATGCATAGATTTAGGGTTTAAATCATTCCATATATATATCACTGATGAAACATCCAGATCAAGATCAACAATCTAGATTCATCACATTTTGTCGCTTAGGCATCCCTAATTTTGATTGGTTGCATTGCTTGCATATGGATCCTTGATCTTATAAATAACATGTAATTAATGAATTAAATATCATGAATAATCATTAAATGATTCATAGATGTTGGCCAAAATTATTTACCTAAGTGTTTGTACAATTCTAAACACATATATCAAAATTGTTTTACTCGGCATAAGTAAACTTTGATGCTCGGTTAAAACTATCACTCGGCACTAACTGTCTATGCAACTCGAAAATCATTCTACTTGAAAATTATTGAGTACTTGGTGACCACTGACTTGTTTGACAATAACTACTACTCGGTCTCGACCTTAGTGGGATGGTTCAGTCATAGTGATGACCGACCAACCTGCCTTGATTATGACTAAGTGTGTGACAGTAATAGACAACAAAACTTGGAGATCAACAATTTTTTCTATCAAGGATAACTCATAGATCAATCTCATGGTTGCAAACATATATAGGTCATAGTTGGAAATGGTAGCATACTTGTCCCTTCTCTACCAAGGACATGTATTAGGACTCATGAGTGCACAAGGAGACAGAGCAGCGAGGTACATGAGAATTAAATTTTAAATTTTAATTAAATTATTGTTCAATATTAATTTGAATGTTTATTTTTTATATGTACAAATCATAGAAATTAGGTAATCTAACTTGGGGTTTCACTTTTTTGTTCATGTAGGATCCATCAGAGCCAAAGAGTACTTCGAAGAGGCTCCATTTTGATGATCCACTAGTAGCATAGGATGTCCTACAAAAATTTGTAGTTGTAGCTATTTTGAGATGGCATATGCCACATTGTATCTAGATACATAGATTTTGTAGAGATTTTGAGATGGCATGTGCCACATTTTGTAAAACTTTGTTCGAGTTGACATTTGTGCCATATTTGTATATGGAGATACTTTTTTAAAAAAAATTCATATATAGAAAATGTTCATTTTCATATTATTTATTTGTCATGTGTGGTACACATGTACCATTCATGTTTATGGAATCAATGCATTTTTTTCTTATGGAAGTGTCGCGGTTATTGTGTTTCAATAATTTTTTATGTATTTGGAAATATTTGTTACGTTTCCGTAAAATTTGATGTTTTCAATAAATTGTTTCCTATTTGTATCTTCATGATGAGAGATTAACAAAATTTAATTATAAAAACCTTTATAGAAAGTCAAAATCCTTCTATGATCATTCACAACTGGTGTAGGAGCGCCTAATGGATTAACACAAAACTAGGGCCAATTTCATGTTTTCAATCATGGTTACAAATATTGAATAAAAGAACAACATGATATCAAAGAAACAATACTCTTGATCAATAGGAAAGTAGGGAAAAAAGGGGCAATGGTTCAAATCAAAAACCTAAAACATTCATATGACAGTGCCACTACATGGACTAGACAAGCATTACACATATGGGTTTGGAATACCTTCTTCATCATAAAGACAACATTTTTTTTCCAATAGACACAACCTCCCAATAAAATATCACCATAAAAATTTAGATAATCTAATGATCTATCAAACCCCAGAGTTATAGATTTTTTGCATGGTGGATCATATGGGAAATAGTCCAATTTATTATCAAACCGTTAACAGTGAGGGTTTTAAGACTGTTTTGAAAGAATTTGTTCAAACTACCTTCATTCTCCATGCAGAGGCTCCAAACACTTCTAGAATGAAGTAAAATCATCATTCTTATGATCTCTATAGTTTTGGGGTGGAGATGAATTAATACCAATCCAATACAAAATTCTGATCAACAAAAAAAATGTATAAGCACATTACAAAAATCAGAATTTTATTAACTTTTTCTCCTTCCAAGCACAACCATTCACTATGTTGATTCATCCTTGACTCAAAGATGATTTGTAGACCTTGGATACACCTGTTCCAATTTGTTTAAACCAATTATTCAGTGGGGAACAAAGTTGCAACGTTTTGCACAAAATTGCAAAAGTTGTCATAACAACTTTTAAGCAATTTTGACATTTTTCATTTTTCAACTAAATGACTCCCTATAAACCCATTAATTATCAAACATGCCAAATATGGCCTAAAACCATGAATCACATCATTTTCTTCATATTTGGGGAACTCTGGAGATGTAGACCACAGTTGACCCACTCATAACCTAATTGGCGTAAAGGTGACAAAATGGTAGAATGGCCTTACAAAGTTGTGTGTTCTTCATGGGTATGAATCACCACCACAAATGCATCTGGTAGGGGATTTTTACCAAATTTATTTTCTAAATTTGGGCTCCCAACTCGCCAAAATGCTCGAGACCATACCCTACTAGCAGTGTCCCTTAGGTTTCCTAAGTGCACAAAAGTGACGAACTTTGTCAGGGTATTTCTCTCAATTTGAGGCACCTGCGTATAAACCACCTAAATATATAGGACCATGAGAGGCCCCTTTATAATAGCATATCTCCTATTTTCAAGATTACAAGTAATTTTTTTAGGGAAGCAATTTTTTTGTTGATACAAAAACCATCAAAGGTATTCAATGGAAAATTGCAAGGTAGCCCAAACCTCTATTCAATCTTCATGGGCATGATCTTCCACCACCAACACATCCAGTTGGGCTGGTTTATCCAATGCATGGTCCATTTTTGTCTCCCCACTCATCAGAACACATGGTTCCATACCCTACCGACATTGTCCCTTACGTGCCCTAAGTGCAGAAAAGTGACAAAATTTTCCAAGGTATTTCTCCCAATCCACGGCACCTGTATATGAACCATTTGAAGCTTTAGGACCATGAGAGGCCCCTCTACAATAGCCTATCATATTTTCAAGAGTCCAAGTAGTTTTTTTAGGGCAACACTTATTCTATTGATGCAAAAATAGTCAGAGATACTTAATGGAAAGGTGCACGGTAGCCCAAATCTCTGTCCATTCTTCATGGGCACAAACCACCACCCCCAATGCATTTGGTTTGGCCAATTTACCAAAGGCATGGTCCATTTTTGGCTCCCCACTCACCGGAATGCTCAGCGCCATACCCTACCAGTAGTGTCCCTTAGGTGCCCTAAGTGCACAAAAGTGGTGAACTTTTTCAGAGTATTTATATCAATCCAATGCACCTGTGTATGAACCATTTGAAGTTTTAGGGCTAGGAGAGGCCCCTCTATAATATCTTATCTCAT
>MU226860.1:1468488-1478668 GCA_018584345.1 Thuja plicata
ATATATTGTTCTCTCTTCTCTTCTTCATTCATTTTTTTTGTTTCTCTCTTCTCTTCTCTCCTTTGACAACAATGACAAAGGTGCATACAAATAAGTATCACTTCTTGCTCACAAGTTTTATAATGTCTTGGAAGGAATCTTCCAAAATCTTCACTTTAGTGCTCCATGTCTTAAACAAAATTTGACTTATATGAATCAATCCATTCAATGCAAAAGATGTAATTTCAGCATTCTTCAAGTTTATGGGTAGGCCTTTAGCCAATGAATCTATAGTCTTTTCTAAATTTGTTAGATGTGCCTCAAGTATTGATAGCTTCAGAGTAATAAGGTTCCTTAGCAAATTGAATCTATTCAGGACTCTCTCCTTCTCATTCTCCAATATACTGATCTTAGCCAATATCTTTCTCACTTTAGTGTCTAACTTTGTAGTGGTCTGTGAATATGTTTCACAACCATCCATTAACCTGTTCAAAGTTGCCCTTTCCTTGGCAATAATATGGTCAACATTCTGAATGTGTCTGATAGGATTCATGCTATAACCAAATAACTTTCTCCCATGTGTAATGCAGTTCTTTGCATTTATCAAACAAGTTTTCACAATGCCTAAGTCCCATGAGATGGACTTGCATACTTTTATCAGTTTCTTCTCTTCATATGTTTTCTCTGCTTTCTCCTCTATAGTCTTCTGCAAATTTTCAAAGTGGCCATCAAACTCATCAAGTGTGACTTTCAAGTTCTCAATATCATCTTTGTTCTGGAATACTAAGGGTACTAGAAGTAATTTATTCACAGTATCAATAGCTCTTGAAATCACTCTTGTCTTCTTATCTCCTTTCTGTACTAGTTTCTCCTTTGCTTTGTTCAGTGCGGTGAATGCCAGTTTCACCAGTTCATCTTCATCCATGTTATCAAAATTTACATTACTACTTGCCAACAATAAGCTAGATGGTGAAGTTACCTCTTTATTTTCATCTTCTCTTTGGTCAGTCTTCTATCCTTCATCCTCTTTCTTCTCATATTCCTTATTCTCCTCTTCCTTCTTAGGTTCATAACAATAGAAGTGTCCATGGTTACTGAAAATGGATCTTTCTCATCTTGTGAGGGGTCTAGTGTTACTACCACACCAGAAACATAGAAATCTGTAGTAGTGTCTTTTTTACTCTCTTCGTCATTAGTCTCTGTGTCCTTTGTGCTATCATCCATTCCCAATTGTGTAGGTAAACCTGTCTTAGGGGGTGGGGGCTTGAAAAAATTATTTCTCAACAATATCTGCTCAAGTGCCTTCTAAGTTTCCTCAGTCACTTCATCATATTTCCTCGTCATTGTCTTTAGTATTCTAGTCTTTGTCCTCAACAGGGGTTTCAATTCTTTGGCTATAATATCTCTCTTGTACGGATAACATAGGCAACATGTCATCAATCTCTTTGTTTCTAATCTGATCATCTTCAACTTGCGCCAAACATTTTCTGCTTTCCAATTTTGTATACAAATCGGAGGGTATGCTTCCTTCAACTTCCAAAAGTGTCTTCTTGAAACTAAGCATGTTTTCTATCACAATGTCTTCAATTTTCAGTTTATTTGCTTCTTCATACTATCATAATATTTATCAATCAAAACTAATTTTCCTTGTTCAATTGCTCTCTTCTCCAGCATTTTCATGTTAGGTATCCATGCTTTATTCTTCTCAATTTTCTTCTCTTCTTCAACTGCATTCTTCTCTTTTGTCTGCATACTAGATCTAGTTACTCTAGGAGTAACTTCCTTCGCTTGTTCTTCTTTTTTCTATGGTGGAGGTGTGTTATCAACCATAATTACTTCAGGGGTGGAAGGGGAATTAGAGATTCCACTAGCTACTCCAAGGGATCTATCTAATATATTCTTCTTAATATCTTTCAGTTCTTCCTCAGATAGACTAGCCTTTACTCCACAGTCATGAATAAGATTAGCAATCTTTCTCTTCCTCTGTCCTCTATACTTTTCTTCCCTTACCTTCTCTAACTTCTCCTCATATGTTCCCCATCTCTCTTCTGATGTATCAACTTCTGATGCAAGAATATTTTCTACTTGCATGGTGAGTACTTCAGAACTCACTTCATAGCCCATAGGGTAACACCATTTCTTTCTAGGGGTCACTACCTCAAAACATATGTAATATGTTTCAACCATAAAATAAATTGTGTCCTTTTACTTCTCAACAATGTCCTCATGTAGTCTGTATCTACTCTTCATTTGTATTTGTAGAATTTTGATCATTGCAAATAGTTCTCCATCTACCCAAGTAGTGTTCTGTCTTTTGTAACTCTGTGAGATTAGTATACTAGTATGAACTCCAGTTTTCTAGCCACTAGGGTGTAGACTAGGAAACTTTTGTTCAATATGAATGAATATGTGTACCAATAATGATCCAAACCTAAAAAATTTCATTTTGTCCTTCTTCACAAGCTTTACATTCTCAAGGAATTGTTGTGCCAGTACTTCACATGGGTTGTACAATGTATTTTCTTTTATCATTCTCCATGCCATCATAATAACTCCAGCTGATACTGAATTGGGTCTACTGCTGTAGAAAAATTTGTAACCAAGTATCATTGTAATCAACCTTACATCTTGTTGGAAAATATCATTTACTATCATTTCCCTTCTGTCCCACTTTGAGTGTGTTAGGGTTTCAACTTCCTTCTTGACATGATTCTCTGCAACGGGTACAACTCCAGTGTTATCTAAACCAGTAATCTCATGAATTAGGTCACTGCATATCTTCACAGGTTGGCTACCAATCCATATGAATTGGTCATAAACCCTTCTCATAAGTATTTTAAACCATTCATTATCATCGAATTCACACAGATCCATAATCTTCATTATACTTAATTGACTGACATGTTTCCATTCTTCCTTCATGACTCCATTCTTAGTCATGTCTTCCATTTCAGTGAGTACATCATCATCTCCCAATGTGCCATACTTACAATGTATGTAAGCCCTGATGTCTTCTATGTACAATACGCCATGTGGGGTCTGTGAAAATGCTCCTTCTGGATCCTCTTCACATGACTTATAAGGATGTTTCTTGAATTTGTATCTAAGACGATCAAAAACATCAAAAATCACAGGTGCATCCATAGCTTAAATAATGTAGAATGCCTTTACATGTAGAAATCCAAGTTTATGCTTTGATCGATCATGCGCGGCAGGTGTAGAAATGTCTAAATACTTCTACTCTCTGATATCCTCGGCCCGCTCCTTGTCAAATGATAGAAAAATAGATCATAACATGGTGCTTTATACAAGTTAGGTTATAACTTTTCTTTTTCACTCCAAACTGTCTGGTCGGCTGCTAAAACTCGCAATCAAAATATACAAGTCAGATGACGATACACTCTTAGATATATGATCCATGATGTCAGCTCAACATATTCCCAAGCTTGCATGAGCTTACTACATGATTTATGAGGCAGGATAAATTCTGATGTGTTACATTTAATGCTCCCCTAAGGCCATGATCGGCTGATTAGGTCAATTTTGTCTTGCTACCTTCAAGCGAAGATCCAGTAGCATCTACTGACTCTCCCTGAACTAATGTCTCACTAGTTTCTTTAATCTTCCATATCTTACCACTATTTCTATCTTCTACTTTCTTAAAACAATTTTCAAAATCACACTTCACATCTGCAATACACTTTCCAATATCACTTCCATTCTTCTGAGGTTTCATTGGAGGTGGCGTTCTTCTGTTATTTACTCCATTATACTTGTAGAACTTTGCTATATGTCCTAGATTAATGCATTTGTAACATATAGGTGGTCTTCTTTCTTGATTAACTTGTAATTTACAGTACTTCATAATGTGTCTAATGTTGTTACATTTGTAGCATGTAGGTTTCATTGTAGGTTCTCTTCCATTGTCTTGTTTATAACTAGATTTTCTACATTCTGCCTTTTTTTACCCATATCCATTACAGTTAAAACAATAACCAGAAAAAGTTCTAAAAGGGGCATTACCTCAACATTCTTTCTTCATGTGTCCAAATCTGTTGCAACCAAAGCATCTACCTCTAAAAGGTCTGATCTACTATGTAGGTTCTTCAATAGATGGTTTCTTAGCATTAGTCTTTTCATATGATTTCTCTTCCTGATTCTTTGAACATTCAGCTTCATTGAAGCCAATACCAGTCATGTCACCTATAGGTTTCTTCTTGTCTAGTTGTTCATCAATCAAATCACTACTGGTGTGAAGTTTCTCGATATGTTTCTTTGCTTCAGTAAGTTCACCTTTCACAATCTGATTGTATTTCTCCAATTCTAAGTATTTGTTCTTGTAGCTGTCAGCTTCATCTTTCATTTGAGTCAATGCATTGTTCAAGGTTTCTTCAGCTTTCTTCTTAGCATCCTCCTGTATCTATATTTCTTTATCCGTATTCTTGTTCTCAAGCTTCAGAGTCTCAATCTCTTCTTTTAGTTGCTTTACCTGATCTAAATTGTCCTCATCTGAGTCTTCTTTTATCTGAACCATAAGATCTTCTCTCTGACTTCTGGAAAGTTCAAGTTGTTCTTTCAGTTTCTTTATGAATTTCTCAGCTCTTCGGATGTTGAACTTCAATTCACCATTTTCTTCTTTAGCATTATCAAGGTCTTCAAGTGCAGCTTCAAAGTTCTCCTACAAATTGTTCAAATCCATTCTGATCTCCCTCAAGCTTTCTCTCCAAGGGCCAAAAGATCTGATACCAATTGTTAGGATTGGATAATACTTAGAGGGGGGGTGAATTAGTATTATAATAGTTAATTAAATTCTTCAATCACTTTAACATTAACCATATAATTGCAGGAAAGGAAAGAACATAAAAAAATAACACAAAACTCATAACACCATGATTTGTTCACGAGGAAACCCTGGCCAAGGGAAAACCCCGGTGGGGATGATACCCACAAGCATGTACTAAAGTATAATGTCCCTGTAAGGAGGCCTAGCCCTATTAGCAGCTAAATATTACATAGTACATTTCCCTATTAGAGGAATAACAACCCTGTTAAAGGTTCACAACACCCTGTTAGGGGCCAATGAGCTTACAGCTCTTACAATGTAATTCTATTACAAAAGGTTATCAGTCATGAACAAAAATAAGAATCACAAATTCTTAGATAGTTCCTTTATAGTTCTTCCATTCTCTGCTTTTCCATTCTCACATCTACTCTGCATATGCTTCCCTCTTTCACTTTCCACACACTAATCTTTACCAAAAAGATCTTGCATATATATCTTTTAACTTTACAAAGTCGACTCTCAGTATGAATATTACAAACAGTACTAAGTCGGCCTTCAATACAAAATACATTTAATATAGTAAATATCAAATGCATAGTCAAAGTATAGACTATCAATAACAAAAATACAACTTTGATTTCCTGGAGTCCAAGTCATACTCCCTTATTCTTCATTGTTGTCCAACTTCTCTATGTCACTATTCTCTATTTTTTGTCTACCTTCAAATCCTTATAACTTATCATAACCTTAACCAAATCCAAATCAATCTTAGGTGTATTTCAGAAATACTCCATATTGTCTTCCACTAAGCTTGCATGCCTTAATTCATCAATCTTTGTCTTCGATATCCAAAACAATACTGTACCTCTATTTTTGTACTTAGTCAATTTTGGACATACCAAAACTTATCTTCAAAACAATCGATCTTAAACCTAGATGTGTTCCCATAAATGACAACCAAAAAGTGAATCACATTACCCAAATTTATCACTTGCCAATAGTATCACTACTTGAGAGAGTAGGTTCAAGAGAAAAAAATGAAATTGGAATATGTGAATTCAAAGGAACAACTAGCTGATATCTTTACAAAGCCACTACCTAAATATTCTTTTGAGTATCTAAGAGGTAAATTAGGGGTTCTTCCCTTATCCAATTTTCACTAAAGAGCATGAGGCATGTTGCATCAATTCTATATTTCATTAGAATATCTATTTCTGAACTGATGTTAGTATGAAACACTTTAGGTGAATCCTAAAGTTGTGAAAATATTTTTGTATGTAATTTTTTATGAGTACATGTCAAGTATAATCCACTACTGAAGCAATTTTTCAGGAGTATGAATTTTTGGCATTGTTGTCAAAGAGGGAGAAGAATACATTAATGATATCGATAAAGGGAGAGTTATGAATTGATGACATTTATAAAGAGAGATATTGAGGGAGAAGAATGAATTGCTAATATTTACTCATGAAGGAGATTCAGAATGTATGTTACAAAAAATAGAAGATTTATCCAAGAGGGAGATTCAAACCAAAAATATCAAATTGGAAATAGATATATCAACTTGAGGGAGTATAGTTATGCATTTGAGAGTTTTCATCATTAATTTCTATAACACTATTATAGTGGTTTCCATCAATGCCAAAGAGGGAGACTGTTGATTAACTGATGAATATCTGATGGAGATGATGAAGACCGAGTGATACCGAGTATCATGATTGTAGAAATGGTTAGATCAGTTATTGTTTTGTCATTGATGTCAAGCAATTGATTAATTGATTTTTATTATTTTACCATATCTTAAGAGGAGAAGTTAAATGGGTGGAAAATATAGATCAAACAATGATGAATTAATGGTGATATAGTTATTTTCTTCGTTATATTTGATGTTATCAAATCGGTACATTTGATTGATCAAGTCAGAAACTACAATGAATTAAGCTATGACTGAAAGAGTTACTTTACTGAGCTAGACTAAGTTAGTTGATAGAATGTTATGTGAGTTGGTTACAGTTACTGAGCACAAAGAATGAGTTACACACCGAGCAGTGAAGAAGTCATTTACCGAGTTTCAAAGAAAGTTTTACCGAGTAGAATATACTGATATTAAATGATGATCAAATTGAATTTAATGTGAAGCAATGATGAGCTAGATGAGGAAATGAATTAAATGAAGTTTGTTACAAGATCTACGAATGAGAATATTCAATGAGAAGATCTAAGGCGAAGCTCAAGTGGTTAAATAGAATTATGAAAGTTCCAAGAAAAGTTACAAGTTCTGGGGTAAACGTGAAATGGTTTACCGAGTTGAGAAATATGAAGAAGCTAATCGAACGGTTGAGCGCAAAGGAAGGAAAATCAAATTAAGGAGATTAAGAGGCAAAAGTATGTCTATATAAGGAATGGGGATTACACATAGTGTAAGGCTACTGGCGATTTGAACAGAGAAGGAAAGAAGCTAAAGAACAACACTTACTGAGTAGAACAGAGAAAGACAAATTGAAGAATCGACAGTCTGGGAAAGAGATAAATAGAGTGTGTGATGCCAGTATTCAATTAAGAATAAAAGATCTGACACAAGCATAGCGAGTTTCTATTTTTACAGATCAAAGTTTATTGTTACTTATTAATATTTGTAACAGATAAATCTCTTAACCTAGTGGATTTAACCTTCCTATTTGTAAAACCTAAACTTAGGTGACATTCCAAAAGAGTGTTTGAAGACCTCTAACAAGGCCACTCCTAATAGGGTGAAGATCTTAACAGATCTGAGGTAAATCCCGTAACAGGGCCACATTTAGCAAATGTGTTTGTAATCTTTAACAAGATAAGTTCTTAACCGAGCGTACTTCAGGAGGGTACATTTTTATTGTGAGTTACAATTCCCATAGAGGTTTTTCCCAAATTAGGTTTCCTCATTAAATCATGTGTCAAAGAATTATATCTTATATTTACATGGTTAATATAACGTTGCTAAGTTTGAATGATCGATTGTTGCTTATGTTATTTGGTGAATTGGTTATTTATTGTATTCAATATTTACCAAGTGAATCAGTGAGTTCAATTTTAAGAGTTTAAGTTTTATTTGTTTGATTCACACCCCCCCCCCACTCAGTGGGACCAACAATAGTTCCATTCTTTATTGTAGTTATAATATGCCTTTCTTTCAATAATTAAAATAACAACAATAAATGATACGTGTGAACTACTATGTTTGTGTTATCATGGCAAGGTTGGCTTTATGTGATTTTTCATGATTCCTTCCCTTAGCACTTCACAAATTGTGTTTCTTTTGGTCTTACTTTATTTCCACTATCTTTTTCTAATATTCGTCTGGCAAGTACCTAGTAAATTCCACAGAACAAAGGGATTGAAGATAAAATAAAGAATGTTTGAAGTAATTAAGGTGAAATTAGGTAGTTGTGGATTAAAATGATAAAAAAAAATTTAAGCTATTTAGGTATGTAGATGAAAACAATAAGTTGTAATTATTGTTCGTTAACATGATTTGTAATAACTCATTTTGTTGTTGTTTTGGGCAATTTTGTACCATTTTCAGTGCTCTTTTAGCTATTTTATGTTACTCTTTTTACAACAGTTTTTAGTACTTATTTCTTATTTTTAATGTAGTAAAAAAATTGTTTTATAATTCATTTTAAGATGTACACTTTTCAGACTTCCAAAAAAAATCTTTCTATGTTAGTCCCTGTTATAAAATAAAATTATATAATGAAACGTAAATTAATTGTGATTGAATCAATAAGTTATGGGAATGATAATTGAACAATTAAATTTTATGCTAGAAAATTAAATTTGAAGAAGAAAAGGTACATATTTCTAAAATCTACTTAAGAGAATACAAGATTTGAATGGCTTATAAATAAAAAGATTCTTCTTTCTTTATACTATTTTTTGAATTTTAAATATGTAAACAAATTATGGATTGAATTTGTACATCTAGGTCAATTCTATAGGCACAAATTTATCATGTGGTATCTACATCTAATTTGGAACTCATGCAATTATGTCTTAGATAACTCATGAATTCTCTTCCTTTACACAAGTGTTCTATAATGATAAACAAGAAGCTTGATTTTACTTGATATTGATTGAATTGTTCCTAGAATGATATGTGAATATTTGATTGATGTATTTTTTATTATGTCTTTTGATAAATGAATGGACATTGGATGCCTTTAATTAAATGTACATATTAGCAATAACTAATGTAAAAAATGTACAACAATACTCATGGTGGGAGAGAAATGGACTAAAGCCAACCAAAATTTGAATCTAAATTATAATTTTTCAAGGTTTAGAGCCATAGCATGGAGTTGGTCCTACACTTGCAAGATTGAGTTAGGACAATGAAATAGTAAATATAGTGTGGGGAATTATTGTCCATACATGGGGGATGTAATTATTGTCCCTAAAAAGAGTATGGTGTGCATCCTATGTGGCACACACCATATGGTTTTGCATGTCAAGTCTTAGGCTTGGGCACGCCAAACCTATATGACATGCACCAAATATACATGCCAAAAGTTACAGTGAAAATATGCCCCTCTCTCTCCCACTTTGATCAAGTTCTTCAAACTCAAGTCAAATGCAATCTCAGAGAAATAATATATACATTAAATATAATATTTAAGTATAAGTCACATTTCGATATGTGTTTTTCCTTTCTTATATGTTAAGTTATAATTCATGTATATATTGTCAGGATGTTTGAGAGTGGTTTCATACCTCTATTAATTATAATTTAGGTTTTAAATTTTTTAAGGTCATAGAAAATTTCAAACTTAGTCAAATTTCAATAATCAACATGCTCGTATCAAAATTCTCTTGCTCTTTCTATCTCGTTTTTTTTTTTATCTCGCCCAAACTCTAGAGTTATATATCTCCCTCTCTTCTCTCTCTTTCACCTTTCTCTTCCCTTTGTCTCCCTTCCCTAGTTTTCTCCCACCCTCTCTCCTTCGCTCCTTGCCTTCCCTCCTTATCCCCATCTCTATGCTTTCCTCTCTCCCTATCTCTTCCTCTCTTACCCTCTATCTTTGTTTATCTCCAATATCTATCCATTATTTCAATTACTTCATCTCATTCCCACCCTCTATATCTCTATCCCTAGGTCTCTCCCTCCCTACATCTCTACCTCTCTACCCCAATCTCCTTATATCATTAACCATCTATCTCTCCCATTATATTATATCTCTCTCACCTTTATCTCTTACCCCTCTCTTCCTAGGCTCTAGGTATCTTTCCTCTATATATATCTCTCTCCACTCTAATTCTTTCACATCATGTCCACCTCTCTACCTCTTTACCATTTATCTTTGTGAACCTCTCTCTCTCTCTCTCTCTCTCTCTCTCTCTCTCTATATATATATATATATATATATATATATATATATATATATA
>MU226860.1:1480016-1492298 GCA_018584345.1 Thuja plicata
CTCCCTCTTTCTCACTATCTCTCCCTCTCTCTCTCTCTCCCCCCTATGTCCCTCTCTCACTCATCTCCCTACATCTACCTCTTCCTCTCTTCTCCATCTCCCTACCTCTCTCATTCTTTTCCTCTCTCCCTCCCTCTCTTTTTCATTGTAGCTTTTCCCCTCTTTATTTCCCACTCTCTCTATCTCTCTCTCATCTACCTACCTCTCCCTCTTCCACATATCTCCCCTCAGTTCTCTCTCTCTAAACCCTAAACCCTAAATCTTAAGCCCTAGTCCATATAACCATAAGCTCTAACCCCTAAATCATTTCTTCATTTCCCTCTTTCTGCCTCTTTCTTTTCCCCTCTCACTCTCTCCATCATTCCCTTCTCTCCCTCTTCCCCATCTCCCTCTCTCTAAAATCTAAACCCTAAACCCTATAACCATAATCCTTAAACTCTCTCTCTCTCTCTCTCAAGATCCTAGGCCCTAAACCCTAAACTATAAAAAAAAAATCCTAAATGGTGTATTCAAGGATGAAGAAACCTCAAAAGATCATTCTGATCCTTATAGCCAACACAACACAACAAAAATAAAAATAACAACAAGCCAACGATGAGAAAATGTGAGCTCAACCTTTGATTATGATTGGTGAATCAATTACAATAGATTTGCAACATGCAGTCTCACATGCCAGACATACATGCCTAATTAGATTATAAATCTCTTACAAACCCTAGCCAAGATGCACTAGATAATCTTATGAAAAATTTCTTATCTCATAGGAACAATTCCATAAGCTTAAATAGAAATTACAATGATCGGTCGGCCTAGTAAAGATCACATTTTCCAAGAATAAGAAAACATGTTACAACAATTAGGTCAGGACCCAAAACAACTGGATCAACCTCCAATGCAAACAATAAGATATGCTATCATACAAATAATTCAGTCTCAAATGTATCATTGAGATCACATGAACACACTCGAAAAAAATCAACCGGATGATAAAAAACCCAACCACTAATCAGTAACATGAGGAACAGTATAGTCCCGTAAAGAAACTGCAATAACTCTAGCGCAATGAAACTAAATAAGGTGTGATCATAGAAAATGATCCAATACAAAGCCACAAACACATAGCTATGACCGCAAGCAAAAAGAACAAGTACAGATCTATCACCAATAGAAACACCAAATTGAAAGCAAATAGACTAGTTAACTACTGAAAGGAAATGTTTTTTTTTTCGTTGTTGCAAGATTGCAAGATCCCAAGATGATCCTACATCAGATACCTAGGGTAATTGAAAAGTGAGTCCCTCACTTTTTTGGGGCCAAAGGAAAAACAAATTGGTCAACCTCGGCCTAAGAAATCTATGATGAATCTTCAACTGGTTTGTGCTTCCACTTGACTAGATATTCCATATACTGCTTACCTCTTGTACTTTGACCAACTCTAATATCCAAAATCCTCTCTATCTTCTCCATCTACTTCTTAGGATACTGTTGTCCAGTCTCTGACTCCTCAATATGATTACAACCTGATTCATGATATTCATACAAATCAGAAATATTGAAAACCTGTGATATATCCATGTCCTTAAGTAACTCCACTTCATAAGCATTCCCTAAATCAAATCTCCTCAAGATCTTACAAGGAACAAACTTCTTCATCTTCAACTTATTATAAGTACCAATAGGAAATCTACCCTTCTACAAATACATCATAATTTCATCTCCCACTTTAAATTCCTTATGTCTCCTCTTCATGTTATCTCTCCTTGTATAAAATTGATTCATTTCCTCCAAATGATGTCACACTTCTTCATGCAATGACTTCATAACCTTAGAAAAATACTCTCCTCCAGCACTCTTCTTAACTTCATGACTGATATCCCTTAATTATTCTATTCCCTTAGGATTAAACCCAATTACCACTTCAAATGGTCTCTTCCCCGTGCTCCTATTTACTAAATTATTGTAAGAAAACTTTGTTTGAGGTAAAACTAAATCTCAGTTTCTAGGCTTATCTCCAACTAAACACCTCAACAAGTTCCCTAAACTTATGTTCACAACTTATGTCTATCCATTAGCTTGTGGATGAAAAGTAGAACTAAACTTTAAATCATCTTTCAACTTCTTCGAAAGTTTCCTCCAAAAATAACCAACAAATCTACTATCCCCGTCTGATACAATGCTCTTGGGTAATCCATGCAAACTTATAATATCCTTGAAAAATAAATCATCTATATGCACTGCATCTGTGGTCTTCTTACAAGGAATAAAATGTGTCAACTTAGAAAATCTATCTACAACCACAAAAATTTAGTCATAGCCTATCTATGTTCTTGGAAAACCAAGCACAAAATCCATACTAATCTCCTCCTAAGGTCTGACTGGTATTGTCAAAGGTGTATACAACCTGTTGGAAATAATGGAATGGTGTACTAAGAGGGGAGGGGTGAATCAATACCCTTAAAACTATTATGACTTAACCTTTAATCCTTTTTGTAATCAATTATATTACCAACCATTTTATGCTATCTTATCTTTGTGTATGTTATATCAATTAACTCAATAAGCATGGAAACGTCCATAGAAACATTCATGAAATGTATAGACACATGACACAAGATTTGGCAACATAGAAAACCCCTGTTAGAAGGTAAAAATGATTACATGTAACTGATTGAATGTTTGAAGATGTTAAGTTGATGATCATGCAAGGCATTAAATCAGTTAATGTATTGTATTGTCATTGATGTCAACTTGATATAATTTGTATGGTCATGGAAATACTGCTAAAGATTTCAAAGAACCAATGAATCAAGACTATTCTATCAGTAATGCTTACAAGTCAAGTATTCACTAAGTGACTGCATACACCGACAGAGTGACACCAATGGTCAGAGTAAAAGATCAGAGTCACAGTGTTACCCGATGAGCTAATGCACAACATTACTGACGAGCAGAGTTTTAGTGTTGCCCGACGGAGAAGACAAGGATGGAGATCCCGATGAAAAGTGAAGTCACACCAAAGGAACAGTCAGTTATCACCGATGACTAACTAAAGTGTTGACCGACAGAACAGAGAGTTCAGAAAATGACAAAATGCTTAGTTGTCAAGAAGATAAAGATAGAATTAACGGATACTTATCATTGTTTTAATCATCCAGATAAAGCCGGAGATAAGTAATTGATTTAAAGTTGATTTTTCCAGTTGGCAAGAAGATCTCTTTGAGATAAATCAATATTTTTCTATAAATCTATTGGCAAGAATTGTGGAATACGCCAAGAATCAAGAAAGCCAAGAAAAGGGGAAATCGTGTCTATATAGAGATAAATTCAATTCATTACAAATTGTTGGGTGAACAAGAGAAGAGGAAAGATGCTAAAGAAAATTTGAAGGAGAAAGAAAGTCTTCATTCAGTCCTAATCAACAAGCTAAGGAAAGAGCTCGATTCTACAGACACCGACGAACAGTGATACAAGCATCATAGAGCAAAACATTGTGAAGAAAAGGTATAAGTGATTATATTGATCAGAGAGGTAATAGAATTACAATAGATCTGAAAATCTCCAATTGAGTTGTATGTATGAATAGGTCATTAGTGTTTCACTTTAACCATTGAAGCATATAAGCCTCTTAACCAAGCAGGACTTAAAATTCTTTTACAATTGAGATACATCCCAAGGAGTATCAAAAAGTTTAATCACAAAAGTAGCATTGGATATGCCCGATACATATTGACAAGCCAAGTGAGTGCTTGATCAAGGATGGTAGCATTAGATGCTAGATACTAGTTGACAAACTATTTCTAAATCCTCTAACAAGGTCACACCTAATAGTGTGTTTGTAACCTTTATTAGGGTTGGCTCCTAACAGAGCTCACTTCAGAAGAGTGAAAAATTGGGGTACCGGTCCCAGTGGTTTTTCCCTTAACAGGGTTTCCACTTTAAAATCCTTGTGTTATGTGTTTATGGTTTATTACTTTACTATTTTACATTTCACATATGCATTTCTAGATTTATTGGTATACTCTACATATTTACTGTGTTTCGATAAATAAGTTTACTGCTTATCGGTAATCATATAGAAGAGAGATTAGCAAAGCAATCCGACAAGTAGAAAATTGATTAAAATATTTGAAGGCATACATCTTGTAGGATAGAAGATAACTTGAGACATAATTAGTGGTTATAAGTTTTAAAGGTTGATTTAAGGATTGATTTTTTAGGCCACTGATTCACACCCCCCCCCCCCCTCAGTTATTACTAACNCCCCCCCCCCCCCCTCAGTTATTACTAACAAAAAATTATGGTGCGCATGAAACCCACAAAGCTTCACTATCTACAGAATGGAAGGGGTCGGTTAAGGCTTACAATTTTGATCACTTCTGATGATCTACCCTTTTAGGAGTATTATGTAGAGACTGGTTAAGGTCTACTCTATTAATAGCTTTAGCAACACTGTTTAGTGTGCACTTGGTTAAGAGATTTACAAAGGATTGTTAAATCCACCTTTCTCAAGGATTTCTTCTATTTGTTACACTTGTTAGAATGTAGTCAAAAATATTCAATGACCTAAGTATGTGCAATCTACAAATGCTGATTACAGATCCAATAAAGTTTACAAGTATATTTATCACCTATTGTGATTGATCAATACCTCTGTTCTTCTTGGTAGCCTTGGTTCTTATTCTTGATAACTGATTTCATCCTTGGTTGTTTTTCTGCATAAAACTCATAGTCTGATCCATAGATGTGCTCCTCGGCTACAATCATCATCACACACATGTGTTCTGATAGATTACATATCTATTTATACAATTATTTTGACCTAAGTGAGTTTCACGTATTACAATGATAACTCTATGATTGAAGGTTTACAACTTGACCTCGATCTCCTAGTTTGCATGTTTTCAATCAGTTAGACTGATTTAAAAAATTACAATTACATTGCTTGTACCTCAAGAAATGGATTTAAAGCTAATAGAAAATATAAATATAAAACAAAAGTGTTTTATCTGACATGGAAGTCAAATCCACATTTCTCGAGATTATAATTTTCTCTCAGTAGACTGGTGCTCAGGATTCTCTGTAGTTTTTTGGGTTTCTCTATCATCTGTTCTATCAGGTTGAATTGTATCCTGCTTGTCAGATTCCTTTGTCGGGTTTTCTCTGTCGGGTTCCCTTGTAACATTTTCAGGTTGCACTGTGTCGTCAGGTTTTCTTGAACTTATCTGTCAGGTTGCACTAAACCTGACTTTCAGTGTTGATGTTACCAATGGTTTCAAAATTGTTTTTCCTTTCATACTAATGGAAAAAATATGTCTTCAATCTCCCCCTTTGACATTAGTATCAAAAACTGATATGTGCAAAATACTAAAATGTTTAGTAATGTACACCATGTGTTCACCTTGTCATTTATGACTCCCCCTATGTATATGCCAGTATAGTATATGTATGTACACTTATCACCTCCTTTATACATATCATTTTCCCCTTTGTATCCTATCAATTCCCCCTATGTAACATATCAATTTCCCCCTTTTTTGATAGTAAGGGAAAAGGTGTAATCACTTACAACTTGTCAAAAATGTGGGAATGAGAGTTTTTCATGTTCTCCACCATCTTTTCCCATTTCTCTTAAAGGTTTTCTAGAGCCATGTGCTCCAATGTGATCCTTGCGTGCATATCATAGATGTTATCAGTGATAGACATCTTCGGGGTGGCTATCAATTGCCTTGTTGTTGTCATATGTTGCTGCAGTAGTGTCAGATTCGGTAAGAGTAGTGCTTGTAGCTCGGTTACCTCATCCCTAAAATTTGATTTTGCCTCTTGGATTTGAAGTCTCAACTTCTTAGCTTCCATTACCTTTGCATAATGCAACTGTATTGCATTGTCTATTCTTGAGATAATTGAGCACTAGAATTTAGATTTGCATCTAGTTTTGCAATATTTTCACTATTCTCTTTAGTGAATTTATCTAAAGTGCTTAAATTTTGCACTAAGGATATTGCTTCTGAAATGATAGGTTCTAACTCACTTACTTGTTCAGATAGCTTCACCTTGTTTTCTGCCACTTCTTGGCTAATTTTCTCTGTTAATTTATACTAATACTTTTTCTCAGCTTGTTCTTCAATTGCCTTTTCTGCATCCACGTTCTATGATTGGATTGCATCGATAAGAACGGCTAGTTGATCAATGTATGTATCATGTACTATTTGTTGAATAATATCCCTTATTGTCTCAAGTACTTGAGTTTCTTTTGTTTCCTTCTTCAGCTTATCCTGGATAGCTTTTCTTCGATAAAGTTCTACATAGTTTGTTAATGCCTCTAGATCCAATGTCCTTGGATCACAAGCTAGTATCTCAATTATCTCTTTTAGTGTAACTGGATTCTTTTTCTTCTTCTTCTTATTCTTGGAAAGTGTTGTGGAGGAACCTATATGCAGTACCATAGCAAGTTCCTTTGCTTGGTCTGATGTGCTTGGTGAAGACTTTGGTGTATGTGAACCTATATCATGTTGCTTGGTCTCTGCCTGTCGGTTGGGAGTGGACATCTCCACATCAACCTTAGCCTTATCTGTAGCATCTCCATTGGTATCCTTAGGATTTGTATCCTCTTACTTCTTTTCTTCTTCACCTTTGTTTTCTTGTTTTCCTCCATCTGTTTCCTTTTTCTCTCCATCTTTATTCGGTTCTCCATCTTTATTCTTCTCATCAGGTGTGTCTTTTGGTATCTCCTCACCCTTTTCCTCGGGTATGCTTGCATCCTTGTCAGGTGATTTCTCCTTCTCTAAGATAATATTGATAGCTTGTATTAATAGTGATATTTTTCTCGGTGTATCTACTTGAGCAGTATCTGTTGTAGTGTCCTATTCCTTGGTTTGGTCTGGGGCAAGAGTGACATCTTCATCTTTCTTTATCTCATCTATAGGATCTTCTCTGGTAATGTCAATGATAGTATTTTTGGGCCATGTTTCATCTGCAGTGTCCATATCCATGTTAGCTTTTGTGTTCAATGCTTCTTCATTAACATCCTCATCAGTTATAAGAATATATTTGGGGCTTGGTTTAGCCTGATCTTCTTCATTGTGTGGCTTGTCAGTGAGAGCTAATTGTGGCTCGGGGCTTGTGTCCTTTTTAGGTACATTAAGTATATTTCTCCATTCTTCCTCACTTTTTTTGTCAAGCTTAATTAGATGTCCCTGTAGAACTTTGTAGGCTCTTAATTGTGGTGAGAACTTTTTGGAATGCAACTTCACCATTTCTTCAATCTCCTCCATCTTAGATTCAGGTGGCATAATTGAAACTAGGGCTCTTTCCCTTATTTGTTTCTCTTCCTTTAGTGCATATGTCCACCTTGTTGACAATCTATTCATAAGTTCTTGTAGCATCTTATCTTCAAATTGTATTGGTGCATATTTGAATATGCACATTGTTGTAATGATTTCCTCTTCTAACTTGTCATGGTCCTCGGGGTCCAGAGTTAGCCATTTTCTAATCTTGGGGTTTTTTACTGAACCTGACTTAATAATTGATGCACATACCTCATCAATGGTGGTAGGGAACTTGTTCTTAACAAGTTGGTCATCCTTTTCAGTGTCCTCTATGTCTTCCTTTGTTTTGATGAGTCTTCTTCTTTTTATTGGTGCATTTTTCCCTAATTGAGGTTTCCTTTTGTATGACCTTACTTGTCCTTTCTTGACCGGTGAAGGGCTTGCATCCTTTGTTGTCTGACTTCTGGTCCTCGATGCAGCAGTGGTCCTAGGTTTCTTTGCTGGAGGTGGTGGTGGTGCATCATACTCTATAGATTTCATTCACTCAATTATTCTTCTTCACTGATAGGTGTCTATCCCTCGGTATCTTCCTTTTGTTCAGACTCTTCATCATTTACCGACAACTTTTTCTTTAGTGTCTTGACCATTTTGTCCTTCTTGTCAATATTTTTCACAACTAAGCATATTTTAATTCTTTCCTTGGCTTCTTTGTAGGTTCCAAACCTAGGTTGTGACTTGTCCAATGGTTCATTAATCAATGCTTCAATAGCATTGGTGGCTTCATCTATGTTGACCTCGTAGTCAAGTGGTGCCAACCATGTTGTCCTCGGTACAACTAGTTTGATATATGTGTAATTGGTGTCCACCATAAAACATATATCAGTTTTATACTTTTCTACCAGTTGTTCTGGTATCCTCATTATTTTCTACATTCTTTCTTTAAATCCAGTGAAGTATTCATCAATAAATGATACAAAGTTGTCGCCTAGTGACTTGATGAATTCACTGATTTGTATGGTCATCAGTCGAGTGGTATCCCAGTTGACATTTCCTATGGATGGAAATAAGTTATGAAAGTATAAAAATGTACACATTAAGAGTGATCCAAACTTACATGAATTGGAATCTGTGGACCTGATTATCCCCATGTTCTCATCTAACTGCTTCAGTAGAAGCTCGGATAGATCTAACTATAGACCCTTCTTGAAAATATTATAAGCAATGTCAACTACTCTGCATGTTATGTTGTTTATCCTGCTGGAGTGGTATATCTTATATCCTAGCACACATGCACAGAACTTGAGTTATGGATCGGTGATCGTATTAACCTTCAATCCTCTGTTATCCCAAACTACTCCTATCATCTTCTCAATTTTGGGTCAAGGATGATGTTTAAGTTCCTTTTCCTTGTCGGTTATAGGATAACCAGTAACAACATGTATCAAATCTCTGGTGATTGATTTTGGCTCATTTAGCCACATCTTTTAGTCATGTACTCTGCTTAGCCCTACCCAAATCCACTCGGTCCTAAACTCCCTAGGGAACATTAGGGCACAGGTCATCCCTTTGACCTCGATGTGTTTGTATTCCTCCTTAATGGTTTTGCTAGTGCCAAGCTTCTTTTAATCTTGATCAACTTCAAGATCTCATCTGATGGTTATGAGTGATTCTGATCTTATGATATCCAATCTTTAAGTCAATCTTGGTAAAATACTTATCTCCACTCAAACAATCCATCAAATCATCCATCCTTGGTAAAGGAATCTAATACTTAATTATAATATGATTAATGTATCTTGAATCAGTACACATCCTTCATTGTCCATCTTTATTAGGTGTCAATACAACAAGTATTGCACATGGACTCAAACTTTATATAATCAACCCTCTCTACAACAAACCTTGCACTTTCCTATTGAGTTCTTCATTCTCTGCTAGTGTCATCCTATATGCTACTTTATTTGGTAAACTAGCTCATGGTATCAAATCCATAGAATTACTAATAGTCCTTACCAGTGGTAATTCATTAGATACATTATCTGATATGATGTCAACATACTCACTCAACAATCCAGTGATTTCTTTAGGATGTTCTTTTACCAAAACATTCTTCTTAGACTCCTTAGGTATTAAACTAAAACACACATTATTATGCTTCATGCCATCTACTAAACAGATTCTTGCACTGGTACATACTTCACTCTTAAGAGGTCCCTCTAAAGTCAATGAATTTTGTTTCATCCCATTAGCAACAATAGTATAAACATTCCTTCTACCATCATGTATGGCTTGCCTATCATACTGTCATGGTCTACCCAACAAGACATGACACACATCCATAGGCATAATATCACATAAAACCTCATCATAATACTTCCCAATCTTGAATTTAACTAGGCATTGTGCACTTACCAATACCTTATGTTCTTCTTGAATCCATGTGATTTGATATGGATTAGGATGCTTTGTCCTCTGCAACTTTAGTTTGTTAACTAAATCCTTTGAAGAAAGATTATCATAACTACCCCTATCTATGAAAACATTACACGCCTTGTTTTGTACCTTACATCATGTTCTAAACAAAATCTTCCTTTGTATAGACTTTTTTTGTTCTCCATGATATAGGATCCTCCTAGTCATCAGGGTTGCACCTTCCTCTACTTGATTGTTTTTCACTAAATCGATGGACTCTTCATCAACAAATGTTATTCTCCTACTACCCTCTAGATTCTTCTCAGAGTTACCTTGTTTGCATTCAAAGGCTTTAAGCCTTGCTTCACCACAATTGAAACGAGTGCCACTTAATCTCCTCCTTTCACCACTACTTTTCCCTTCATTCTGAAAGGAGCTCCTATCATTCCTCCTATATTGATAGGTGTCCTTAACTTTAGGCTCATGTTTACTCTAATCTCTAGTAGATCTACCTCTACCTCTTGGAAATCTTCCACCTCTACCTCATTGTCTTTTCTTGTGCCTTTTGTTCATCTTCTCTTCAGCCTTCAAGGCCCACTTTTAAGCCTCTTCCACAATCCTAATCTACACCACTATACTAACTACATCTTGGATTGACATCCTTGGGACATTAAGGTAGCGATAAAATTGTTCAGCTTCATTATCTACATGATCATATCTGATGTTCAACTTGTAGAACTCCTTAGTATAATTCTTAACACTTAGGTCTCTTTGCTTCAATTTCTGCAACTTTAATAACAAACTTACTTGATAGTCCTCAGCCAAAAACTTTTCTTTTAACTTGGTCACCATCCTATCCCATGATTTGATCTTGTCTTTACCTCTTCTTTGTCGATCTATTTGCAAATGTTCCCACCATAGGGATGCATGTCCTTTCAACTTGGTTCAAGCATACTTCCCTTTTACTTTCTTTATTAGTCCCTTCAAGCTCAAAATATGTATCCATCTTTGTGATCCAATCTATCAACTCATCAGCATTTGGGTTACCATGATAATCAGGTGGATTGAAATGAGGTTTTTGATTAACATTAGTCAATTCCCTAATGAATCTTTCCTCTTCTTGATTCAACTCAAGTTGTGCTTCCTTGTTATCTCCTTCTACTGCTTCATTTTGATTTTGTTCATCTCCTTCTTCATCACTTGCATCTTCTATATGTTTTCCTCTCCTCAGGCTTATCTCTACTGGTTCTAATATTGTAGATATTTGCCTCAGAAAATCCAAAATAGCTGGACCTGCATTTTTCTCTCCACCTCTATCATTTCTCCAAGCCATCTTCATAATCCTCAGTCATTGTCGGTTAGATTCTCTCATCCGCCACCCCACAAGAAAACCCTAAGGATGCAAAACCCTAAGCTTTGATACCACTTGGTGCAGTCAAGGATGGAGAAACCTCAAAAGATCAGTCTAATCCTTGAAACCAACACAACATAACATAAATAACAAGAACAACAAGCCAACAATGAGAAAATGAGAGCTCAACCTTCGATTATGATAGATGAATCAATTACCATAGATCTGCAACATGCAGTCTCACATGCCAAACATACATGCCTAATTAGATCAAAAATATCTTACAAATCCTAGTCAATCTATGCTAGATAATCTTATGAAAACTCTCTTATCCCATAGGAATAAGTCCATAAGCTTAAATAGCAATTACAATCATCGGTCGGCCTAGTAAAGATCACATTTACCAAGAATAAGAAAATGTGTTAAAACAATTAGGTTAGGACCCAAAACAACTAGATCAACCTCCAATGCAAAGAATAAGAGATGCAATCATACAAATAAGTCAGCCTCAAATGTATCACTGAGCTGGCACAACCATGCTTGGAAAAACCAACTAGAAGATCAAGAAAAAGATTGGAAACTCAATCACTGATCGATAACATGAAGAACAGTACAGTCCCGTAAAGAAATTGCAATAACTATTACATGATCAAACCAAATGAGGTTTTATCATAGAAAATTATCCAATACAAATCCACAAATGCATAGCCATGACCAACACCAAAAAGAAAAGGTAGAGATCTATCACCAACAAAAATACCAGACTAAAAGCAAATAGAGTAACTACTGAAAGAAAATGTTTTTTGGTTGATACAAGATCCCAAGATGCTTCTACATCACTACACCTTAAACCATATAAAAATAAGTCCTAAATCCTAAACCTTATAAATATAAACCCTAAACACTCTCTCTCTCTCAACCCTAAACCTTAAGCCCTAATCCCTAAACCCAAAACCCTATAACCATAGTCCCTAAACCTTATATCCTTTCTCCCTTTTCCTCTCTATCAATCTCTTTCTCTCTTCCCTATAACCTTTCCACTCTTTCTCTCCCCTCTCTCTCATTGTGTACCACATCTCCCTACCACTTTATTCTCTCTCTCTCTCTCTCTCTCTACCAATTATACCATCAGTCTTACACAAGGTCTTCACTGAAGGGGCAATACAATATCACATGCATTCATATTGGGGGGTTTAAAACAGGCAAAAAAGGGGCAATATATTGCCTAAATAGGGGTAGGGTTTTTTTGGGGGG
>MU226860.1:1492532-1504379 GCA_018584345.1 Thuja plicata
AGAGAGGAAATAGAGGGTAAGAGAGGTGAGATACCTAGAGGGGGAGAGAGAGTTGAGATGAGTGTTTAAGGAGGAAGGTGGAGACATAGACAAAGAGAGGAAGAAAAATAATGATAGACCTTGATAGATTGTAGAGAGAGAGATAGCCTTAACCCTATGTTCCCTAAACCTTGTACCATCAATCTTGTACCCTAAACTCTATACCAGTATCCTCAATCCTAAACCCTATATCTTGCACCCTATTTCTAGAAACCTATATTCTAAACAATTTATATACCCTAAAATATATATCTTATAAATTAGAGGGGGGGTAATTACCTAAAGGTGGGATGAAGGGAGCACATGAGAGATATAAGTACAAAGAGAGAGTGGATTGAGAAGGGATGGAGGAAGATCTAGATATGGATAAAGTGAGGGAACTGTGTGTGTGTGTGTGTGTGTGTGTGTGTGTGTGTGTGAGAGAGAGAGAGAGAGAGAGAGAGAGAGAGAGAGAGAGAGAGAGAGAGAGAGAGAGAGAGAGGTCTATAGTTTGGGGTAGATAAAGAGAGTGAGATACCAAGAACAAGAGAATACTAGTCACAACATGTAAAATATCTTTACAATATTTATGTCTCTCTCTTCTCACTTATCTGCTTTAGGTTTTTACTAGTCGCAACATGTAAAACCATATTTCCCTCCTTATCTAATAATACTGGACATGTAAATAAATTCAACCACGTCCTTGAAAATTTTGATTTGGTTAAAGTGACTTGCTCTAGGCTTAGCAATCTCCTCTATAAAGTCTTGATTTGCATTAATATTTTCCAAATGGGAAGCCTAAAAAAATCTCAAGTTAATTTCTTCCCACTATTTCTCCTTTGGTATCCTCAACCAATTTATAGTTATGATTGGCCAAGATTGCACAAAACTGAGGAACTTCAGCTATCCAAGAAGAGTAATATCTTGTGGCTACACCAATGAAATTGTCTTAACGGATCTTTATCCTTTTCTGCCTTTTTAAAACTTAAGTTGCATGACTTTGGAAATTTTACAATAATAATGTTCAATCTTCTTTGACATTGCATTTTTTTGTGTACTACTTTTTGTCCACCTCTAATAAAAATAGGCCTCGCGCGACTCTGGTCTTTATTTGGTTTTAAGTAAAGTGAGCACAATCATCTTCTACAGTCTTCTATTTTTCAATGTTTTTTTTAATATCTATTTAAATCATTATTTTTTAAAGGTAGTTATTATATATATTTTAATTTGTTTTTAATACATTAATCAAGACTATTGAAATGACAAAAAAATGCACATCTAAAATTTATAAGATAGATGACATTGATATTTAGAATTTGGCTAAATTGTTAGATGCTAAGCTATGGCTATGGGTGACGACTCTGGAGGTAACAACTATGGCAGAAATGTCTATGGATATAACGGCTATGGAGGTTATGGCCAGGGTGGCTATGGTAGTAGAGGAATTGGATGGGTTGGATATGGTAATGGTGGTAGAGATTTCAGCGGTCTTGGGTCTGGAGGCAATGGTTCGGGCTGTCAAAGTTGTGAAGGACTAAACTCGGGCCATTGGGGCTATGAAGGCAAGAGTTCAGACAAATACGGGTTTGAAAGTAACCTTCAGGGTGGTCAAAGAATATCGGATAGAGGTTATGGATCAAAATTTGTTGGAAGTAGAGGGTAGAGTCAATGGTTAAATCTGGTGAGAAAATGGGTGGGATATAACTCAAAGCGTGATTTTCAAAATGAAAGGTCGATCCAAAACAGATGGAATCAAAGGGGTAACAAATAATTGAGAATGGAAAGTAGGGGTTGGCTCAATCATAGGGTGGGATGGAATCCCCCACAAAAGCATATAGTGTAGAATGGTGCTGGGGGATGGAATGGAAGGGGCAAGGAGAATAGAGCACCCTTTATCTAGAAACCTGGTGGATCTTTCTTTCTCCCTAGAAATTTCTCCTTTAAACAAATCGAAGGCAAATTCTGGCACCCAAAAGAGTGTAGCAAAGATGGCACAGACACCCAACCAGTAATGAACTTACCAATCACTGGTGATAAGGTAGATGATCTAACCCCTCTTAGAGTCACTTCTCTTTTAATAAAAAATGCACAATGGAGTGAATCTATTATCAGAATGCAAGACAGAGCTTTTTTTATGAAATGGATTGGATTGTGGCCATCCATGGAAAAAATTCAAAAATGGATAGAGGGTAACTGAGGCCATTGATTTGAAATCAAAACCCTAACTAATTAATTCCTCTTGGTTATTAGTCCCTCAAAAAATGATAAAGAATGGATCCTAAATAGTGGCCCTTATATCTTAGATGGAAAAGGTATTTATGTTAGGGATTGGAAGCCAAACTTCAATCCAGCTAAGGAAGAAGTAGAAAATATTGTGGTGTGGTTGAAACTCCAAAACCTTCCATGGGAATATAAATATGATGAAACATTAAAATAAATCAGGAACAACCTAGGGACCTTTATCCAAGATGAGGATGCATTGGCTGGGAATGATTTCTATATATATTCCAAAGTGCTTGTCAATATTCAGAAATGTTATCAGATCCCCGACTATGTGGTTCTAGGGTCAGCACATAGTGAATGGAGGTTAAAAATTAAGGTGGAAAGTGTGGATAGTCATTCAAAGACATGGGAGGAAACTAATAAAGGCAGAGGATTGGAAGTCAATAAATCCATAGAATGGATCAAAGAGATAGAAAAGTAGAAGTCTAGAATCCCTTAATGGTCCCGTGGCTTTGAGGAGGAAATGATTGCAAGACAGGATATATAGAATGAGCAGAAGATGTAGATGGTTATTAGCTCGGAACCTTCTCGAGAATCTGGGATGTAAGGTAATGACAATATAGCTCGCATTCCTAATAAACAAATAGAAAGCCCAAAATCTACTCAATGTGTAAAGGAGACCCCTTTCTCACCAAAAGAATGCCCTCTTGTAAAGGATTCCCAGATAGGGGAGGAGGAGGAGGTAGATGGTTTGATTGTTCCAGACACATAGGAGGAAGTTCTTAACACCCCCAAAACCAATAAGTTTTTAGCTACAGACAGAGGAGTCAATCCAAACTCACCTTTAGAAGAGAATTGTCCTTCGGCACATGGAGAACACTTTAACATAGAACTGGAAGACTATGCCTCGGGCTATTGCAAGGATATCCAAATTACACCGATTAGAAATATGGAACAAAATATGCAGGACATAGAAAATAATGAAGAAAATAGCTGGAACACAGATTCAGAATATGGAACTCAAGAGGAAGAAGTTGGGGAGGATAATTTAGGCTTTAATGATCAAGTTGCCATTCTGGAGCAAAGAACCATTATTCAAACTAAATCAAAGATTAAAAAAACTAGATGTAAAGGCAAAACAATCGAGAGGGCATAAATCTACTAAGGCTAGGCTTGCCATGGATGGAAATTCTTCAGATCAATCAAAATTGCTTAGGTGGGGAAGAGGATATCCCTCCTCCTGAAAGCCATGAGGCTCCTATCATGGAATGTCAGGGGCTGCAATGCCCCTGATAAGAGGTGCTTGATCAAAAGATGTCTTGATCAAGCCCAACCAGATGTAGCATTCTTTCAGGAAGCAAATCTTAGTGGTGATGGTATCTTACAGTTTAAGAGAAAAATGGGAAGATGGAATGGATTCTTTAGTGAATCCGAAGGGGCTTCCAGGGGATTGGGAATCTTATGGAAAGAAACTAGTGCATGTGTCAATTTAGTTGAAGAGGGAAAATATTGGCAATTAGTAAAGGTTTTTTCTTTCCAGATGAATACATGTTTTTATGCATTCAATATCTATGGGCCCTATAAACAGGTGGAGAAACTACAATTATGGACAAACCTAACAGGGGTTATTAATAGAGTGAAGGATAATCTATTTGTGTTGGGAGGTGATTTCAATGAAATTCTTTTCCCAATAGAGAAATTGGGTGGGAAAGGATGGATTAGTGAGAGTCAAAAGGAATTTGCAGACTTTGTGGAAGTTAATGAACTACAAGATGTATGCTTCCAAAATGGAACTTTCACATGGACTAATAGAAGGATGGGATTCACAAACATTGTCAAAAAGTTAGATAGATTTTTGTTGGGTGGTAATTGGGCGAATACTAAGTGGTTGGGTCAAGTAGAAATATTACCAATAACTGGATCTGACCACTTCCCAATTTGCTTAAGGTTGCTAGAAGATGCAACTTCGGAAAGGGCACCATTCAGACTTGAAAAAATGTGGTTTCATGAGGAAGGTTTTATGTCATTAATTAATGACTGGTGGATAAATGCCCCAAGATGATATGGCAATTGTGCTTTTATTTTCTTCAAAAAACTTTAACATCTAAAGGAGAATCTAAAAATCTGGAATAGGGAAGTATTTAAAGATATCTTTAAAGAAAAGTTTAAACTGGAAAATGAACTAGCAGCTTTAAATGAAATCACAGCTCATGGAGGAATGGATAGTAACCTTTACAATCAAGAAGTAGGATTGAAGCAGAAATATAATGAAGTGTTAAACAGAGAAGAAGAATTTTGGAGGCAAAAGTCACGGGAGCTATGGCTGAAAGAAGGAGATAGAAATACCAAGTTCTTTCATAATTCAGTAAAGAGAAGAAGATCTTTAAATAAGATATTCACAATAAAGGATGGACAAGGCAATATTCATGAAGGGGAAAAACTTAATAAAGTGGCAATAGACTATTTCTCAGCAATCTTTGCTACTGACCATAGGAATGTAGGAGGTGAATGATAACCTTATTGAAGTGCTACCAAATATTGTCACCAATGAGTAGAATAACATGCTGATGAAGACTATATGTGAAGCTAAAGTGAAGAAGGCTCTTTTCAGCTTGGGCGGTGATAAAACCCTAGGACCAGATGGATTTCCTGCTTTTTTCTTCCAAAAAGCATGGAATATTGTTGGGAAAGAATTATGCGATGTGGTTGAGGAATCAAGAAGAGGTGGTTTCATATTCAAAGATTTTAACAACACCTTTCTAACTCTGGTCCCTAAAAAGGGGAAAAAAGAAACACTTGCTGACTTTTGACCGATTGCTTTGTGCAATACGGTCTATAAGGTAATAGCTAAGGTAATGGCAAACCGTTTGAAATTAGTGCTGCCATCACTAATATCAGCAGAACAAAGTGGATTTTCTCCTGGAAGATAAATTTATGAACAAATTACTGTTGTGCAAGAGGAAATACATTCTACCATACTGGGAAAAAATTTAGGTATGATGATCAAACTTGATATCCAAAAATCTTATGATAATGTGAATAGGGTTTTCCTAATAAAGGTGTTGTGTAAATTTGGGTTTGAAGATAAATGGTTTGAATGGGTATTGAGTTGTATTTCCACTCCACACCTTTCAATACTTATTAATGGTAGACCTCGGGGCTTTTTTAACACTAGGAATGGCATAAGGTAGGGTGATCCTATATCACCATTTCTTTTTATTATTCTTGCTGAAGTTTTAGGCAGAGCAATCAAACAAGCAGGCGGTCAGGGTGTTTGGAAAGAGATTAAGATAGCAAGAGGGATGGATCCAGTCACCCATCTACAATTTGTAGATGATACATACCTCATGGGGGAAGCTTCTACAAGGGAGGCCAGGGTAATAAAGGACACTCTAGATACATACAGTGCAACTTCTGGTCAATTTATTAATTGGGACAAATCTGAGTGTTTTTCTTCAACACATCTATCCCTATTTAGCAACATGTACTTAGATTGTTAGGAATGAAGGCAGGTGTCCTACCTACTAAGTATTTAGTAATTCCACTCTTTGTAGGGGCTTCTAAGGAAAAACTATGGAAGGAAATGATAGACAGTTGTGTTAAACGTTTGGATAGTTGGAAAGGAAAATGGCTTAACTATGCAGGTCATATTTTGATGTTACAGTCAGTGATATCTGCAATCCCGATATTCTAAATGAGTTGCTTAAAAATTTCCATAAAAGTTCTCAAATATATTGAACAATGGATGAGAAAATTCTTCTAGAACAGTGGACAGGAGGAGGAAAAAATACCTTTAGTGGCTTGGGAAATAATATGTAAATCCCAAAAAATGGGAGAGCAAGAATTAGAAGGTGGCAGTTAATCAATAAAGCCCTAGGTGCCAAACTGGTATGGGAAATATATACTAAACCATCACAGTTGTGGGTTATAATCCTTAAGGCAAAATATTTGGATAGTATGGAGGATAATAGGATACTTACTGTTAAAAACCCCATCCGAGGATCAGCAATCTGGAACTTTATTTTAGAGTGTAGGCCATTAATTTGCAACCATATTTCATGGCAGGTGGGTGATGGAAGAAATACAACATTCTAGGAGGATTCCTGGAATGGCCGTAGAGCTTTATCCAATATCAACAACTCTCAAGAATTAATGGCAAGCACAAAAAATATATGGGAGGATAAAGTCTGAGATTATATGGAGCAGTTTTAAGGACCGCTGGGACCACAATGGAAGTAGAAGGAGGTCAACACTATAGGTTTGAATGAGAACAACTACAAAGATCTAAAATATATTCTAAATAACCATCCAATTCAGTTATTAGAGGTGAAGGATAATGTAATTTGGAGTGCAGCCAAAAGTGGGAATTATTCAGCTAAATTGGGGTATAACATATTAGTAACTAAAGAAACTACAAATGAGTGGCCTTATAGATTATGCTAGGACAAGGACTATTGTAGAAATCAGGAGCATGTGCATGGTTAGCCATTCAGGGAAGGGTATTAGTAGGGGAAAGGAGGAAAAGTTATGGGTTTATAGGCCCGTCTATGTGTACATTATGCAATAATGCTATAGAAGATACAGACCACCTCTTTGCACACTGTGAGTTTGCCCAACAATGTTGGGAAATGGTAAGAACAAAATTAAATTTTATAGGGCCAATGTCGAGATCACTTCTAGATATCTTCAAATGGTGGTGGGGGGATCAAAGGAAATCAACCTTCTCAAAAATTTGGATAGTATGCCCCCCAATAATAATATCGGAGTTATGGAAGGAACAAAATAGGAGAATCTTTAATGATGTGTCTGAATCTGTAGAAAGGATTAAATCCAGAATTAATGCTTCTATACAGGAAGTTATGAGCTCAGCTGTAGGTAATTTATACACTAATACAATCTTCTCATCTTGGGACAAATATATACATAAACCATGGCCTGGAATAAAAGTCAGGTATAAGAATGATAGCAGTCGTGGGGGAATAATAAAAATGAGAAGAAAAGATGTAAAATGGTTTCCTCCAGATATAGAGTAGACAAAAATTAACTTTGATGGATGTTCTAAAGGGAACCCATGGTTATCTGGAGTAGGGGCTATAGAAAGAAATAGGGATGGAGATATGTTAGCATTGGCAACTCAGAAGATAGGCATTGGAACAAACAATATAGCTGAGGCACAGGCTGCCCTGTTGGAGGTTAAGTTAGGAAAAAGATTGGGGGTGGAAAGACTACATTTAGAAGGTGATTCCCAGATCATCATAGAAGCTATAAAGAAAGAATACTCCCAGACTTGGTCTATTAATTGTATAATTCAGGAGGTAGTCACGGGAGGGTAATGTAGAGGCTGACAAAGTAGCAAATTGGGCTACGAATATTGATAATACTAACAATATTATATTTAAAGATTTTATCCAAAATTGTTTTGATAGTGATAATATTTCAAATCTCATAGGGGATTAAAGACATCATGGCCAGATTTAGACATAGCTTTTAATCATAGCAAAGAGAGGTAAGTGGCAGATTTGAAAGGACATGGATGACAACAGTAGCTTATGAGAATTTTCAAAGTGGAGATATCGAAGGACATATATTCATTAAAAGCTAATAAGAGACAGGCTTTGCAGTTATTATGAAGCATGGCAATTCAATGTCATTATGTTTAAATGACATGTTAGGCAAGTTAATAACACGCAAAGCTCGAGCAACATATTACCCTCTACTAGCAACTAGGAATGTGAGCGCTGATAGAGAAATAATGGAGGCAACATTCTGTGTAGACTCTGATAAGTAGATGAAAGCCTTTAAAGGCCCTACGATTTTCAAGCAGGTGAAGGGCTTGGTGAAAATCAAGTTAGTTGAAATGGTGGAGGTGGTGATTGAGGTTATTGGAGAGCAATTCCAAGAGCAGAGGATTAAGCGTCGCACTAACCTTGATGTGGTTTATGTAATCATAGCATGGGGGCTTGAGATTGGAGAAGAGATTGATGAAGTTAACCGGATTATAAGGGAGTTGTTTGAAGAAGACTTGTTAGGAGAGTTCGAGTCGGTGCTAGAATGGTCCATTCTTGTCATTGGGCAGGATATCTCTAAATGCTTTGCAGAAGATGATGATGCGCACCATTATAGATTAATTCCCTTTCTCAAGTGGAGACCGAAAGTTGACAAACCCTTGATGATCAAAAGGGCAAAAGTGGGCTAGATGAAAATAAAGCAGGAGATGGAGGTGCAAAAGCAAAGGGAGGAGGAATTGATGTTGCAGCTGGCCGTGAATGTGTCAAGAAAGAAGGGATCTCAATCTGGGTGCAAAGGAAAGGGAAATGCATAGCAAAATGGGAGGTAAACCCAAAATTTTGAAAGATAAATGGATATCTTTTTGAATTTTTTTTAAAATGATCCTTTCAAGAAAATATAGACGGCGAAGGGCTCAAAGGGAATGAAGGAGTGATGCTGATGAGGCTAGCCAAGGACATGGAGTGGAAGAATGATGAACCTACAAGATGAAGCAGAGTGTGGTTTGGGGAAACAAACCTCGATTCCTACTTTTTGTAAACTGTTAAAAGCATTTATGGCCACGGGCCATATCATTGTAAAGTTATATTTCTAGATTAGGATACAGTATATGAATAGATAGTATATGAAGTAAATAGTGTAGAATGATATAGATGCAAATGTAAAGGAGCAGAGACTCCATAGGTTTGATTAGCATGGCAAGTTATTTATATTGAAGGATGAAAATGTAATATTTTTTATATATTAATATACACAACTATTAGCGACCAAAAAAAAAAGAATTTGGCTAAATTTAACATTATGTCAAGAATCGCAGATAATTACATAAAGCGTCATTTTAACCATTCAAATAAAAATGAATGGATTAAACTATTAGATTATCATTTAATTATTTGAAAAGCAGTGTTACAATGATTTTTGAATGGGTTAAATGAGTAGATTTAAAGAACCAAAGAAACAGTTTTTAGGAAATGAATTTCACTATGACAAAAGATTTTTTTAATAAAGTTGTATGATAGATAGGTGTGCAACCTTTTTAAATATATAGTTTATATTTTTGAAAGATAATCTATTAGTGAATTAAGCCTAAACTCAATCTCTCTTGACTCAATCTTATCTTCCTAAACCTTAGGGTAAGCATTCAGACTATACTAGGTAACTCCTGGGTAAAGTTAAGTCTGTGCTAGTCAAACTCACTAGCCATGCCAACACATAAAGTGCACATGTGTCAAGTGACACAAAAAAATGACATATGGCATGACCTATTTACACATTTACTTAAATTAAATTGAATACATTCATGCATCATACTTTTACGAATAAAATACTATACAATGAGGTATGTGTCTCTTTTCATAGACAGGGCCTTAACATCACAGTTTTCACATAGGTCCATTCCTAAATCCCCAATTAGTACCATGGTCAAATTTCCTCAAAACCCTACCCCAACCCCCTGCCCTTCCCTGCACAAGGCTCCCACATGCCACTGTGTTAACCACAGTGGAGGGAGGGTCATGGCCACAGCCGCGCCCACCCAGTGAGGTGGGAGGTGTCATGTTGCGTCACGCTACCCCCAACCTCCCCACCGTGCCCTCTTTAGGTTCAGAGATCCCGACCGCCGCCAACACCGACGGTGGTGCTGCCACTACGACCACCCTACCCAAACGCCAAGACCTCTGCTCCACTCCACCGACCTCCTTGTCGCCTCTCGACTGTAGTCACCTAGCACAACCATCGTACTCCACCTCTTCCTACTCTCAACACCACCCGCACCCAGATAGACCTCCACTAACCAACACCTCTGTCGACGCCCTTGCACGGTGATGCCACCTCCTGCGGCCACCACAAACCCTAACCGCCACCAGGATCCGCCTCTGTGCGAGATCCACCTCCTCTGGTATGCTCGGGATTTAGGGTTTGAAACCCTGATTTCCTCCCCTGTCAACACACATTTTAAAATGATGATATTTTATTTAAGAATAAAATTTTGATGCATCATCGTATTTGAAATGTATGTGAGGTAGTGACATATTTATTAGTTCTTGTAATTGATAGATTTGATTCTCTTAAGTTAGATTTGATTTATTAAATTGGATTTCAAAATTTATCTAATAATGTCCATAGTTGATAATGTTGACTTCCTAGGTAGAAGCAACTAGAAGATTTTATTGCTTAAATAGTTTAACTTATGTTTAGTTATTAAGTTAATAATTAATATAGTTAAAATTTGATTTACCTTAAGTATGAGTTTGAAAGGGTTTAATGATGAATCAATCAATAAAGTTTATTTGTTACATTTGATTAATTATTTTAATAGGGCTTTATTATAATTATAAATGTTAGCATTTGTTAGAATGTTAGAATAGGTAGACACCTATTCTCCCAAGAACACCTGCATGCATAACCTGTTACATGGAAGAAGTGAAGAACAGAAGACAAGAGAAAACTATGGAGGCCAAAAAGCCAGAGGAGACATCATATGAACAAGAAAATAATATATTAACAATATGTTTCAATCTGATAAAATGCGATGTGAAAACTCCTTATGAAAAACAAAGAGGTGAATCCTTATAAAAGGAATCACGAAACCCTAAAGGTGAAAAACCTAAAGAATAATAAGATGCCTAAGTTTAACTTAAGCGTAGAGTGTAATAGACTAATAATTTAATTAATTAATTATTAGCTATAATATGACAACTCTAACAACATTTACTCATAGCTAGGGTGGACTTTATTGAAATTAAATTAAAGGAAATTATATAAGAGTGTATAAATTGATATAGAGCAATAAGTAGGTTAGCATTTAAATTTATGTTTAATGGGCATTTTCGTAATAGATGGTTTAAATTTCCTTTAACTTAAAAAGGGATTAATTATAGGATTGGAGTTTAAGTCCTTTGTTAAAACTTTGTATTATAGGGTATATGTATGATTTAATGAAATTAATGTCAAGAGTTATTAAATCAAACCATTTCTTTATTTGAACTATATCATAATCTTATATTTTTGCATTTTATTAATGCTAGTTGGGGCTGAATGATATCAATAAAAAAGGGGTTTAAATTTTGAGAGTATAGTTTGATTAAGGGTAGTTATCATGTTAGTAATTATAGTTTAAATCAATTGGTTAAAATATATCGTTCCTTTTTAACTTTTTTTTTTTGGATTTAATTGATTCATACTATATCAAATTGAATTCCATAAGTTGATTTATAAAGATTATCCTTAGGTTTATTAAACTAGAACATAAATGAACTCAATTATTTTAGTATGTTAAGATTTATGATTAATGTTTATCAATAAATATGATGTAGTATGATCATTAAGGTTCATTTGATAAATTTAATTATTATTATGGGTCATTTTAATTAAGTATTTTAGCTATTACTTATATCTAGAGTGAAGATTATTGTAATAATCAAAATAGAATCTAAATCAAGGTACTGTTCGATTGGAATATTGCTTTAGTAATCCCTTATTATGGTATCAGAATAGTTCATCTCTCTCTGCAAGTGTGAAGCAAAATAGGTAGTAAACCTCTATGAATTATTGGAATAGTTAATTAATGATTGACATTTACACTAAGGATATATATATATA
>MU226860.1:1519459-1531104 GCA_018584345.1 Thuja plicata
CAAGATTCATGGTAGATAAGAGTGCAATTGATTAATGTTTTGTCAAATGCATTATGTTATTTAACATTTATTTTACATGTGTTTATTTGAAAGACTCCATTGTTGTGATGTTGGGATAACTAAACCTTCAATTTGGTTTTCAATTTCCTTCATTCATACATGTGGCATTCCCACTGAGACAACCTTTGATCCTTTATAGATTTGATTTTCATTTGATTAATGTTATTATTTTGATGTTACACCATGTTTGAATAGATCTAAAAGTACTTGCCATGCTTTGTTTATAATCCTTGCAGTCAATGCAATGAAATCTCTTTACATTGTTCAAACAATTCAACATGCTTTTTTTATGCTTGTATATTCCTTTGATGCATTTTATCAAACTGATGCAGAGGCTAGTGGGAAGTAACATTTCTTCATGGTTTAATGACTTCTCCCTTCTTTGCTTGATAAAAAATCCTTTAATCTTCATTCAAAAGATCACCTCAAGACCCATCCCACTCCATAGACCTATTAGAGGTCAACTTCAATCTCCTTAGACTCCACTAGACTCTACATCTTGAATCCATCCACTTCTTCATACTCCTACCATTCAATCATGCTCTGAACTCCATGTTATGCATCCTTCATTCAATAGGCTTCTGCCACCACAACCATCAACCTTTCTTTCATAGGTGATCCTAACTCCTTTAAGGACCCCAACACACTTGTTTCACGCATACACCAAGCCACAAACTCTTCCTTCAAGACATTATGTCTCCTTCACAAATCTGTCTAGTCATACACCATCCTAGTAGTACAACAACAAGGGTTTTTAAATCTTTTCTCAAAATAGTTCCAAACAACTCATAAAACCAATCACATATCTGAATACCCTTTTTCAATCCCATTAACATATCTCAAAACTGACTCCTTGTGTTTTGGACCATCCTACTCAACTTGTCCAGTGTTAGTGAACTAAGAGGGCTAATTCGACCCCTATTCCAAAGCAACTACTAATGCATCTTCACCCCGAACCTTGAGTGATGCAAAGAGCACTGCAAGAAGACCTAGATGGGCTCTAACTCCTTGTCAACTCTTCAAACTCCTTTCTTGGACACCCCAACTCCACAAATGTCTTCCAAGGGTGTCTTTTGACTTGCCAAAGGGATCAATATGCTTCCCCTATCCTTTCCTAACTCTCCAAGCCAAGTTGTAGAACTCTGCAATTTCTCCTTTAGGGACACCTTCCCTAAACCAAGAAAAATAGTATAAACCTTCACCAAAGACTTAGAAATCCTATCCTAAGTGATTGTAGACTTTAAATAGACCCCAAGGGTCAAGAACCCACCAATGGATTTGGTCTTATAGACCCAAAGATAGTCGAATCCTAACTGGCCTAGGATTCCTTGTAGCCCTAACCAGAGGGTTTTTTGGACTTAAATTTCAACTACAGAAGGATCCAATAGATTTGATTGGGTTTCTAGACACCCTTTATGGATTTTGTAAACCCCTCAAAGCCTTAACACTTCACTCCACTCTTGCACCCCTGAACTCTCACAAAGCACATAGGCCTAATTAGCTAGGTTAGGCTTGGTTTGTTAAGTAAGTGGTCGAAAATGGGTTCATGGAATGAATGCAGATACTTGGATTGATTACTCTACCCCAAAATAGTCTAGACCCACCCTTGGTTTGATCCTCCCAAACACATATTGCACATGCATGTGACTGTACCAAAGAGTCAGGCTAATTACTTAGAGATAATTAGCCTAGGGCTTTGTCTCATAAATAGTAGGACTAACATTGAGTGTCTGAGCTTTAGGATTCTTAAAGACCATGATCCTAACTTTTATTTTCCAAGTGGCCGAGCAGATCCACTTGATAAATCTCAAGTTAGGATCACATCTTTATGACTAACCCAGCAAACCTTGGTTTCTCAGGCATCGAGTAAGTAAAATCTATAACTTTTAACAAACTTGACGAAAACAACTCAACCCAACTGAAATGATTAAGAAACTCAAGATATCACAAATTTATGCAACTGGATCCACAAGATGAATCCATACCAAGTCGTACACTATCAAAATGACTCAAAACACTTCTATTTCCTCCTCTGAACATCGAGCTCTGTACGTTGTAAGTTCTAACCTTCATGGAAGGCATCATATCACCTAATAGAATCATCTAGGTGTTACATATGCTTCAAGAAGTGGGTGAGGTCGATTACAATGAAGTTTTCATTCTTCAAGCAATATTTTGCAAAAGTTGCTCATGCAACATTTTGCAAAAAGACAACTTTTTGGCAACATACAGGAAAGTTGCTATTTTGGGCAAATGTTAACCTTACCGACCTCCAAGGGAGTGGGAGAGGTTAAAGACATGACAAGAACCTATCTAAGGACATAAAACACAACTTCTAGCTAAACACTAAAGTCACCAAAACTAACATGGTCTAACTATGGTTTCAGGAACCTAGGTTTATAACTCACCTTAGGTCCTTCACCTTACATCATAGACCCACACAACCACACACACCCAATGGTGATATCAAGGATGCACCTTATTACAAACACAAAAGCAAGGAAAAATAAGAACTTCAGGAGGTGCCTTGCACCATACTCCCCAAGGAAAAAGTAACTCAAGTCTCTTGAGTTGGTAGTGCTTCAAGTGGATAACCTGTCTTTTGAATGTCTTCAGGGGTCATCCAAGTAGCATCTTCAGTGGGTTGGTTTTCCATTTGACTAAGTACTCATAGTAAGTGCCTCTCCTAGTTTCCTTGTTCACTCTCTTGTCTAGGATTCTTTCAATCTCAGGAGGAGTTGTTTGTGGCATGTCCTTAAGTGGTTGGAGTGTAGGAGGCTAAAGAGTATCTGCAAGATTAGTAGTACTAACTTCACCTTTATAAGCATAGATATCTATAACATTGAAAATAGATGATAAGCCAATGTGAGAAGGTAGATCAATTCTATAGGCATTGTCACCACATTTCTTCAGAATCTTGAAAGGGCCAAGCTTTTGCATCATGAGCTTTGTGTATTTTTCTTTAGGTAGTCTCTCCTTCTTAAGGTGGATCATCACTAAATCTCTCACTTTGAACTGTAGGTCTCTCCTCTTTTTGTCAGCGTGTGCTTTATATTTCTCAGTGGTATGTTGTAGTTTGATCTGTACTTGATCATGGATATTCTTCATCACTTTAGCAAAGTCTTTAGCCAGTGCATTCCTTTTTTCCATGTCTTTGATATCCCTGAGTTTCAATACCCCTCTAGGGTGAGTGCCATATACAATCTGGAATGGATTTAAACCGGTACTCTGATTTACTAAATCATTTAATGAGAATTATGCTTTTGTTATGATAGTATCCCAAGTGGCTCCATGTTCTTGTGTGAGGCATCTCAGAAGGTTTCCAAGGGATCTATTGATGACTTTTGTCTGACCATCAGATTGTGGGTGATATGTAGAGGACAGTGACACATTTGTCCCTAACTTTCTCTATAGAGTTCTCGAAAAATGACCTAATAACTTAGGATCCCTATCTGAAATTATTGATAGTGGGAGTCCATGAAGTCTCACAACTTCTCTGAAGAATAATCAAGCTATGTGGGATGCATCATGGGTTGTCCTACAAGGAATGAAGTGTGCCATCTTTGAAAAATCTATCAACTACAACATAAATGCTATCAAATCCAGATTTGGTCTTAGGAAGACCTAGGACAAAGTCCATACTTACTGAATCCCAAGGTTTTGAAGGGATGGGTAAAGGAGTGTATAACCCTACATTGGAGGTGTGTCCTTTGGCTTGTTGGAAGACTGAACAACTCTCCAAAAAACTCCTAACATCTGTCTATAGTTTGGGCCAGTGGTAGAACCTTCTAACCAGCTCCAATGTTTTGTCCACCCCAAAGTGACCAGCTATGCTCCCATAATTCTTTTATTTAATAATGTTTTCTCTCATGGATCCTTTTGGGACACACAATAAGATACCCTTGAAAATAAGACCATCTTGCACAATAAACTCTGAGAAATCAGTGTGGTATATGTTTGTCATCTCATTACAAATTTGATAAGCCTCTTTGAAATCTTCATCCTTAACATACATATCCTTCATGGCATGAACCCCAACACTCTCCAACTAAATGGCTTGGGTAGTTAGGTATCTCCTACTAAGAGAATCAACAACTTTTTTTTAAAACCCCTTTCTTATGCTTGATAGAAAATGTATATGACTGTAAGAAATCCATCCACTTCACATGTCTGTGATTAAGTTTCTCCTGTTTATTCAGAAAGCTAAGTGCATGGTTATCAGTAAAGACTACAAACTCCTTGGGAAACAAATAATGCCTCCATTTCCTAAGTGACTGAACCATTTCATACATTTCAAGGTCATAAGTAGAGTATTTTTGTTTAGCTTCATTGAGCTTCTCACTGAAAAAAGCAACTCGCCTCCCTTCTTGGCTCAAAACTCCCCTAATGGCTTTAATGCTTGCATCACATTCTACTGTAAATACTTTATGAAAGTCTGGTAGGACCAGGATAGGCTGCTCTGTAATATTTTTCTTCAACAACTCAAAGGACTCATTAGCTTCATTAGTCCATTAAAATATGCATTTTCTTCCACCTTTAATGGTGTTGATAATGGGAGCACATATGCCACTAAATTTTTTGATGAATTTTCTATAAAAGCTACATAAATCATGGAATCTCTTTACCTCTGAAGGAATAGTAGGAGGTGGCCAATTAAGGATGGCTTAAACCTTGGAAAGGACCATTTTGAGACTGTTCTTGGAGATCACAAAACCTAAGAACACAAGTTCTTCTTGAAGGAATACACATTTCTCTATATTTATCTTCAATTTCTCCTCATGGATTTTTCTCATCACCATGTCCAAATGCTTGAGGTGTTCTTCTCTACTCCTGCTAAAGATCAAAATGTCATCAAGGTGTACAACAATAAATTTATTAAGAAAAGGCTTCAATACCTCATTCATCAATCTCATAAAGGTGCTTCAAACATTGGAAAGTCCAAAAGGCATCACAAGACATTCATAGAGGCCTTATGTGGTCTTAAATGCTATCTTCCATTCATCTCCCTCTCTAATTCTTATCTGATGGTAGCCACTCTTGAGATCTATCATGGAGTAATAACTTGCACCCCCCAAATAGTCCATAAAATCCTCTATTCTAAGCATAGGAAACCTATATCTGATGGTTATCCTATTGATTTCCCTAGATTCCATACATAATCTCCATGTGCCTTCTTTATTGGGTGCTAGGACTGCATGGACAGCACAAGGACTCACACTCTTCCTAATGAGGCCTTTTGACAACAATTCTTCAATCTGTCTTGCCATCTCTTGGTTTTGTTTAGGGGTCATCTTATATGCTGCCTTGTTTGGGAGAGTGGCCCCTGGTATGAAGTCTATACAATGAATTAATTCCCTTTTAGGTGGCAAACACTTTGGTGTGCTCTCCGTTATGATACCCTTATACTAGTCTAAAAGTGCTTTGACCTCTTTGGGGCCTACCTCCCTAATAGGAACTTTAACCTTTGGCTCTTTCACTGGTGTCTTTTTGGGCCTTACTACTAAGGCATAACAAGGTGTATCCCTTTCTTTTAGTACCTTCATTAATTCCTTCTCCCCTATATGTAAGACAGTGCTAGTAGCATTTTTTTCTTTCTCACAATCACGGAGTGGGTTCATCACATATTCAACACCATCCTTAACTATAGTATAGACATTAGAATTTCCATCATGCTTAGCATCTAAATAATATTGCCAAGGCCTACCTAATAACAAATGACATGCATCAATCTCTGTGATATCACATAGAACCTTGTCTGTATACTCCCCTATCTTGAAATCTACCCAAACTTGTTCATTGATGATGGTTTGTTTTTCTTTTGTCAACCAAGAAGCCTTATAGGGGAAAGGATAAGGAATTACATGCAACTTTAGCTTAGTGATTAGCTCCCTAGATGCAATATTATCAGTGGATCCAAAATCAACTATAACTTTGCATATCGTATTGTTCACCTTGCAGCTTGTTTTGAATAGTGACTTTCTTTGAGGTGGTTCTGCAGTAGTAGGTAATCTTAGGAGTGTCCTTTGCATCATGAGAAATTCTCCTGATTCTGGATTTGTAGGTCTTGAAGTTGCAGAATAGTAGGAGGGTACACTTTGGCTATCATTTTCTTGGGTGAGTTGTACTCTTCTGTCCCCTCCTTGTCTGCTGGTGCCACTCTTTTCCGAACATCTAAAGGATTGGTGTCCAATTTGATTACAAGTAAAGCATTTCCCTGTGAAGACACTAGGTCCTCTTCCACAAAATCTCCCTCTACTATTGATCTCATGCCTCTGAATTTGCCTCTATTACTGTGCTCTCCTTTTGACTCATGATTACTAAACAACCCTTGACTCCTTTGAAATGGATCCATACCATTGAACCTACCCCTACCTCTAAAATTATTCCCTCTATCTTTGTTATTTTGTTCTCCTCTCCTCTTATGTTTCTCTTCAATGTTTAGTGCCATTTGAAAACACTTATGTATTGATTCTAGGTTGAATAGGCTCATTTCATCTTGAATACTGTATTTTAGACCATTTAAGTACCTTTCTAGCTTGTGTTTCTCACTCTCCAAAACTTTGGCCTTCAAGGTCATCTTATGAAACTCCTCAGTATATCCACTCACATCAAGGTCCTTCTGTCTTAGATTTTGCAAATTTTTATGAAGTGTCTTTTAATTTCTACTAACATCTTCTTCCATGTTGAGATAGGGTTGTTTTCCTATTCCATCCTTTCATTTTGTAGAAAATTCCACCAGCTTAATGCAGGGCCCTTCATTTTGGATTTTTTAATTTTGACCTTCTGATTTTCAAAGACATTATCACATTCAAAATAATCCTCCAAGGCTTCTACCCAATCCATACATTCTTTAGGATCCATTTTCCCCAAAAACATGGGAATATCTAATTTCTGATCTCTTCTTCCAACTCTCTCAAGAGCTTTAAGAAGTTTGACTTGCTCTGCTGGTATGTTTTTGGTCTCATCTTGCTCAACATCTTCTTCTTCTTCTTCTTCTTCTTCTTCTTCTTCTTCTTCTTCTTCTTCTTCTTTAGAATCTCCTCCTTCCTCCTTCTCTGTTTGGAGGTCCTTTAGCTTCCTTATCTCCTCCTCCATCTTCTTGTTCTTGGCTGCTTGTTCTCTGACAATTTTAGCCAACTCCACATTTGTGATTCTAGTGGGGACTTCCTCTTCTTGAGAAATTTCTATTATGTCACCCATTCTTCTCTTCTTCCAAGATCTTAGCAGGCTTTGATACCACCTGATGCAGAGAGCACTACAAGAAGACCTAGATGGGCTCTAACTCCTTGTAAACTCTTCAAACTCCTTTCTTGGACACCCCAACTCCACAAATGTCTTCCAAGGGTGTCTTTTGAATTTTCAAAGGGATCAATATGCTTCCCCTATCCAATCCTGACTCTCCAAGACAAGTTGTAGAACTCTGCAATTTCTCCTTTAGGGACGCCTTCCCTAAACCAAGCAAAATAGTATAAACCTTCACCAGAGACTTAGAACTCCCGTCCTAAGTGATTGGAGACTTCAAATATACCCCAAGGGTCAAGAATCCACCAATGTATTTGGTCTTGTAGACCCAAATATAGTCAAATCCTAATTGGCCTAGGATTCCTTGTAGCCAACTGGAGCTGATGGAGCTGACGGTTTGGTCCCACAACGAATGGTTTGAAAGATACACCATTGAGCAACTTTCAACTGAGCAACAATGACACTTTTTGCACCAATTGAGATCAGGTTTCCAAATTGAATCCAAGTGGAATCTCCTAGAACTAAGCCATGCGCTTGTATACCTTCCCAAGATGGTCCTTATGCACTTCACAGATCTTTGATATCTCTCACGAGGTCCGAGATACGGATCTCCAAAAATTGATGCAAAATTTGGCTTAGTGCACCTTGGGAACACTTCGGTCTGACATGCGCCAGAATGTTCTTGATGCTACATGAGTGAAAAAAGGTCTCCCCTAGTGTTTACCCAACCAACTAGAGCCAATGGAGCTAACGATTTGGTCCCATGACTAATGGTTTAAAAGATGCACCGTTGAGCAACTTTCAATTGAGCAACAATGACACTTTTTGCACCAACCAAGATCAGGTCGCCAAATGGAATCAGAGTGGAATATCCCATAACTGAGCCATTTTATTATAGGCCTTCCCAATATGGTCCTTGTGCACTTCACATATCTTTGACATCTCTCACGAGGTCCAAGATATGAATCTCCAAAAATTGCTTCCAAATTTGGCTTAGTGCACCTTGGGAACACTTCGGTCCGACATGTGTCAGAATGTTCTTGATGCTATGTGAGTGAAGAAAGGTCTCCCCTAGCATTTACCTGGCCAATTGGAGCTGATGGAGCTAACGGTTTGGTCCCACGCTGAATGGTTCTCGATGCTCTCGAATTCTTAGTGGTATGTGAGTGGCAGAGAAGCATAGACTAGATGCTCGATTCCCCATAACTTTTGATGGGTATTGTTTCAAGAACCAAAAATGGATAAATGATATTCTCTCATGTGATCCAAGGTATCCCAAGTGTTATATATATTGGTCAAGTTCAAGGTTTGATGGGTACTTCCTTCACTAAGTGCCCCAATTAGCCCTTCCAAGGCAAAGTGAGGGTTCCTAAGTTAGAGGAGTTGTCCAATGTTTCAAGACTTGTCCTTTTGGGAAAAGTTCTGCCCCAACTAGTACTCTTTGATCATAAAATTAATTTCCAAGGACCTTTGGGATATTTTGAAGTAAAACTAGAAAAGGCGTTCTATATGGATGAAATTTTCATGTAATTCTATGACTTTTTGCAATTGTACGGATCTATACTTTACTACTTTGAACACATTCAACAAAACCTTATATTTTATTGTACAAGAATTTATAAGACATCTTATCTAACACATTTGAAATAAAGCCTTCAGAATTTTTTGTCAAATATTTGCATTCTTGACTGTATTTCATCATTATACAAGTTTGACTGTACACACCACCTTTCGTACAAAATCATTGTATATCATTGATACAACATATTATGAATAAATATATCAATGTTATCAAAAGTCTGAGATATAGAATTTACCACAATCTTAGATACAAAACTATATATATCAAAATAATTTAAGTGTCATTTCCGATCCTAAAGTGCATAAGTTTAACACATGGTACTCGATGACATCTACATTCCAATCCCTGCATTCAGAAGGCACAAGAAAAAAATAAGTTTATAGGTTGCCAAAAAGATGACTATCCAATGCATAGTGAAGTAACTAAATGAACCAAAGAACATGACTAGCCAATGCATAGTGAAGTTTACAGTCATAAAAGATCTGTGCTAATCAAATGTACACCTCAATCTCCTATATCTATCATATATGTATCCGACTACACTTACAATCCACATACAAAACCTAGTTTATTGGCTCAAACAAATAAAGTAGAAAACTACAATGAACATGTATTGAACGTAACCATAATGAACATGGAAAACCTTGCAGTGAGTTGCACTTACCTACTGAAGTGTGCCTAAAGGGTCATCTCTCTGCTTGAGGGTATTTAATATTGCTTCATGATCAGCAGTACTAATAGTCCGAAGTTCCTTTGTCTTTGGTTTTCCTTAATGTTTCAACAACTTAACATTGGCTGCTATAACAAGGTGTGAATACATGAGAATGGTTTTGTGCTTCTTATAGTCTTCAAACGTGGGAATACCATTATTTCTAATCATGTATGTGTGCAACCATGTTCTTACAACAATATGTGATCCTTTTGGATATGTGAACATATCATCGTCTGTCGTCGGTTGTGCAAGTTTCTTCTTTCCTCGTACACAACATGTTAACCAGTAATCTGATCTCTCATCGTTCCCCTATGGTGCAACCAATGCAAAAACATGTCCTGGCTGTAGAAGATCTAAAATATGGTTGTAGTCAAGTGAACAATCCATGTCATCATTTATTACAGAGAGTGTGACAGATAAAAGAGTTAGAAAATGTGGAACTCACGTATTGACCCACTCACTTGACTCACATTGATTCCAATCACACTAAAGACACCTCAGACAAAAACAAGCCAACTCTCGTGTCCAAATGGTCCATGTAATAGCATCTAAGCTTTGAAATGAATGCATTTTTTAAGAATCTTTCACGGTTTGACAATCCAATCTATCTCCAATTGTGCCCAACTCAACCAACCAAAAGAATTTGTGCACCACTGAATCAAGAGTCCCCCCAGTGACAATGCTGAAGTACACCAATCAATAATAGAATGAGCATCAAGGAGTTCTACGCATGAAATCCTCAATTTCTCCTTAACTAGATCTCTCTTTACACATGCACCTGCTCCATCATGCTCCACTTTTCCATGACCAGCCTAAAAAAAAACTCCAAATATGAGGTACACCTGTCTCTACATGCATTCTACATAACCAATAAAACATATGAGCATTTTTGAATTGACCTGTGCAATTATCTGACCAAATGAGATGTCTATCTATAGAAATATCATTTTCTCGCACCCACTCCAAATAGTTCTCAAAGCAATGTTGGACATACTTGTGAGAGTGAGATCTATCATCGCTCATATAAAAATGGTATTCTCAAATTATCTTTCGGTCATCTTCTGTACTATCAGGGGAATGTATATATGTTATGTGCACAAAAATAGCAACCTGAATAGAATTGTAATATTGAGCTTGCAACTCATTTTGGGGCTGCAATGTATAGTTCTCTGCAAATTCAACAACCGATATAATAGTTCCAATCGGAAAAGTGTCCTTACAAATACTGAATTGTTGATCCAACCACTGAGACCTATTACTATGCCTTGCATAATTGTAAAAAATATTCTTTCTGAAATCTGAAATAAAATCAGCTACATTGCATTATTTTGTAACCAACTCACATCTAGAGCCTTCACCTCCACTTTTCAATGTATATTTAACAGTGTTATATACCTTTTTTTGGACAATTGTCTTTCCAAAATCATTTTCACACCCCTCATGTAAACATGAAACAAACTTCACTATCCCACCACACTCTGAGCACTTGTCATTTAAGCAATCTTGTCTATAAAAGAAACATCCATCATCTCTAGGACATAAAAAATGATCTAGTAAGTCTATTGATGATTTTTGAAGAGCACTTGCACCACACTCCTCCAACATTTCACTAGTATGCAAATTAAAATGAATGGATCATAACAATTCATGATGCATTGAAAACTCCACATGATATTTACAACAATAGGTATTTCGAATCTTAAGAGGCACACACAAAAAAAGGCTTCAATGCTTCAAAAGCTCTTTGTGATATTTACAATGTTGGATGTGTCTCACAAATTTTTTTGAACAACATGGTTTGACATCCTTCACATTTGGTGACATCCTTCACATTTGGTGACACTCTTGAGTTAGATTTCCAAAATAGTTGAATTTGATCCTTCACATCATTGGTAAGCTTCTTATCACAACGTGGAAGTCTTCCACCATAAGCCCATGTATCATTTTGAAGAGGATCATCAAGTCTTTCTCTTCTTGCAAGTGCTCTATCCAAAGTTTTATGATTTAGGTTCAAGTCAACACAAGTTTGTCTCATCAAACGAGCCTTTC
>MU226860.1:1531557-1544085 GCA_018584345.1 Thuja plicata
AGTGGATTGTCATTGTCAATGTCCACACTTCCATTGTCCACATCTACATGTTCATTTTCAAAACCTACATTTTCATCTTCAATCCCTACATTCTCATTTTCAATATTATTGTCATAAATCATTTCTATAACATAAGAAATAGAAGGTCACCGAAATGTGAGATAGTAAATAGAGATAATTACCTAAATGTTACATTTAAAAATGTTGTGTTTATTGAAATGTATGTGAGGAGGGTAGGATTGTCTCCTTAATACCAAATTTCTTAAAGGGAAGATCTAAATTGATTAACCCTAAAGAAAGGATCAATGCATAAATGAATCAACCTATTAAGGATATGGATAAAGAGAAAAACCCTAAATTCTCATTTTATAGAAAAGAGTGTGTGTGATAGATTTAATAACTTTAATTGAATTGAATAGGAGAAAAGTACTAACCTTGAAATGTTGCAGATCGGAAGAATATTATTTTTGGGGGTTTGCACTCAGTTTCTGGAAAATCTGAGACCAGATCTAGAATAGAAACGCAGAGACAAACAAAACCCATAAATCTTTTTCCATTCTGACATAGTTTCGATTTGTACCCTCAAGTCAATGTCACCATTGACCCAAAATTTCTGATTCCAACCTAGGGCAGAATCAACCTAAAAAGTCTCAGACTGAAAATCTATTTTCGGATCCTGAAAGTTTGCCGAAAAGGGTATCTGAATATGTACTCCAATCTATTGTTCTGAACCTATACCTATAAGAAAAATGGATTTGTTTGTTGGGGGGCAGGGGTTTGCCTTAGTCAAACCCCGATTTAGGAATTAACCTTGAAATCAATAATTGAAATAAAGAATGCTAGCATGTAGTAGAAGTAAATCTAATAATGAAGCTCTAATATTCAATAGATATGCAATTGTATTTGAAATGCAAATAAATATGTAAATATGAAAGCTTGGACTCAATTAGAAACCATAAACCTCCATGATTGTATGCTTGGAATCCACCTTAAGGACAGAATGAATGAGTCTTGAGGATGCACAAAGGATCTTGAAGGAAGATCACACCATCATGATGGATAGATCTAGGGCTTGAATGACGAATCTTGAATTCTTGAACCAAATCCCTTTAAAGGCTTCAAAGTTTGAATCCTTGATCTTCAATGGAGAACTTGAATGCTTGGGAAGAATACTTGAACACTTTGAAAGCTTGAAAATATGTAGAACAATGGATGCTTGAATTATAACTTTTGTACTTAGAGCTCACTTAGGATTGCTTCCTTGCGTCTTAGAGAAAATGAGAGGAGAAAACTTCCTTTTATATGAAACTAGGGCACAATCTTCTAGAGAGGCCTAAATAGGAGAATTAAATTCAATTTAGGCCTATACCCCTAGAAGAGGGCCTATATTAAATATAATTTAAGAATCATCACTTCAGAACCCAAAATAGCCGACTCGAAAGCGGGAAATGAATTTTTTATGACCTCCGGCAGCCGACAGACTTCCAGATTTGGAAGGGGGACCTAGGTCAAGGTCGAGGTCGACCTTGACCGAGGGAGTCAGGACCCCTGGAAAACATTCCAGATGGGATGGATGGTGCCCGGAGAGGCCCAATCAGGGTCCTAAATAGACACAGAAGTGAGAGAGGATGCATGAATGAGGGGACAATATGATGGTGGTCAAAAACACCCCCTAAGGAGGGCTAAATGTTCTTAACATGGAAGTGCTTCCATTTTAAGATGATACAATTTCAAATTCATGTTCTTCTTCACTTGAAACCGCTTTTAAGGGTGGTCCTATGCTCACATCTTCATTAAAATTGAACATACCTTGTCTCTTATTCCTATGGGAAACCCTATCCATTTCTCTATACACTTCAATCTCTTCATTTGTGAGCTTCCTCTTTCGTTTATGCTTTCGACGATTTACTACTCCCCATGGCGAGACCAAAAAGGTGATGCAACCTTTAATAATATAGAGATTCCAACAAAAAGGGTCAAAAAAGTGTTTTTTTGTCTTTCACAACTGATTTCCCATGAAATTCTCTACAGAAAAACATGCTTCTCGGATAGGGACCCAGAGAATCACTTTTTGCTTTTGGATACCAGTAAAGAATATCCGATATCCAATATCTCCCGCCCAAATTTGGCTTCAAGCTTTTCATTTTCATCCTATTTTGAATGTTTATTTTACTTTATGTATTACTATTATATTTTAACAATATTAATATTAATTAATATTAATAATAATAATAATAATATTATATTAATATCATATTTATATTAATATTATATTTATCTTTCTCTATATATATATATATAGGAAGAGAGAGAGAGAAATAAATAATAAATCACATCTCTCTCTCTCTCTCTAGGTATTATTGTTATAATATAAATATTAATAGTAATATTATACTATTATAAAATAGAGAAATAAATAATAATATAATACTAATATTTAAATAATTATATAATACTAATGTTATTACCATCTAATATTAATATTAAAACAAATGAAATTTATAATATATAAACTAAAAATATAAAATCATAAAATTGAAAAAACTTAAATCATAAAATTGAAAAGAGGTTTGAAATCAAAATGTTGTATTTGGGCGGTAGTTATCGGATATATGATTAGGCTTGGTATTTGCTTTGGATTTTGGCTTTCCAATGCCAAACGTGGATGGTCAACCCAAATGACGTGCTCATCATATTTCCTCTGATCTCCAAACTTAGACAATGTAGCTGACAAACTTTTTTCCACCCAAAATTGATGAAACAAAAAGGGTTTCTTAAAGACGTTATCAACTTTCCATCAATATAATTGCTGTCAGAATTCGAGTTCAGTAAGTAATTATTACTTATTTTCTAGTTGAGTTAAATCTAAAGTCCTGATTGACAAATTGATTGAAAAATAACTATAACTTTTAAACGGTTTAACCTTTTTGAAATCCGAAACATGCATCATATTCTATGCTTCGCCTACTATAAGAAAAAAAAGTTTGCAATTCTGTAAAGTTTAGAATTAGTTAAGGTGGTCAGACTCGAGAGTTCTTTTATTTTGAATAAGTTGTAGCAGAAAATTCATAATTAATTATTTATTTGGTAAAAAATTACACAAAAATATGCGTCACATCCAGGCATGGGTCTACTACTTATATTTAGAATATTGTGAAAATATATCATCATTTGATTGTGATTAAGGTGGTCAGACATACACGTACTTTTTATCTTTATCCTGAAATTTTTGTACTACTACATTGAAATCTAAAATATTGAACAATTAGATTAATTTTTTTTGAGACAAGGGCTAGTAGTTTAGAAACTACATTCAATTTTCTACATATTCTGCTCTTACAACTTTTTCACATAAGGTTGATAAGATGTTCAACTTTTTATGTCAAGTTGACTAAGATTTTGTGATTTTTCATTGCCACTTAAGGTCGTAGCTTCGTATACCATGATCCTGCACATACCCTATTAGTGAATTAGAATATTTGTATTTCCTATACTTGGATTTCGTGTGGAGATAGTATCCAAGCACACACACACACACACACACACACACACACACACACACACACACACACACACACACACACACAGTATGTATGTTATACATATATATGTAGCTTGTAAAATAAATATATATTATATGGGAAAAGAGNACACACACACACACACACACACACACACACACACACACACACACACACACACACACACACACACAGTATGTATGTTATACATATATATGTAGCTTGTAAAATAAATATATATTATATGGGAAAAGAGGTCGTCTATTAGTCATCTACTTGTTTGTATCTAAGTGGAAATTTAATTCCCTAAGGCTTGTTCTCAAAATTATTGTCATTTATAATTATTTATCAGCTGATCTTTCCCTCTTCATATTTTGACCAATGGTAGGGCATATCCTTTTGAAACTAAATTTAGAGATGTGATCTTATCTTTTGTAATAGTTTCCATGATACAATGTACTATTATATGAGCCTCATGCAAAGAGGATGGCCAACACGCTTTATTTTTAAAATGTTGAAAATTTAACATTGAAAAATTGTGGCGAGATGGATATTTTCTTCAAAGGCTATAATAAAATGTTAATTATGAAGGAGTTAAAAAATAAATGGTAATTTTTTTTTATATAGATTAGAAGTGAAAAATATATGTAAAGATAAATAATATAGCTTGCATTTAATTTTGTGGTGTATAATTTATATTATATAATCTTGGAAAATGCATTATGGGCTTCATCTTCATCTTTGAGAACAAAGAGATTAGAGATTTTCTATTCATATAGCACCATATTTGTAGAGTGTTTTGATCTACATTTAACACCCTAAAACTTAGTCATTGTGAAGGTATAGGAGAATAGGAGGCTCATTTGAAGATATCAAACCTTTTTGAATATAAGGAAGAGGTGGAAAATACGAAAAAGGGAGGAAAAATGGCAGAGGAAATTTAAAACCTGCTTTGTAGATGTGCAACTTACTTGCATTAGACGTCATTTGAGCTTTCTCAGGGATTGTTTTCCCTTTCTAGAACATGAGTTCCAATGAAATGCAACAAAATTAGTTGGTCATTATAAAAGAACCCTAAAGTGTGTCACAATTTTTGTATTGTTGCAAATATATAATTATTTGAATTTGAAATCACTTAGAAAGGAGTAAATTTGTTGCTAATAGGGAAAGAACCAATTTCCCTAACAATTAAACATGAAACTTTAACATTCAAAATTTGTTGCATGATATAACAAATTCTTAATTGTGAAGAAGGTAAAATCAATGAAAAATTGTTGTGTAAAGTAAATTTAAGTTTTGAAAGCTTTTGTTTGCACAAGGCATTATTTGGGTTTTTTCTTTATGCCGACCAATTCATCTTTTTGCACTTGACCCAAATCATAGAGGACATAAAAAATGTGCTTTGCACATGTATAATTTCTTTGCAATATATGTTATTTGAGTTTTCTTGGGGCGTATTTTCCCAGTTTGGATGATGTGCTGCAATGAATGCAAGAAAATTCATTGGTCACCGTAGAAAATACTAAAATGTATCACAAATTTTGTATTCTTGCAAATATATAATTATTTGGATTCAAAATAAATCAGAAAGGAGGAAATTTCTTGCTACTAAAGAAAGAAGCAATTCCCTAAATAATTGAACATTCTAATAATGATAGGAATGTTGTGATAGAGGCATGAATTATATTGCAAAATACAAAGAACATTGACAAAATTTATCTATGTAGCGGTTCACCGATAGCTTGGGTAGAAGAGCCTCACAAGCTACTAGGGTTTATACTGTCAAGATAGCTACTATCAACAATTGCATTGCAAAATATGCCCCTAGTCAAATTTCAACCCCTTTTTTTCTAAAATGATGGACAGTGTTAAAGGAAAGATACTCTTCCCAAAACTAATAAGCCACTCTTACAACTAAATTCCCCACCCCCTTCAACATTTTCTAGCTCTTCCTTGTATGCAAAAGGACCTAGATTTCATTGGGCACATGGCCTATCCTCTATTTAACATGCAAAAATGTAGAAGCTTCCTGAATACGCTTGGCTTATAGTGCATTATTTTATGGTGCATAATTTATATCATTTTTATTTATTTTTCCCCATATTTAATTTCTGTATGTGATGTGATATAATGACATGTAGTGATTAGATGTATTTTTAGCATGGTATTTTAGAATTTTGTTTTGGCTTGTCTTAATGTATTATTCACCTTGATTGATGTATCTTTCCTATATTAAGTACTATTAACTTTCTATCAACATTGCCTTCTGGTTAGGGTTTTCATCATTTTAGAGCTTCATGATTCAACAATATAGATGACAATGGAACATTGATTTGTCTCATCGAAATCCATGGTTTGACATTCTTATGGGCTCCAAAATTGGTTTTAGCATGAGCAGTGTCAGGCATCACCAAAATCTAAAAGAGCATTCTTTAGAGGCCAAATGATCAGTTGGTCCTCTCTTTGTATCGTCTTACTGGTATACTTGGTAGATTTAGCTCTCTGGACTACTTGGGACATTCAACAATAATTTTCGATGAGATTTTGTTGGGTCTTTTCAATGATCATAAGCATCAACAATTTTTGATGGGACAATCATTTGTTTGATCAGCATGCAATTATCACCATAACAAAGGAGTCGATGAAATGCTCTAAGGCTCTATTGATTTGTCTTCTTTCATCAATAAGGCAATTATTGATGAAACCTCTTTTTGTTTGGCTGAAAAGGATGATATCAATATAACTGGGTTGTCGGTAGGAGGTTTTCGTGTTCCATCAAAGTATTTTTTTCCATTGACGAGCTTTGTCAATGGAGTTTGCTTCAAGTTCATCGATGATGATTTTTGATGGAGATCAAAGATCTAATAAGTAGCCATGGGTTTTATCAATGGGATGGTTTTCGACATAGCTTCTAGGGGTTTCATCGATGGTTTTTTTGATAGAACCTTGCATTCTATGAAAGATCCAAGGGTCTTATCGATGTGCTTTGTTTCATCAATAAGATCAGTTCTCAAAGGAGATCTGCCTTCTTTCATTGATATGGGTTTTCTTTTTCTCCAAATGGGCTAGTGCTATGTTGATATAGCTTTCCCTTGTTTCATCGAAAGTTTACATGTCAATATAACTTGAATATCTATCAAACACCAGAAAATCTTGTCGATCTTCCTTCTTTCATCAACAACAGATTTTTGATAAGGCATGTTGTAGTCTTATCGACTATCGTGGTAGACATTGTATGCACAATGTGAATGCATAGATAGAGTTTTGGCAGAGGAAAATCCTGTCGAGTAAGATCTCAATGATAAAGACCAAATAGGGGATTAAGCATTAACTCTTTCAACTTCACCCAACAACATTCTACTTGTAGTGATGCCATTATGTGCATTTGGTCGATTCATCTAGATTGTCCCATTCCCATTTATGGTTGCAGATAGCCTTGAGCCATTTTCTCCACGCTATCAGAGGATAATCATTGTGTACTTAGAGGAGATGGGGTCATTCTTGTGTTGTAGGGGCATAAATTATTCCACCATCCTCCATTGTCACTTTTGAGATTCAACTTGCAGTGATCAAATTTTCTTCTGATTTGTTCTATTTCTGTAACTCAACCCTAAGTTAGGGGCTTGAACTTCAATGCTCAATCAGAGTTATGCCTGGCCTCTTTAAAAGGCAAAAATATACATTCTTTCAGGATCTTTTTTCTTTTTGTTTCTTTTGTAAAATTTCTTCTTCGTGACTCTAAACAAGCCTTGCTCGACTTCAATAAATTTATTATTTTTAACCTATCCTTAAGTTTAGATATCTTATGCGATCTTTGTCGTGTTATTTGCATATATACTTCATCGTCTGAAGCTTTCTGTGATTGTGTAATCTTTGATTTACCAGTCTTGATCAGTGAATGTTATATTCCTCACAAGGTTGTATTAATCCCTTACCTTCATATAGAGCCAAAGTCAATAAATATCTAGGTAGTGTAGTGTCATGGTCTTATTGGATTTAATGTATAGTTATAGATAGAGGGAGATCAATTATTCAATCTTGGTGTATCACCTCCTTTCCCTTTCAACATTTCTTTCTCCCTTTCCTCTCATAAGCCATAGATTTAGGTGCACCCTGATTGTAAAGGAAGTCACCCTTCTCCAGAGATTCAACCTCATTTGTCAAGTCCCACACTTGGAGGTTGTTTTTGTGTTTCACAAGGTTGTTTAGATCATTAACCATCATCTAAACAAGGGTGCAAACTTTTGTGACAACATGTACTTTATATTTTTTTAAAATCTTTTTATCCTTTGTCTTTGTCTATTTAGATGAAGTTCATAGAAGCCTTGATCTTCATACCATGGTGGAGAGTGATGAATGAAGTATCACAAAGAAGCCTTGATCCTAATATCATGGTGGAGAGTGAGGAATAGCTCATGGTGTTTGTTTTATCATTTTATATTTTATTTTTGTCTTGATCTTCATGATTGTTTTCCTATGTGTTGTTTTCTCCAAACCGCTCAAGAGTGATATAAAACATAACAATTAACAAAAGACATCTTTAGGCTATCATATGCTATCTATCCCATCTATCCTTTCATAACTTTCTATCTTATCCATCATATCCTTTCCATCTTGCATATATCCTCTCACAACTTTCCATGTTATCGTATGATATCCTTCCCATCTTGTAATTTCCTATCTATTTCATAATCCATTCATATGTTTTACTTTGGATTTGATCAATGGGCTGATTTGCTTATGCTTGCATTTACACATGTCTTGCATATCCTTTAGAGTTTGATATTTTGATCTTAATCTTTGATTCTTGATCTTTTTATGTTTGATATTTGATTTATCTTTTTGTCCTTTTATGTTTTGCCTTCACCTATTTCAATGAAGTTCATGGAAGCTTTGATCTTGATATCTTGGTAGAGAGTGAAAAATGGGGCATCTCAAAGAAGCCTTGATCTTGATATCATGGAGCAAGGAATAGCTCATGGCGTTTGTTTTATCATTTATATTTCATTTTTGTCTTTATCTTAATGATTATTTTCTCTTATGATTTTTTCTCTGAACCACTTGATGATGATACAAAGCATAACAAATAACATAAGGCATACTTATCCTATTATAGGCTATCTATCCTATCCACCTTTTCACAAATTTCCATCTTATTGATCATATCCTTTCCATCTTGCATATCCTCTCATAACTTTCCATGTTGTCGCATGACATCCTTCCCATCTCGCAATTTCCTATCCATTTCATCATCCATTCATATGCTTTACTTTGGATTTGATTAATGGGCCGAATTGCATATACTTCCTTCTACTTGCATTTACACATGTCTCGCATATTGCTTTTCTAACCTATTGATAGGGCATATCTTCAGTATTCACTCCTTCATTTCTTCCTAGTTAGTGTTATTTCAAAGAATGCTTCTAGCACTTTGGAGTACATACACTATTTTAGGTATCAAATGTCAAGAGCTATTATTCATTAGCAAGCATCATCGAAGATTTTTTTATCACGATGGAATCAAAGTTACGCAACAAGATCTGAGAGCAAATCTATATATCATTTAATTTTATAAATAAACCTTAGACTTTATTTGTGTTTGTGTGGATTTCGAGTTTGTAACTTCTATTGCATTATTTACATTATTTTGATTCACATTTTTACAACATACACATCTCTGCTAAATCTTTTCTCTTCTCTTTTCTCATGCCTTTCCTTGATGAATCTCCGCACAACCAAATCTAGAAAATCACTTGCAATGTAAAAAATGGTCTACTCTTATTTTTTATTTTTTAATTACTTATTAAGCTGACAAGCTTTTCCTCTGGAGCGGACTCAATCCGTATGCAAATTTATTGTCTCACGACCTGATTTTGATTAAGCGGATTCCACCTTCTGGTTTTCAGGAAAGTGGTAATGTAGATTGCAGGCCATTTTTTACCTACTATAGTACATTCCCTGACATCACTCATTAAAGCTTTCTTTCAGTCTCTTTGTTTCATGCGGATTGCCTGGTTGGACGACACGCCTGTCCTGCCATAATCCATGTTTTCACAATGGATTTGACCCACCTGTTTGCAATCGCCATTGTAATTAAAGTTTGTTTTACCATAGATCTACTTCGATATTGGATGCAATAATAGAGCCATTTCTTTCTAATCCAAAGCTTAAGCAAAATCTACCTATACATAATGGAGCCATTTCTTACTAATCGAAAACTTCTTTTGTCATTTTTAGCCTGATTGCATAGCATACATTCAAGACAACAAGGATGGAAACAATTAAATTAAAGCATAAGCAAATAAAAATAGTTTTTCCCTTACCTTTAGATGTGCTAAAGAAATCCTTACAATAGAAAATTGTTGAAAATGGAAATTTGCCGCTGCTTGAATCTGTAGCAAGAATCCTAAAAATCTATTTTTCTGTTCGTAAAACATTTTAGGCTCTATCACTTAGTTCTTTTTTCTCACTAATCTTTACAATGCTAAAAAAAATCTCTTTCTCGTGAATCTTTACAGTGCTAAAACACCGTATCGTCTATTGAAAAAATCAGTAATTGAAATTTTATCGCTTTTGCTGAGGAAATCGGTGAATGAAAACTGTGAATAACTAAGAAGTTCATTGTGTACCAGCTGGTTGTCGGACCTCACAGATTTGCGGATTTCACCAAAACTGCTCAAGAAAACTAGGTGCGAGATGGTTTGCATTTATCCTTATAAATAACTTTTAATACATGGATGCTAGCATGACTTTTGAATTTTAATACAACACGCTTGCCCACTTGTAGCAAAGAATTAATAGTTAATGCACAAAATTATAACGTTTAATTGTCATTAAACTATAGATTTTTCTTAAACTATCTTTTCATATTTAATATGTATAGGTAGATTTTTCTTTCAAAATTCAGTAACATTTTTCATATTTTGTATCCTAACATGACATAACAATCACTAAGAACATAAACCAATCAAAGAAGGTGATATTTAAGATTTATGCTTGTCCATTATTTTGGTAATGAATTGTTACTGGACTGATGGTTTGCAACAGACAGTCTTGTAACTTAGTTATATTGCCATTAGGAACAACTTTTAGATTTGTTAGTGTGTATAAAATGAGTAAACAAGGTTGACAATATAAGTAGGAATTTATGCCAGTATAGATATTTCTAGCTGATAAACCAAACTCCTATAATGATTTCCTATCAAACTAAATGTGAGGTTTTATTGGCTAGAACTAGACAATCAATAACACTTCTCATTGTAAAAATAAGGCACAAATGATAAGTTTAAACTTTAGTATGTTTTGGACTGGAAAGTTTAATATAAATTAACAATTAAGATAGATAATAAATTATTACTAATAAAAGTTTAAAGAATAACAAATATATGTTTGAAGAAAAGAAGCTACATTGAATGTGACAAACCTCAAAACTGTTGTAAAAATGAACATAAAAGATTTTCTAAAGGAAAATGCATTTCTATTGTAGGATTTTTAGAAGAGAATGATAGAATCAAAGAAAATGATTTATCTAAATTTATTCATCTTAGAGGTGGGATAAATCAAAAGTGTTTTTTTTACCTTAGGGAAGGGTTTGACGTGGATTTCTTTCAAGGGTCTTCGCAAAGCAACACTACAACTCTTGAAGATTTTGGTGAGAGCATAAAGTAGCACAATTGGACTTTACCTTCTAGTTGAGTAATTTTATATTGATGATCAAGTACAATATTCTGAGAGTAAATTAAAAATAAAATCTGAAATGTTATTTTGTTTAAAACAAAGAAATATTTCTCTTTTGAATAAATGTATTTATCATTTATCATTATATGATATTTTGTAATTTTTCATAGATATATAAAAATCATCTTGACTAACATTTGATCATTTTTAATTTACATATAAATTAATTATCAACCATATATAATATAAAAATATTGTGGAAGTAACTATATGATTAGAAATGATAAATCAATAATAAATTAGCACCCAAGTATTAACCCTTCTCCATATGAATTAAGTGGAAAAAACTTATTGACATGCATACAGTCCTTTAAAAATCATTCCCTCATAATAGTTAATTTATATGATCACAAATGATAAATCAATAATAAATTAGCACCCAACTATTGACCCTTCTCCATATGAATTAAGTGGAAAAAACTTATTGACATGCAGACAGTCCTTTAAAAAATCATTTCCTCATAATAGTTAATTGCAGATTGCATGTTGCCAACTATTATTTTGTAAAATATGTTGGGTTAGGAGATATGACAGAAATGATTTATTTCTATTCGTTGTAAAATTTGTGTTTGCATTTGGACGTTGACACTAAAAAATGAGAAATGAAAGATTTTGCTTGGTACAAAAATTAAATTATTCTAGGACCTGTCAATTGTGTTTTTTCTCTCATTGTACATTTTATGGGTTTAATGGAAGCTTTGTAGCTCCTCATCAATGAGTTTTCTAGTAGAATACTCTATGAAATCAAGGATATTTGCATTGTAATCACAAACCAATACTAGTTTCTTTCAACAATTAGTAAAATTGTATTTTTTTAGCTTCATTTTTAGTAAATCTTCAATTAAATTTTATCTCTTAATTTCCTATCGACGTATCCCTTGAACCTCTTTTAGGTGCAAGTGCTAGTTATTAAACTTTTGATATGCTAAACATATCTTATTAAATCGATCAGGATTCCACAATCCATTGAATTTAGAGCTGGGTTTCTAGCTTTGATTGTGTATGTTTTTTAGCATCAACGTTTCAGATCACACTCTATGATTTTTACTTTTCCTTACTCTCACATCCTGATGATGGATCACAGTGTGATCTGAAACGTTGATGCTAAAAAACATACACAATCAAAACCAGAAATTCAGCTCTATAAGGGCCCGTTTGGTAGCAGGAATTGGACCAGAATTGGCATTATCTAATTCTGGATAATGCCAAATTCCATGTTTGGGTCCTTGAAAAAAAATGGAATTGGAATTCCGAAATTCTCATTTTGCCC
>MU226860.1:1544738-1571882 GCA_018584345.1 Thuja plicata
ATTCCTTAATGCATCTTCTCATTCATCTTTCGGGTGAACCAAACGGGTCAGACCATATTCCTGATTTCATTTTGAGGATAAGCATCTTCTTGAATATGCAGCATCTTCCTGAATTGACCATATCCATGATATGGTATTCCAGCTGCCAAATGGGCCCTAAACATATCTTGCCAGTGACATAACCACTACACTTCATTAGAATGTAAACAATGGTTAAATATACTTCATTATTATTACAAATTAATAAAAATTATCGTATTAAAAAAGAACGGTGTAATACTTTACCGCGTGGGACAACTTTTCCGGCAGTCTAATCATCCATGGGGTACGTATTTCATCTACAAACAATTATAACGATAACTAAATTTCTAAAAATCTTTCACCATCAATCTGAATGAACTGCAGAGCAATGCCGACATAGAAGCATAGAAGCAAAGGATCTGTAAAGTTCCATCCTAATCACTGTAACGAATGAGGTGCCTTGACGTGTCACACAAGCTTGAGGTCAATAGGCGAAAACCCTTATTGCTGAAGGAATTTTAAACCCTGTGAATTGATGACAGCATTTTATGTAACCCCGATCTCTATTGCTTCGAAGATACAAATTGTCATGCAGCTTGATAGGATTGAATTACGGCTTTTGGATTCCAATTTTGCGATCTTTATTTTGATGAATAGGTGTTGGAGTGAGGGGTTGTAGCTGAAATTGTAAGCTAATGTTAGCAATTTAAAGATGACAGCCGCACGGGAAAAAATATTCTATGAGATTTGCAACCATGCCCGGAAGTTTCCTCAAGTTCTTGACGCTGATATTCATCAGGTTTGTTTGTTTTAATGTCTCGCCTTAGTCTATTTTGCTAATTGAAGTATTATGCTGCAGGGATTTCTTTCGCATCGAAACAAATTTGATGAAATGTCAAAAACTTTTGACTACATAGTTTCATGAAAAAAACTGTATCGATAAAGATTTCATATAATCTTTTAGAAATAAATAGTATAAGTCTTTTGATGGGGAAGAAGATTTGAATTCCGCACTATCTAAATATCTGAAAAAACATAGACTTTGTCTTATAACAAACATCATAAGTTTGATGAGTGCAAAGCCTTGATAAAAAGTAATGTAGAAGCAGGTCTCTTTTGCTTCAAATAAATTTCTGAAAACATCATAAACTCCGATGAGTACAAGGGAAAATAAAACTAGAAGCACATTTCTTTTGCATCAAAATAAATTTTTAGAAACATAAATTTTGACGAGTAAAAAGCAAAAGGGAAAAACAATCATTTGCATCGAAATAAATTTCTTGAATCATTATAAACTTAAAGTTTGATGAGTATAAAGCTTTTGGGGTAAACGATGTAGAAGCGGATTTCTTTTGCATTGATCAATTTTAGAAACAACAGTAAGTTGGATGAGTACAAAGCCTTAGAAAAGAACAATGTAGAAGCAGATCTCTTTTGCATCGACACAAATCTCTAGAAGCATCATAAAGTTTGATGAGCACAAAGCTTTAGGGAAAAACAATGCAGAAGCATAGTTCTGCATAAAAATAATTTTCTAGAACCATCATCAAATTTGATGGTTACAATGCCTTACGGCAAAACTATGCAGAAGCAGATTTCTTTTATATCAAAATAAATTTCTAGAAGCATCATAAAATTTGACTAGTACAAAGTTCTTGGTGAAATCTGTTTAAAATAGTTTTGCTTTAACAATTTGGATCTCGGTGATCCATCTTCTTTGTAGTTGTTGTTTCATAGACTGAAACGTTCTTAATACATAAAGTTTGTTATTTTGATTAGGGCTTTCTGTTAGTATTCTGTGATGCTTGCATCGGTCCATTTCTGGTCTGTAGTGTGGGTTGCTTTTCTAACAATAGTTTGTAAGTTCTCTTTTAAGTTAGAATTTGCTTGGATTTGTGGAAACAGGATGAAGAAATTAGGCGCAATTGGAGGAGTGGATTTTCTTGGTTTCCAATTAGGAGTAAGTTCTCTCTTCAAATTTTCTTCGAAATTGAGTATATAATTTTGGCTAGCATAATGTTGAATGCACACAGTTGCTGCATCATGGAGATAAATAATTACATTTTTTCCCCTGTTTGCAATTTGGTTTTACAGGGTTATTGAAAAATTGTTATTTATGTCATTATATTGAGACTTGAACTTATGGTCCATTTTGGGCTCGGAATCAGACTCAGCCAAAAGAAATGGCAAAAGTTTGGAAAATTAAATCGGTTAAAATTCAAGCAAAATATAACCATAAAATTGACCTAGATCACCCAAAATTGCTGAAAATCAGTCCTTTATACTTCAAATCATGTTTTTTCTTCCTCTGGGTGCTGTAGAACAGAAATTTGGATCTTAGAGTGAGCAAGGGAGGGCGTTAGGACTATTTTACAGCTTTAATTTATTTCTCCTCCTTTATTTTCTCGTGTTGTTCTATTGAGTGCTGAGTTTCAGTGGTTGAATCAGCTGCACTTGTTTGGGCTGACTTAAATCACAATTAAGCTTCATGCGTTTTAATGAAAATTGGATTTCAAGATAGTATGTGGTTCAAGATCCATGTTAGGAAATTTTAATTATATTAGGTTCTTGGTTGCTAAGTCCATGCTTTAATATGCCATCTAAGTGATGTTATAATTTATTGTACGTTTCACTAGGTAAGATGTTTAGATTAATTTTTTTTGATGTGCAAGTTGAACATGAAATTTTAACCTTATGGAGATGTTCATGTTTTACTATCCTTGAACTGTTCTCAAAGTCTAGGAGAAGGTCCAAGAAATAAAGGTCAGATTCTTTTCACCTAGATCCATGCAAAAAGACAGTTTGCAAGAAGTGTTAAACATCCTGTGCCCCATGTTCCAACTCATCATGTCATATTCCCTTGTTGATTCTCATTTGAGTGTTTGTTTTTCTTAGTTGCCATGCCTATTTCATTATATTCGTTATTCAGTATATATGATAATTCATTGTTCTTACTATATTGTGCAAAATTCACTTTGTACAATTTCTCTATTTTTTACATGGTAGAGGTGATACATGTATTTACTATTTATTGACCCCAGGGATCCAAAACTGGGGCTTCATGGTTCCTTCTCACTTACAGTATTTCCCATGCAGCAATTTCCTTAGAGCGGAAACAAAAAATGGTGGTGTTTTGGTATTCAGTCTTTCATCTGCCATATCACATCATCATTTCTGTAATGTTTTCTCTATACTTTGACCTGCTCATTGACTCATTTTCACAGCGTGGCAATCCTCTTGTGTAATATGTCTTTATGAGCACGACCCCTTAACCACTTATCCAGTTTCACCCAAGTCACAAAACAATCAAGAACATGCTTAAGATCATGTTTACTATTCTTGAGCAAAGAAACATATAATATATTACATGCTTACTAAGTTTTTGCTGTTTGGACTTAGTACAGTGAGGATGTTTCTACAATGTTGAGAAGTTTCTCTTCAGGATTTTATTTTTTATTTAAAGGTTTAAGTTTCGTTTGAGTTCTTGATGTATTTGTATGCTGAGTTCAGTTGTATCTTTCCTGAAATGATCTGTAGAATTTCAAAATTTGCATTTTTCTTTCAAAATTTTCTTGATTGCCTTTGTTTATGTTTATTTTATACAACACCATGTGAGCCAGTAATGTAGATATTGTGAGGATTCAATAGGATAGTCTGTAATCTCTGAGTTTCAAACAAGAATTTATAGCCTTTCTTATGTAGATGTGCACGATTTTTTTTGATTGATCACACACTCTGGGAATAATTTGCAACAGGTTGTAAGAGAACTTTTTAAATTGAAGGTAAATACTTCTGAGGTATTGGCTATCCTTTTTTAATCTTGTTTTTTTGAACAGGGCTGAAACAACTTAGAATTGGCTGGCCAGCTCAGAGGGAAGCAACTGTCAGGAAGGAGGGAAAATCAATAGTTTCTTCATCAAATTGTGAATATATTGCAATCTTATTCCAGAATCAGGTTACAATTTTGAGTAAAGATGACAACTACACAGATGCTTGTGGAACCTTTACTGGTAATTGGTTTATATCCATAATATATATGTTGCTTGTATGCTAATGCTAATATATTATAATAAGCCATTTAAGCAAATTCTCATTGTTGGGAATTTAAAAAAAAAATGGGAATCTTCATTGCAAGAAGGAAATGTGAACAGATAAAGTGGTGGAAAACCTCACATAAAAAAGATGTATTACAAAATCAAGTTGCAGTTTTGTGGAGAGCTATTTTAATGTTTGTATCTGTTGTAACTCCTTGGAACTTTTAGTGCCATCAATGACTCCAGACTGACATGTTTCCTGATTAAAAAAGTTAAATATTCTCATAGCACGAGAACTGTATTTTTATAATGGTTTAACAGGGTTAATATGTGTATATCATGGACCCTTTGTAGACTCAATAATATGGTGCCTAACTTGCCATCTAGTTGTGTTCTGTTTGTTCTTGATTTCTGTGGTATCCATGCATTTTTGTGAAATCATCACATGCTGAAGCTTATGGAGTCCATATAAAAGTATATTCTACTGGAATTTGTTAGGTTCTAAATAGAAATAAATACGAATAGTAGGATGTTCACAAAAATGAAAGCAGCTCAAAGCCTTAAAGAAAAAACAGAGTTTCACAAAGCCTGAAGCTATCGAATCCAAATCTGATTTTCCAGCTAAATTTGCAAATTAACTTAGGAACACTCCTTGTGCCACTTTATATAAACTGTTGTGACTAGCTGGAGGATGTTTGAAGCATTTGGGAATTATTTTTGAAAATGACTATCCAAAACTATATTTCCTCATACTGCAAAAAATGTGGCTTCTGACATGCATGCATACCAAAGCAAGTCAGCACACTTTCCATACATCGAGTACAAATATTCCCCCCCCTCAACCTACCTATATATTTCATGAGAGTCATAGAGATTATATAAAATATCTAGGGTGGTGTTGATGTGAGTTTTGCGACCAGTTCAACATGCAGGACGAAACACTTAGTATTCCAAGATGAAACACCAAATATCTAATCCTCTCTTGAATAAGGAAGCTTAGATGCTAAACAATGTGTATGATTGTGTGATCAACTAAGACAACCTCAAGGTTCCTTCTTATTGTGGACTTAACTTAGTTGTGTTGATGTGATATGCCGGGTATCACTTGGGGACTTACGCTATTCATTCAATGGCTATCAACATTGCAAATGCGAATGATGGCTCTTCAACTACTTCTAATGAAACAAATTGCAAAAGATAAAGTGTTTAGGGAACTAAGCTAACTCTACAATGTAAGATACTATTGATGGTGAGGTGAGACTCTAACTAGTCCTTGCTTCGTCAAATCAACTACCCATAGGAGGGTGCTTGCTTCTAAGGATGCAGGTGATGTAGAGGCTTGGTGACAGATGACAAATACTCAATCCCAACTCCTTTTATGGTCCATACAATCCTAATCAAGCAAAGGCTTTATACAATCTAGTTCTTCAACATAAGACACTTGTCTTCTTTGAGGTGCTTTGACCAACACATGGCACTTGTTTACAAACATGAGAGAGGTCACATCAACAATGTCACTCAGCCGTTTACAGATCCCAAATAACTGCTAAACTTTTGACACAAACTTGTTACCAAGTTCAACCGACCTTGTCCCTCAAGCAACTTGTCCTACTCCTTGTTCCAAGAGGGTTACAATACACCACCTATGCAGAGATGGTTTAGATACCTTGTGGAGAGTTATTCTGATCCTAGGGACCCAAACATCATTGTTTCATTCACCGAAACAAACCCACAACTTCTTTGGATGGTACTTGCCTCACAAGTGCTACTACTTCCTTGTAGCCCTATTTTGGGACTAATCAGATCTTAACTCCCAAACTTCCCAAACAAGCCACCAAACAAAACAATGTTTCAGATACCCATTAAAGAGTTACAAAACATATTCCAACACCATCATTAGGTCCCTCAAGTGACGGGGTCAAAATGCTACTGTTCACACAGACCTAAAGGGCAATTAGGCCTCCATCTTCAAAGCAAACCCTCTTCAAATGACTTGTCCAACACAACCAATGCTTGAAGTAGTTCTGTCTCATCTCCAATACACCAAATCCACCATCCTACAGTGCCTAAACCTCTCAAAAATCTTGCTGCTACACACTTTGCTTTGCTTCCGGGCCTTTCACATAGGGATGCCAGGCCTAGGGCATCTTACCAAAATTCACCATCGCCTTGGACCACTCTGAAACCACTAGAATCTTAAAATACATACCTAAACCTAACATTCTCCAGAGAATTGGCAATTTTGACTGGTGGAATGTCAGGTTTTTATTGACTAGGTTTGTGAGGATTTCAGAGCTGTCTGGACAAATACCTCTATAACTTGCACAATTCTTAATGTATCTGTACCAAACCAACTGCAATGTAAAGGTAACTCAAAACACTAACCAAACATGTGCATTAGATCTCCCTACTAATACTCAATCCCAACTCCTTTTATGGTCCATACAATCCTAATCAAACAAAGGCTTTATACAATCTAGTTCTTCAACATAAGACACTTGTCTTCTTTGAGGTGCTTTGACCAACATATGGCACTTGTTTACAAACATGAGAGAGGTCACATCAACAAGGTCACTCAGCCGTTTACAGATCCCAAATAACTGCTAAACTTTTGACACAAACTTGTTACCAAGTTCAACCAACCTTGTACCTCAAGCAACTTGTCCTACTCCTTGTTCCAAGAGGGTTACAATACACCACCTATGCAGAGATGGTTTAGACACCTCTTGGAGAGTTATTCTGATCCTAGGGACCCAAACATCATTGTTTCATTCACCGAATCAAACCCACAACTTCTTTGGATGGTACTTGCCTCACAAGTGCTACTACTTCCTTGTAGCCCTATTTTGGGACTAATCAGATCTTAACTCCCAAACTTCCCAAACAAGCCACCAAACAAAATAGTGTTTCAGATACCCATTAAGAGTTACAAAACATATTCCAACACCATCATTAGGTCCCTCAATTGACGGGGTCAAAATGCTACTGTTCACACAGACCTAAAGGGCAATTAGGCCTCCATCTTCAAAGCAAATCCTCTTCAAATGACTTGTCCAACACAACTAATGCTTGAAGTAGTCCTGTCTCATCTCCAATACACCGAATCCACCATCCTACAGTGCCTAAACCTCGCAAAATTCTTGCTGCTACACACTTTGCTTTGCTTCCGGGCCTGTCACATAGGGATGCCAGGCCTAGGGCATCTTACCAAAATTCACCATCGCCTTGGACCACTCTGAAACCACTAGAATCTTAAAATACATACCTAAACCTAACATTCTCCAGAGAATTGGCAATTTTGACTGGTGGAATGTCAGGTTTTTATTGACATCTTGCCAAACCCTAGGTTTGTGAGGATTTCAGAGCAGTCTGGACAAATACCTCTATAACTTGCACAATTCTTAATGTATCTGTACCAAACCAACTGCTATGTAAAGGTAACTCAAAACACTAACCAAACATGTGCATTAGATTTCCCTACTAATCTGTACAACTCCGTACAAGAGCACTGTTACACAGAGAAACGTGGAAATCAGAATGTTCTTTATTAATGGCAATCAAAATTGGTAACTTTTTCCATGCCTCGACCCTCAGAGGCATTTATAGACTTGTTACAACGATCTCAACTGAATCCAACCGAATTTCAAACAATATGACCGTTGGAATTCAAAGTTGCACAAAGTTGCTCAAATATTGCAAAAGTTGCTCAAGCAACTTTTTGCAATTTCGCAATTGTGCACTTTTTTGACATCATAAGACCTCTCTTGCTCCTACCACATTACAAACATGTCAACTATGACTAATAGGACATAAAAACATTATTCCTACCCTATTCCCACACTATTGGGATGTTTGACGGTTGACCTATTTTGACCAATCAGGACCTTCATTACAATATAAGAGCAGTTTGGCCTTTAGGCCTTACAACTTGACTCATTGTTGAACATCATGACACAAAATGGTCTTAGTGACCTTATTACAATTCAAAATTTCACAAATGACTTTATAGGTCCATTGGTGCCTTGCACTAGCAGGGATGATTTTCATATTGTCGATACTCGTTTAAATACCCATTGAAGGCACAATCCAAATGAACATCTCCAAGTGAAGTTAAGTGCTTGCAATAGGGCCCAGACTACCCTTACACTGATACTTGCAATCAACACGTATTAAAAGGTATGGCCACCAGTTTCACCATGATTCACCAACAACAATATCTTCCATTCATCTACTATACTACTTCGACTCAACATAAAAAATCCTATTCTAAGTGAGGAAATGTAGAAACCATGCAGTACTCCAAAATAATGCAAGTAATGCACCATAAAAACCAACAATGAATTTGCAATTATTTTGGTAGCATTATAGTAACAATCACAACAAGTCTCTCCCTGTACAAATGATAAGGCCTTGCATCTTAGAGGGTGCTCAAATACAATGAATGGCAGATTGATTTGGAATCGATGGTCAAGATTAAGCCAATACAACCGTATTTCAACTAACAGCTACCTTAAGCCACTTTATAGAATGCTTGGGTCTCTTAGCTTGGCCTGACTTTGGTACCATGCTGAGCTCTTCATAGACCAGCTAGGACTTGAACCTAGAATCTTCCATTTCCCGTTGGATTGCTCTACCACTGAGCTAGTGGCCCTTATAGGACCAGCCAATCTTGGTTTGGATGTGGCTTATTTCCAATAGACGTTTCATGAGTTAGTGGCAGCTGGACTAATCCAGATATATGTAAACATACAATGATATTCAGTCTATGAAGGCAAAGCCTTTCTAGGACAAGAGGGCATATTACATACCTAATTGTCTTTACTTACCAAGGGTTGCTATGAAGTGTGTTATCTCACCTTAGAGAGACAATACCTAATATGTCTGTTGGCTCATGTATACCCTATTAACTATTAGCTCTATTCTTAGCTTTCCTTTTCATATTCACTCACATTTCTATTTATGCAATTCCTTATACATTTCTTCATGTATATCTGCTCAATGTACTACAGAATCTGTATTATAATCTGGATTAGAAGGGACAGAAACTTCATTATCCATAACTGTGAACACCTTTCTGGGGGACTCAATAGAACTATGTAATGATTCGACGCCATCCAATCTGATTGAGGATGAGAGATAATACTTGCTGAAAATTGTATACATAGGCTCCTAGTTGATTACATGTATCTGAAAATTCGATTGTAGCTTACAAAGGCACTCCATGACTTTTAGAGCCAGTCCTGAGAGAACTTGTCCAGGTGTATGAAATCGTAGGAAGGTTGTATTATGGCTTTACTATTGTATTCATATTCTGTAAGGAAAAAGCCAGATACAAGGGCATGTTATATACCTAATTAAGTGTCATTGGTTATCAAATGTTGCTGTGAAGTGTCTTGTCCTGTGATCATCTTAGAGGGACAAGACCTATCCTACGTGTTCCTTGACTTGTATGCATACCTTATTAGTTATTACCTATCAGCTATATTTGCCGCTTTCCTATTTCTTTTTTGTACATATTTCTAACTGTGTGATCCTTAACATATTATTTTGTAGTACAGACCCCTTGGTATAATTCATAATCTGTATTATTATTCACCATGAATACCTTGCTGAGAGACTGAATAGGGCTATGAAATGATTCAATACCATCCAAGCTGGTTGAGGAAGGTCGGGTGACAATACTAACCTTAAAAATTAGTTACAGATGTTGAAGATTTGATTTTGTAAGGAATACCTTGTATATGAAGGATACAATTTAATATGCAAGGTAGCTCCAAGATGCAAAGGAATTTTCCCTCTGTAATAAAAAAACATGTTTAGGCTTTGACCTCAAGGTACTTCCAACTGCAATTCCATTTATGAAACAATGTTAAAGGGAATAGAATAGTGCATCTATCTTGTTTGGTGGAGGGTGTGTTGTTGTTTGAAAAAATAATATTGCATCTTTCACTCCTAATTAGAATTTTTAGTGTTACCTAACGGCATCATTATATTTTATGTTTCAACTGCCACAGCTCTGCCTGAATCTGAGGCTTTCTTGTATGGAGTTTGGGTGGATCATTGGAATATTCTTGCAGTATCTGATAGCTTGGATACTATATACTTTCTAAAACCAAATGGAGAAGAGCTGAAAAGGATTCCAAAAACCAATTTACAAGCAACAGGGGCAATTATTGGATTATTTGTATGGGAGGATCAGACTGTTAATAAATCTGATAGGTATTTTTTAATTTCTAATTTTTTTTCTTTTCTATGATGTTTATAAATGAATATGGTATACAGAACTTTTCAGAAATTATGAAACACTTATTTCACAATTCTCAAATTGTTAAGTTTGCCATTCTTTATCTAAATGGACAGTAATTTTGCAGGTATAATATCATTGTTATTACAGCGGATTGTTTTCTACACCAGGTTGTTGTTGACGGGGAAAATATTGCAATTACTTCTTCCGTCAGTAAGCCAGTCCAACAGTTAAAACTAAGAAAGCAACACCCCTTTGGTATCTCATGTTCTTGCTTTCACCAAGGACTTTCTATGCTTGTTTTGGCAGGGCCTATAAGAATGAATGAAAAAGACGAGGGTGTTGCAGGTGAGTTCCATAATAGGATTGCAGTTTTCACATTAATTCTTCTATCCAGTTATATGTGTGACCATTATAGGATTTTGTTCTGGAACATAATGTTTCAACAAGTTGGGGTTCTTTCCTAAAGATGAAAGAATACATATTTACTGAGCCAAGAAGTGTTGTTTATTTATTACCGTCTTAATTCCATGATGTAAAGAATTTATCTTAATGAACTTACAAAGCTTCTGATAAAGCTTGTGTATATATTTGTTTAAATTTACAATAAAATCTAAGAACCTACTTTAATTTTGTATTATTGCATTCAGGAAAATCTTGATTTTCTTCTATTATTTTTATAACATTTTTCATTTCTTTTACAATTCAGGTATATATGGTCTATCTGTCTGGCGCTTAACAAAGACATTAGATCTAGAGCTGATCTGCTTTCATTCGCAACTTAGAGGAGTACTATCTTTCCCAAAGAGTCACTCGGGACCATTTGTTTCTCCAAAATTGATCATTGCATCTTGCGGCAGGCATCTTGCAGTCTTGGATATGACAGAAAACTTGTCCGTCTTAACCCTAGAAGGGAGGCCACACTCAGATGAAATTTCACTTAGTGAAAATATTATGAAAAATTTAGATGAAGGAATAACTGCTGCAAGTCTACATGGCATTAGAGATATTGCATGGTGGTCTAAGGGAAAACTTCTGGTTGCAAAAACAAATGGTGCTGTTAAAGTAGTTGATATCCCTAGTTTCAACAATATTCTAGGAGAGGTCCCACTGTTTTCTTCACCAGTAGTGGGCAAAAATCAACAATCCGAAGGGCATGTTTTTGTTTTAGAAACTTTATTTTCTGAGCATTTATCAGAAGAGATGTCTAATTCTGTAGAGCAAAAAAAGTCTGAGGATGTACTAGATAATAGGAAGAATTCTCCCCACACTAATCCTGAGAATGGAAGCAGAGGCGTCGGATGGAAGTTGATATCTCTATTGGAACAATCAGCATCTCAAAAATATAAAACACTAATAAACTGTCAGAAATATGAGGCTGCAAATCAGTTTGCTATCCAGCAAGGACTTGATAAAGATGAAGTGTTCAAGTCTCAATGGCTACATTCTGATTATGGAAAAGAGGCAATCCAAAAACATTTGTCTAATATTGAAGACCGAAGTTGGGTGCTTTCTGAGTGCATAGATAAGGTAGGTTCAAGTGTAGATTCTATACATGCTATTCTCTCATATGGGCTTCTTGAGACAGAGAATTACAAATTTCAAGGAAACCAGAAACCTGATAGCAGTACAGCGTGGAAATCTTGTACGATGAGACTTCGACTACTGCAATACAATGACAGGCTTGAAACATTTTTAGGAGTCAACATGGGCAGGTAAACTTACATTTGGATTCTATATATAACTGCATGTTCAAATTATTTATTCAGAGCCTTATTTGGAAACTGTCTCAAGTATAGAATAAAGTTTTAGGGTCAGCATTAATTAGTATGGGGCTAAGATGCAGTTTGGGGAGCCTTGTGTTTAGACTCCTTTGCTTGGCCACTGAGATATGACACGTGACATGAACATTTTTCTTTGATAATCAGAGTGTGTCTACTTTATGCCATATTCCCTTGTTTGTTCACAAGATTTGTCTTGAATTCTTCCTGTTGTAGTTGCTATCTTCTTCCTATTATGAGAGTTATATTTCCTCGCACCATAGAAGGGAAATAATTAGGCTACCAATATAGTGAGTCCATCATCTGAACATGGAATATTTACTTTATGAAAACTGAAATAGATAGAAAGGAACCAAAACAAATATATATACACATATATCAGAATATCTATGTGGTGAAAATCCTTCTGGGTAGGAAAATGTCATGGGAAAAGCATACAACTTTATTCCATGTGAAAAAATGGATGTATAAATGTGGTATTGAGTCTTGCCCTTTGTAATGTCCCTTTTTTAACTTGCCCTAGAGTTTTTCCCTAAAATCACAATTGCACAAGGTTAGGGTTAGGGTTTACCATGTATAGGGTTTTCTTTAATTGTGTAAACCATAAATTGGAATCCTAAAATAATATTTGTATTGATTTATTGTTATAAAGCCATAGCTAGATTTCTTTTAATTAGAAATAATCATATATGAGAAATGTAAATTTGATCAAAAGATTGCTAGAATTAACTTCGACGTGATTCAACCATAGGGAGGAAAAGGGAGGAGGGTTTAATAAGGTGTCCTAGAAACCTCCTACCCTAGGCCCAAGAGCGGATACATTGTTCCCTCTTGGCCTCCTGTGGCTCTTTAATGCATATGAGGTGGGCTACCTAGTGTCGGTTCCTATCGCTGTTTCCCTCCATCTAGCCACCCTCAACTTGTCTTCTCTGATTGGAATGTCCACTTCCCACGATAGGGATTGTGAGGGTCCTTCACAACAGGGTGTCCCAAAAGTCTACCCTTCCTAAGCCCAAAGGCAGTCCACCTTGTCCACCTTTGGCCCCACGGGACTCCTTTGTCACCGCATGGAGTGGTGTACTTAGAAAGTGACCTCATCGCCCTTTCCCCCGATTGGGAATCCTCACTTCCCCATCATGGATGAATACATCAGTTAGAGATGAAAACACATATAATGCCTTATCTGAATCATTTAGTCTATATGCCCACAAATCATAGTTAATGAATCAGCAATGGATCTACTATGTTATGGTAGACAGACATAAACAACCATGCATTGTATCTCAGAGTAATATAAGAAGCCATATGCAAGTACTAGCTGTATGCACATAATCCAGTAATGAGCAGTCACAAATGGTTTTCCCTATGCCATGTACACATATAGAGATATTCATACCAGAGATTGCAGATTATAATAATGAACTGTTATAGGTTTGTCCTTACTATCAATGTCTGCCCCATTTTTCTTCTATTTTGATGATTGATAGAATAATTTCCTTTGATTTGATGATTTGATACTTTAGTGAATGATTGATTGAATGTGGAATTCATAGATTGAAGAGTGATGACTGAGTGAGTTCTGATTTGATGTATTAGCGAGTGATGATAGATAAATGATCCTTGAATACTTGGAATGATTTCTCCTTTATACATTATTGGTGGAAGGGTCACCACCTTTCATAAGAATTGAGTCACCACTTTCCATTGTGGCCATTTGAGAATAATATATTACTCCCCAACTTTATCTCCCTTGGATGCCCTCGTCAAATGAAACCCTCTCCTCTTTATACCTTTCAATGTGAGGAAGAGTCACATCTCTTGATCATGTCTGCCCCTTGCAATGGTCACACCCTTTCACAACTACCACCCTTCGAAAGGGTCACAACTCTTCATTATTGCTGCTCCTTTGGAAGTTACTTCCTTCTTCTCTTTGCCTTCTTCCTCCATTAATCCTCCTTAATTCCTATGCTCCCCCTTATGCAGATCAGAAATGTCTTATATCTCGAAATAGAACTTACTATGATTACCTTCCTTATGATGATCCCTTATTGCATGCCTTCAAAAAATGACTCTCTTCCCTATTCATATCTTCATGATGGGAGAGTCGCAACCTTTCATTATTACAACCTTTCAAGAGAGTCACAACCCTTCATCCTTTATGCCCTTTGAAAGAGTCACAACCTTTTATAACTACCACCTTTTTAAAGAGTCACAACCCTTCATCATTACAACCCTTTGCCTTTTGAAGGAGTCACTTCCTTATTCTTCCTTCTCCATTAATCCTATCTTGATTCACACCTTCAAACTATGTCTCCTTTGTATACTTCTCCTTTGAGTCTGCATAGACTTCCCTTCTCAATTTGCATCAGCATATTCTTTTATATCTGCATATATTCCTCCTTTACATCTACATATTCTCTCCATACAATTCTGCTATAAATTCTTCTTACAATTATGCCTTCAACCTTTCTTTGATGATCTTCCCTTTTTATCTTCTCCTTTGCAGTTTTGCAAATGTAAGTCTGATATAAATTTCTGCTCCCCCTCAAATTCACTCTACATTGTACAACATCTTAATACATCTCCCAAGAGTGGTGTCGCTCCTTCGTTTTAAATGCATCTTAACTAATCTTAATTGCCGCTTTTATTTCTAATTCATGTTTATTTCTGAATTCTTCTCCAATTCCAACCTGATTATTTCATATTTCATTTTCCAATTTTCCTTGCCCCATCCATGCTCCCTTTCAAAGGAAATCTTCTCCCTTTTTTATATCTTATGTTGAGGGAGTCACAACTCTTCACTACATGCCCCTTGACCTTTCATTAAACTTTACTAACTTGTAATTATTTTTTATTATATTTTTAATTTTCTTAATTATTAATTATTATTAAATCATATTTTAGAAAGGGTACATTACACCCTTCTTGGAGTGGTCTCACAGAGTCTTGATTTCCTTGGAGCTTGGATGCACTCTAATTTGCAAAACCCTTGTTATCAGCTCCAAATCGCTGGAAGTGTGTCCGGTGAATGATCCTTTTAACAATGGCAAGATTGTAGTTGATGTAGTTTCTGTATCTCCTCTGCACCTTTGTCTATTTATGCTTATTTGGTTGGTTTCTTGACTCTTCAATATCGTTTGCTCCTTCAACTTCCCGACTTTTGAAGCAAAATGTGAATAAAAAGTTTCCACTTGTCAAAGTTTTGTTTCCTCCAGTTGGAAAAAAGATTTTTTTGGTCGTGGATTAGCTTTTTTTCATTGCAGATTTGTTTTCTCATTCTCAGATTGATGTGCAGATGCAGTTTCACTGGTTAAACAAGCAAATATATCAATGAACTTTGGTATGTAAGTAGAATGGGTTGTCTAGTTACTATCAGTTTTCAGGTTATTATGACATGATATGGAGGTATAGTTTCTGCAATGAGACTTCTAATTTTTGGGTGGATGCAATGTCATTCCTTGTTTCTCATTGTGATAGGAAAATACATCAGAATTTCTTAAATTTCCTTTAGATTGCAGGGACTTGTTTTGAACATTTAATATACTTGTACCTCAAATTTCAAGTTTTCATGTTGCCATTTGCATGTGGTCCTACAATGAATGTATTGTAGCTACTTGTGGTCAACTACCCATTCACTATCTATTCACCACTGTTTGTTTCCATCCCTTGCTGCAAGTAAGTGTAATGGTACCTTGGCTGTTGGCCTAATGAATGACTTCGCTAATAAATTTCAGACCATACCTTCCCATTTGGAAGGCTATTTAGTCTTCTGCACAAAGTATTAAGTAGATGGGAGATTCCTTTTACCATTTCTCTTTCAGTCTCATTCTACCTCTCTTTGAATTTTAAGCTGAGCTTCTTGCTGTACTATTGCAATGCTATCAATAGCTTTGGTCACTTCTAGACCTACTTCCTCCATGTCAAGTAGAGTGTTTTGCTTGCATTCCCAAATCTCTTGGCTCAATTAGTGGTCACAATAGAAATCCTTTATTTCTTGTATGCATTGACAAGCAATGATTGCTGATATTTGACCAAGTAGTAATTCTATCTTCTCATGAAGATTGTATCTTTATCCTACTTGTACACATATCCCAACTTCAAATATTAATTGTTACTACAACACCCTTGACTTCATGTGTGGAAGTAGAAGCTAAAGCAACCTTGTTTTATGAGTGTCATCTCTAATCCTTATGAATCCACATCACTAGTTATGTTTGTAGATGATTATGTGATATCACATTGGCAGCTTTTATACTGGAAAGTCCCTTGATCAAGACTATTTTCACTTGGATGTTGATGTAGAAAAGCTATTCCTGCTCCTTGTATGTATTTGCCTCATCTTCTAACACCACTATGTTTTTCTTTGAAGTTCATTTCACCTTTTATATCCCAATGAGAGATGAATTTTATTTCTATCCTCTTAAATTTGGTATTCTTTATTTCCTTGTACTGCATTTTAATTCTTGTGTATTTTGCAATGTAGTTTTTAACATCTCTTATAAGTTATAACCATGTTAATATTCCACAAATGGTTATAAATTATAATGTTTCTTGTCTTTACTCTTGGAATCTTCTGTAATGTCCCCATTTTTAGCAGGTCATTGAATTGATGGTGCCAGGTCATTATTGCGATCCTCGTGGTCTGGCGAGAGGTGTTTAGAGGGTCATTGGTGTGAACTTACTATTTATAGTAAGTCCATGGATAGTTCCGATGAGCTTTGATGAGTTAGAGGAGTTGAATGATGCTCTCAGTTTTCATTTCTGGCTTCCGGTTTTGGCTCCAAGAATCTTGGAGAGCGTCTATTTTTAGTAAGTCACCCTTTCAGGTTCATTCATCATCTTTCATCATCAGGATCACTCCTGTGCAGACAGCTTTCGATTCAAATGCTTCTTTAGTTGTTTTCGCAAGACGAGTGGTTATTATTATTATTTAATTAAATTTTCTAAGGTTGCCATTTTTGTTGGTATTATATGCTAGATACCTTAGTGTTATAGCTCGTTGGAACCAGGATGAAAAGTTTTAAATCTTGGGCACAAGAAACAGGGACCTTGCGTGTCATAATTTCATGATATTGGTGAAAAGGTCATTTTTGGAGCCAAATGAGTTAATAAATTATATTATTCAATATGTGCCTAAGTATAAAAAGTGTTTTAAGTGAAAAGTGTGTGAGAGAACACTTTTTAATAATAAAAGCAATGCTTTGTGAAAGGAAAATCATCTATTGAATATTTTATAATTTTTCTTCTTGAGCCTTGGGCTAGGGTTTTTGAGTTCTTCACTGCTGCAATTATGCTGAGGTAAACAATTGCAAGATCTCTCTACTGTATTTCTGTGGCTAAGGAGAGAATTGGATTTATTCTGGAGATTATTATCTGAGGAGTTTGTTGATAATTAATTTGCACACTGAGAGTGCAATTATTTCTGGAATTGATTTTGTCATTGAACTAAGACCTGCATTAAGAGGTCGATTTGATTGGAGTTTGCTGAGGAGTGAACCAGAGATTTATTTGTTATTTCTGGGCAGAGAATATAGTGACGTTGGAGTGCACTCTGCTGGCCGCACGTGGAGATCTTCTGTTCATGCGTGCTGGAGCATCAAATTCAAGAGTAAATGCAGACCACATGACTAATTTGGGATCATTCGCATGCCTGTAACTGTATTACAGTGAGGAACGTGGATGTTGGTTGGCTGTAATCACAACACCAGATGTATATTGGCAAATCTCAGGTTCCATTTCATTGTTGTATTTGCTAAATAATTAATGAATGCATTTTCCAGAATCTATTAATAATAAATATGCCGGAAATGATTTTGACTGTGGATTGAAAATCACAATTTGAAATTGATTATATAAATAAAGGGATACTTTTTTGCAAAGCTATTATTCTGTGGTTGCAAAATCTATCAATTCTCAGCAGAGCGATTCAGGCTCATTACAGTGGTATCAGAGCGGTTTTCTTGCCATCCTGTGGGGATTGTAAAAATTGCGTGAGTGATCATCACTCTATTTTCCAGTATGGACAGGTACAAGAAAACATATAGCCATAGACAGAGGAGACCATTAGACAGTTTGTCTGAATTCAAAAAGTAAACTGATGCCTTGGTTAGACAGTTGAATCGTAGTCGGGATATTCAGAACAAGATTTGTGAACAATTGCCAGATCCGGCTACCATTGACAAAGCGACTAGATACATGGTTTCGTTCTTAGGCAAATCTTCTTCTTGCAGGACACAGGATACGAGACAGGTTGACATGGTGAGGGAGGTCAGGAGAGATTTGCGGGATGATTTCACAGCTGCACTTAGGCCTAGCACATCAGTGGCAGGGATCAGTGCCCCTCCAGTTGAGTTACCCCACACTTTGATTGTAGGGTCATTACCTATCTCAGTGGACGAGCACATGACAATAACACAGGCCGACAGTTGCATGGAGACTCAACACTCAGTTGATGATCCGGTGATACAACAAGAGTTGACACCTGCATCTGATTTATGTAGCACACCGGATTGTATTATAGAGACAGACAACGAATTATGTTTTGATTGCCATGTTGATAGTTCTATGGTCGATGTTGAGGGAGTTGCTAATAGTGGGAGTGCTGTAGTGTTGGAGGATATGATGGTGGACTCTGGATCGCCAGAGGAGGATACCACTTTTGAGGACTGCCTTGAAGAGATGGAGTTAGATAGTATAGATCTGGATAGCGGCAGTCCTGAGATGGGGTTAGTGCAGGAGATCCTAGTACTCTCCTGTGTTGAGGATTTGAGCATGGAGTCCGCATGTGATGATACCAGTGTTGAGTCAAAGACAGTAGGCACAGACTCATGCCAGCATGACTTAGATGCATTTGTTAGTAGGGAGTCAGAGGAGGTTCAGTTCGAGTCACCAGAGGAGGTAGAGCCTTTGTTAGCATCTTGGTTTGCTACCGATGCTTTCTATGTGACCCCTGAGGGTGACTTCATCAGTGGTGAGTCATGTTTGTATCAGACCCTAGGAGAGGACTCCGAGTTGCTGGAGATTGCAGATGGTATTATATGCTGGATACCTTGATGGAGATGTGTCAGATGCTAGTACTCCGTTTGAGGATGTGAGTTCAATTGTTAGTTTACAGAGCTCAGATGACAGCACACTAGGGGATAGTGTTTTTGAAAGGAGTATGTTGGGTACCACTTCTATTCACAATACAGACAGTGTTGCAGGGGTGATGCGTAGGAGGCCTATTATTCAGAGTCATCATGTGTCTAGTCAGTTGAGAGTCAGCAAGCATGATATCTTTACCACATTCGGGCATTTTGATGCTGCTCGACAGCTGCTGGCTGTTCATGGATGGGGTGCTCCTACGGATGATGAGCATGGTAGTTGTTACTTGTCTTTGACAGAGATTCATGCCTTACGGGAGGTTGTCGGAATTTTGAGACAAGACTTTTTTCGGTTGGTAGTCGACTGAGATCACCTAGTTGGGTGGGGAAGTACAACATATGAGGCACTCTTGGATAGAGAGGACGAGGTGAGTGAGCTTACTCGGGAGCTCACGACGACTTCCGAGGTTTTAGAGAGCACTTAGTTGGCTCTCCAGGAGTCACTGGTTCAGTTAGCAGAGGTGACTGTGGAATTGGAGCAGCTTCAGTCTCCACCGGCACTAGATCCAGTGCAGTTACATATTGTGGTGTCTGGTGATTTGATGATGTCCACAGTTGGGGTTGTTGGATGTGATGGTGTTGGGGATACATCCACCCTTGATTCTAGTGTTGGAAGTACAGGTTCACTTCCATCGGATACTTGTGCAGTTGAGTTAGGCACTGAAGTAGAGGGTTGCAGTGTGCCTGACTTTGAGGTGGATATTCTGGTTGCGATGGATACTCCAGTTGGTAGCATTGTGTCAGGTGATATAGTACAAGACGTTGTAGGTAGTGTAGTGGACCCATCAATGTTCAATGTTTCTGTTCATGACACTACTCCTTTGATTGCTCAGCAAGGAGGCATGGTATCACCCGAGTTGGTTGTTAGTGATTGCATAGCTGGTGATGATAGGCAGCTAGCTACGTCACAGTTACACGATGACCATTTATGGATCCAAGGGGAGCAGATGGATGCTACCACCTATAAATTTTACTGCACAGAGTCATTCTTGGATCATCTTCTTGAGAGTTCAGAATTTCGTGAGGGATCTTACCAAGCTTCTGAGGGTGTTCTCATTCGGGGTACTGGCGCGATTCGGCGTTTGGTGAGAGATTGTAGGTACCTTGACTACGATGCTCCCTCACAGAGATTTTGAGGTTGGGTTTGCTAAGAGGGTCACCCAGGACCCTGTCCAACCAATTGTGCAGAGTTCAAGATTGGAGCCATCTTTGGGTTCGCGACTGGGGGATGATGAGCCTCTGACCGAGATCAGAGCATTTTATCGTGTTTACACAGTGAGGAGTGCTCATTATTTTTCCTTTGACCCACATGTTGATGAGTTGCTGGCACATAGATGTGGGTTGGCTCCTAGTCTTTATCATCTGTTATGTGATGGGTTCACGCCATCAACTGTTGATGGGAGTTTTGGCTTCAAGTTAGTAGCAGGTAACTTGCAGAGTTATGGTGATTGCAGAGATTATACGATGGGTGGATATCCGGGTCCTGGTACAGCTTTGTTCAGGGGTATTTATCATTGTTGTGCAGATGGTCTACACACTCAGTACAGGACAGTTGGGTGTGCAGGGGGAGTTCAGTGTGTACGAGATCCGAGTCACCCATACATCTTGGGTTTTGATGGTCCTGAGATTTATTTCTCTTGGGATCCGAGTAGAGATAGATTTTGTACGGGAGTGTGGGTGAGTGGTTGTTATGGATCTTTTTACAGAGTCATCCCGTTTGTTTTTCAGGGGATGCTACAGGAGCCTGCACTTTGCGCCAGAGGCATGGCTTACAGTTTTTCGTGGGATCCAGGTGGATTGTGATGTTTCTTGTTCCGGTGATTGCTTGGGGACAAACAATCTTGGGGAGGGAGGACTGTAATTTCCCCATTTTTAGCAGGTCATTGAATTGATGGTGCTAGGTCATTATTGCGATCCTTGTGGTCTGGCGAGGTGTTTAGAGGGTCATTGGTGTGAACTTACTATTTATAGTAAGTCAATGGATAGTTCCGATGAGCTCCGATGAGTTAGAGGAGTTGAATGATGCTCTCGGTTTTCATTTCTGGCTTCTGGTTTTGGCTCCAAGAATCTTGGAGAGAGCGTCTATTTTTAGTAAGTCACCCCGTTAAGTTCATTCATCATCTTTCATCATTAGGATCACTCCCGTGCAGACAAATTTCGATTCAGATGCTTCTTCAGTTGTTTTTGCAAGACGGGTGGTTATTATTATAATTTAATTAAATTTGCTAAGGTTGCCATTTTTGTTGGCATTATATGCTGGATACCTTAGTGTTATAGCTTGTTGGAACCAGGATGAAAAGTTTTAAATCCTGGGCACAAAAAACAGGGACCTTGCGTGTCATAATTTCATGATATTGGTGAAAAGGTCATTTTTGGAGCCAAATGAGTTAATAAATTATATTATTCAATATGTGCCTAAGTATAAAAAGTGTTTTAAGTGAAAAGTGTGTGAGAGAAGACACTTTTTAATTATAAAAGCAATGCTTTGTGAAAGGAAAATCATCTATTGAATATTTTGTTGGTCTCTTGTTGGACATTAATAAATTTATCTTATCTTATCTTATCTTGAGCCTTGGGCTAGGGTTTCTGAGTTCTTCACTGCTACAATTGTGCTGAGGTAAACAATTGCAAGATCTCTCTACTGTATTTCTGTGGCTAAGGAGAGAATTGGATTTATTCTGGAGATAATTATCTGAGGAGTTTGTTGATAATTAATTGGCACATTGAGAGTGCAATTATTTCTGAAATTGATTTTGTCATTGAACTGAGACCTGCATGAAGAGGTCAATCTGATTGGAGTTTGTTGAGGAGTGAACCAGAGATTTATTTGTTATTTCTGGGCAGAGAATATAGTGATGTTGGAGTGCACTTTGCTGGCCGCACATGGAGATCTTCTGTTCTTGCGTGTTGGAGTATCAAATTCAAGAGTAAACGCAGGCCGCGTGACTAATTTGGGATCATTCGCGTGCCTGTAACTGTATTACAGTGAGGAACACGGATGTTGGTTGGTTGTCATCACAACACCAGACGTCTATATTGGCAAATCTCAGGTTCCATTTCATTATTGTATTTGCTAAATAATCAATGAATGCATTTTCCAGAATCTATTAATAATAAATATGCTGGAAATGATTATGACTGTGGATTGAAAATCACAATTTGAAATTGATTATATAAATAAAGGGATACTTTTTTGCAAAGTTATTATTCTGTGGTTGCAAAATCTATCAATTCTCAGCAGAGTGATTCAGGCTCATTACATCTTCTCAGCTTTGGAAGTATCTTTTTGTCTATTTTAATGCAAAGAGCCTTTGGGCCGGTCTCATTTATACTCGTGACAATAGTTACAAGATTCATTGTGTAATCCGTAGACTTCCCAAGTCCCAAGCCACACAAAACCAAACAAGGTTGTGCTGTATCAATAGAAAATTTTTGGTATCTTGTCAAGTTTCAAGGTAAAACTTTGTTGTTTGCTTTGAGTGTGAGTCACATTTCAAGTTTTGCCATGTTTGTCTAGTGTTGTATTGTCTTCTTTCATTCATATCTTTTCTAGGTTGGTGATTAGAGCTCACATTTGGCATGGCAAAGAATGAAGGAAAATTGATGAATAATTTAAAAGTATTCTAAGGCATGAGAATGTGCATACCCATGTATGTGTGTGCACCTTCCATAACGAGATTAAATTTTTAGCAAAATTCATACGTTACCACATATGGTGTTGTGCCATAAGGTGGACTTTTCTATTAGAATATTGTAATGTTTCTTTAATGGTCATCTTAGTTAGTCTTTAGTTTATTAGGTAGTTTCTATTTTCGTCTTTAGTTCACGATTGTTTCTTTTAGAAACATCGTCTTTGTAATTTATATAAGGGGCTTTCATCTCCTCTGTTTAATACAACATCGATTGACCATAACATTTTCAACTTTGAAAACTTGTGATATTTGTAGTTGCTTATATCAACACACCCTAGTAAAAGTGATCGTAGACTTTAAAGTTTCAAAACTTTGTAGATGTATGCCAAAGGCGACAGACACACATTCAAACCATCAATATGCTGATAACCTTGATCATGTAATCTTTTAAATAAATGTCAAGTTAAGGGTCATATGGACTTTGCCAAGGCATGTACTGTATGTGTCAATATAAACTGAAATAAACATCAAATGCATGAGTTTTCCACAATCCATGAATTGTTTGAAATAAACATCTATTCTTATCCTGATCTAATGGATTATTGATCTTCCCAACTTATCTAACAAGGGGGCCTTTACTACATGCAAAGGAGATCACCATGCCCTCCTCATCTAGCCATAAACATTGAACAAGATTAAAATTAAAGTGATTGCAAAAAGAAATGTTATTATTTGATATGGAAAAGCTAAAGGCCTCTTTAATCCTCTCTTTCCTTGTCATTGGTACGATATTATATGGATATCCTTGGTGAAATTTAGTTACAACTACATCTAAAACAGTAATGGCACATTGGCTAAGAGATAGACAACTCCTATATAACCTTATAACAATTTCTCAGAACAGATTTGTCCTTTTTCTATCTTTGCTTTAGATGGTTCTCCCTTGGCATCTATTCAACATTTTCTCCAACAATGTTATGTTTATTAGGAAACAACCATAACCTATTTGGAACCTTGTGCAACCACTTTGACATGTTGTTATAGATCTTGGTATCCTTTGCACTCATCAAGAACAAATTGGTATGGACAGTTTAACAATCTTGTTTGTGGTGGCTATTGTTTGGCACAAAAAACAATTGTCTTGCACAGTGAAGACAATCACTTGCACATCAAAGATACTTTCTTGTGGAACAAAGAGTGTTCACTTGCGTAGCAGAGGCACTCACTTGTGCAGCAAAGGGATTTGCTCACACGGATAAAGGATACCTTTGTGCAGCAGGGAACAATGCTTTGTGCAACAAAGGTAATTGTCTTCTAGTCTTGCACAACAGCTCCATTCCTTCTTTGAGAAGCTTACAAATGCAATTGTACAAAACAATTTATTGATACCAGATCCAGGTCATCAGCCCATTTCACCTCATTTTACTTAAAAACTTAAAATAAATCAATTTATTGACAACAATACAAATATAAAACATAAATCACTTGTGTGCTAGTTAGATGGAAATGGGTTTATTAAGAGGGTTTTGATTGTAACACAAAATCATGTTCAGGGATATCAAAAATGTGCATGGTAGGATACATTTTTGGGGCTCATCAAAAGTTCTGTGCCATTTCTTATAAAAACATGATTTTGAAGAAAAATGTGCATACTTGTTGCATGGCGTGTGCCATATAAAAGAGTGATCAGAATTTGTTTAATATCAAAACCATAGTTTAAAAATTCAGACTCAACAGTTGCTTGGCATTTTTGTTTTTTAAAACTTGAGACTCTGCAAAAACTTTCAGAAAAACATGCGCCAATAATTTGGCAAATTTATTGAACATTAAAAATTACATTAATATATAAAAATCTGCTCTAAAAACATGCATATTACTAAGTTTGTAAATTATATTACCGATTTCCTTCATATAGAGATCAAAATTAAAGTTCAATTCATTTCATAGACCAAAAATTGAGCTCAAGGTTTCAATACATATAAACTTTCAGTTTCAATATCAACAAAAATTAAAAATAATAATTTTTTTCTGACTAAAGCATGAAGAATGTGAGAACATAGTGGTATGAGGGAGTAGAGTGGCATTGTATGAAATGGCATGTGAAAGGCCTTGGGTCTATCTAGTGGCTTAACTGCTTACATGGGGCAGTCCAGAGCATGTAGGCATGGTCACCCATCTAACATTGTGATTGCACCAACTTCTATAACCCTTAAATATACCTCTGGGGCATCACTTTTTAGGTATGTGAGGCTAGTCTTGCCAAATGTTATGTTTGCTGCACTGTAGAGGGGCTTAAGGGCAATTTTTTTGCATCCGAGTATATTGTATTCCTTGAAAATGTTACTTTACCATAATCCTTTGTCAAGCATGCATAAGTTAAATGAGGACTGTTTTGGGAAAAAACCTGCCTTTTTAACCCTAAGGATTGACAAAAATCATAAAATCTTTGAGATTGGGTGTTAAGGCTTTTCTTTTTGCAAAATAGAAAAGAAAGGGCATGCTTTTTGAAATTATAAATCACCTTTCATAAATGAAAATGATAAATAAAATAAAAGTAAAAATTAGTACGTCTACCTTTAGAGCTTTGCTATAAGTTCAGATTATGTAGAAAGAAAAAAACAATAAATTATTTTTTTGGAAACATTGAATAGTGATTCTCTTTTGTCTAGTTGTCAATGTGAATTTGAGAAGATTATCTTAAATAATGATGCTTGAGATGATGTAGAAAGGTGAAACAATTGATCATGATTTTGGGAAACATTAAATAACAATTCATTTTGGAATTCAGGTAATGCTATCATAATATGGCCCTAATTTTACTGGTCCTCTTAACTGGAAATGAATAATTCATGGAGATTTTATGAAAAGTAAGGACACAAAGAATGAGTACCAAGATATTTGATATCAACAAAGGAGCAAAAGTCTCCTTAAATAAGAGTTACAAATGATTTATTTTGTAAGAATAAGATCGAAAACTTAAAGAAAAAAGAATATTCCTAAAATCTATCCTAGCAACTTAAGCGACCTTTAAATTAAATATTACAATTGTATTTTAATACTTAATGGTCAATTTGTGAACCACACCAAGCTTATCTTGAAACTTGACAAATTTGTTAGGACTCAAAGACTTGGTTAGAATGTCTAGAGTTTGCTCCTTTGTCGGAGTGTATTGCAAAATCATCGATCCATCTTCTTTAAGTTGCCATATGAAATGACATCAAAGCTTGACATGTTTTGTATGCTTGTGGAAGGGCTGAATTCTTGGCCAAGCTTTAACACCCCTTGATTATCACAAAACAAGGGTGAAGGCCCTGGTTGAGGCATTTGCATGTTTGAAAGCATCCTTTGTAGCCATACTGCCTCACATGGTGCTTTGACTGTTCCTTGATACTTTGCTTCCATCAAGGAAACACCTACTACATATTGCTTCTAATTGGTCCATGTCACCACACTCGTACCAAGACTGAAAGCATACCTAGAAGTAGACTAACGGTCATCGACTTGACATATAAAGGCCGAGAAATGAAATCACCACGTCTTTCAAACATGTCATATTTAGATTGAGAAATGAAAATACCACTATGTGTCTACCGCTCTACATCTAGGAAATAATGTGGGAGGCCCAAGTCTGTCATGTCAAAAGCCTTGCTCAAATTCCATTTGATTTGCTCAATCAAATGTGCCTCATTACTTTTTATGTTGATATCATCGCACATAAATGACCAAAAGAATGATGTCATTGCCTATGCTTTTGAAGTACAAGTTAGGATTTGAAGGACTTCTCTGAAACCCGTATTCATCCAAATGGACATTGATCTTTGTCGGTTTGCATACTTGATGCCCCTTTCTTGCAACTTGAACATTTTCATCATTGAGGAAGGCACTCTTCATGGCCATTTTATGGACTTTCCTGTAAACTAAGCATCCACGAATAGAACTTGGTGGATGGTGCTCATCTTAGCTCTAGGGACGAAGTTCTCATACTCAATACCTTCTTTCTATGGGAATACTTTAGCCAACAATCACACTTTGTACTTGTCAAGTGTACTATCCAAAGTTCCACGGAGTTTCGAGTACAGGGACGTTTTAGGGGACTGGACGTGTTTCCGGTACGGGTACGGGTCGAAGTCAAAATTTAGGGGACGGGACCTTAGGGGACGGTAACTAAAAACATAGGGGATTTTTATATATAGAGAGACAAAATTCAATGTTCATATATGAATATCATAGACAATGAGACATACATGGAAATTAAAAACTTAGCTATCAAGGATTCAAGATTGAAATGAC
>MU226860.1:1625797-1663166 GCA_018584345.1 Thuja plicata
TCGTCGAACCCAGAACAATAACCAGCAGATATATATATTCAAATAACCAGCAAGTACATTCTCATGAAAACCTTAGAAATATGGTTTTGTATTATACAACGGCAATACAATAACCAAACAGTACAATAGCCAAACTGAAATACAGAAGTAATAGTGAGATTGGCTGATCAAGAACCTGATGAAACAATGGCAAACTCTGAAGTGAGTCCGCACCGGGATGAATTGGGTTTCCGTCCAATCCACCAAGAAATGCTGAAGGTTTCCGTCCTCAGATTTCTGATTCGATAGCTGAAGCTTCTCGAATTCTCAAGGAGAAATAAAATCTCTAATATTGAAGCATCCTCAATGAGTCTCCAAAACCTCCTCTTATGGCAGCAGCTGTGACTCTTCAGTTTCCCCACTGTGACTCTTCGTATGCCCATTTCGTCTCTTTATAGACTCACTTTAAGTCACTTTAAATAAATGACCGTTGAGTTATAAAATAAAATAATAAATGAGGAAATCATCCGGCATTAAAACGGGAGCCCAAACGAGCTTGGATGCCGTCGTGTGATAGCTCACCGGAAAGCTCTCGACGAGACGCTCCAAGTCCACTACTGAAAAGCCGAGAATTCTGACCCCTGCTGACTTACTATAAATAGTAAGTTCCCTGGAAACTTGCAAAAACTGCACCAAATGGCCTGGAATTGAAACCACCAAGGCCAATTATCCCCTGGAACACTGTCACGCCACGGTCAGCCCTTCGGATCAAGGTAAATAGGCTAACAACACGGCTCAATATAATGTACCCCAAAAAGGGGACATTACATTAGATTAACTACCTAACTACCTTGTGTAACTACTTAGCATAACCACCTGGGATAGTCACTTAACTACTTAGGATAGTTACTTAGGATACCCACTTAAGGTAACTTCCTAAAATAGTTACTTAGGATAACTACCTAAGTGAATGCTTAGAGTAACTACTTGTTTGAAGACAAGTTAGGATTTACCTAACTTTTACAAAGCTAAAGCCCAAAAGCTAACTTAAATTAAGAAAACATATGAGTCATATTACAATAATTACAAGAAGCAAAATTATGACTTGTATCCATCCAACCAAAAAAGTTTACAATAAACATTACGATCATCTCATTGTCATTCTGCATTTGTTCATGGCGCCCTTGGTGAAGTAGCTGGTGCCGAAGTTTGATTCTGTTGAAGAGGGAACTTCTCCTTAAACACTTGGAAAAGTTTGATTGCAGGAGCAACTAATTTTTTGGATTACAATGCTATTTTTTACAATAGAATCTTCTGCAATGAAACTTTAAGAATCTGCTGCTAACAATCAGCAAAATGATGGGAAACTCTCTCCAATAGCATCCTTCCTTGCTACAAATGAAACCCTTTCTCATCAATGATAAATATTACACTATTGTTTTTATGAGGATGAAGAAACTTAAATTACTTTTTTTTCTTCTCTTTCATATCGGCATGCTATTTTGGTGCCTAATGCACCACTTCTATTTGTCTTCACTTAAAAATTGCACTCTTTTATGCAAAAGTGTGCTTTGGACCTTCATAGACAAGTGTGTGTTTTTTCACTAAAATTTACCCCATCCATGCAAAGGGTGTATGCTTTCTCACTGTTGAGCACTTTTCCTTTATGGTTTCATGTTATAACACGTTTCTTAGACAAAGTGCACTCTTTTTGAGTTCTTAGGAAACTTTTTCATCTATTTTTATGGTTGCCGAAGTGGTTAGCAACACTCCTAGGGTTTTCACTCATTTTTTCTTCTAATTTGAAGTTCACTTAATTGACCCTTCGAGTTTGTTTTGGAATCTCCATGCATGTTTGTTATGTTATGATATTCACTTGAGTGAATGAGGTGTGCTATTTGAGCCTTGGTGTCCACTTTTGTTATATATTCATTTTTGTTTTTCTCTCATAGGGAATAACTGCTTCCTTTTGTTGTAATATGACATTGGCTTTGGACAACTCAGGCATTCACTTAAGTTACCTTTTGTCTATTCTAATTTCACATTGACATTTTCACTGAAGTCTCTTTTTATTTTGATTTTAAGTTGACTGTGGACTACTTATGCACTTTTTTCTACTTAAGTGACTTGAGTGTTCTTTTGAGACCCATTTGCAAATTTCTCACAACTTAACGCTCAAAGTGACTACCCCTTGTCTTGGTGCACCCCAAGGAACTTGATGTACTGTTTCCCTCACTTTTTCCACCAAAATTGGATCACTTAGTGCATTGTCTTGCTCTAGTGGATTGAATGCACCACCTTGATGACTGTGGAAGGACTTACAAGTGACTTCAATCAAAAGATTACTCAATGTGAATAATTCTGTATTGGTACGAGGAGACAAAATGGCACCATATAAAAAGGAATGGCTAACTGTGCACCTTAAAGTGAACTAAGGGAAAGCCAACTGACCAAGCATATTTTAGGAATCAGTTTTTGTTTTATATCATCCTATTTTCTGAATATGTGACAATTCCTCATTATCTTTCATTTATTGTTGAACTGTTGTGCCATGTAAGTTGGATACACTGGAAGCTAATGGAAATTTGAAACGTCAACTTTTTCGGGAATATCTTTGGTTACCATGTTAAATGTATTGTCACTTATTCTTTGATTTACATGGTTTAGTTGAGGTTTTTAAACACTTGAAATGTATTTATAAAGGTTTTGCTGATTAAAATTTTTATAATCATACTTAAATTTGTATTTAGTGTAGTGCATGTACTTCCTATATATGTATCTCATCAACTTGTATGATTGTCTGTCTATGTTTGGCATAGATGTATGCATGTATGTTCTGAGTACCAACAAAGTAACCTAGATTTGTGCTGGATATAATATGCATATCAAGATTCTAATGTTTTGAAGAATGTATTATTCAGGTTGCAAGACCAATAAAGTTTTTTCTTGGAGCTCATGGGGATGAAAAGGGTGTCAAGCAGCTGCTTCGTTTACTTCTTTCCAAGTTTGGGAGGCGTCAGCAGGGAAGAACAGACGGTGATTGGGCTCTCATGTGGCATGATATGCAGCGTTTTCGGGAAAAGGCATTTCCGTTTCTAGACACTGAATATATGTTGATGGAATTTTGTAGAGGGTTACTAAAAGCTGGAAAGTTTTCCTTGGCAAGGAATTATTTAAAGGGGATACCAAGTACGCCTTTAGCATTGGAAAAAGCAGAGAAACTTGTCATTCAAGCAGCACGCGAATATTTTTACTCAGCTTCAACTTTGGATTGCCTTGAAGTATGCTTTTGGACCATGCATCTACAACATAGTTTAGTAATGTGGGTAGTTTTTTGTAATATTATATTAGCGATCAGTCCTGTATAATGTTGCACGCTTTAGTTATATTAGGATTGTTTACTCTAAAGTTAAACTATTGAGCAGTCATCTATTGCTTTAATCACATGTGAATACTCAAGATTATCCAGTGTATTCTCTTGTGACTACAGCTACTTATTGCCAAAACCAGTTGTTATTCATGCACAGACTATAATTGGTATGGATGTGAGAAAGAATTGCTGCTACCAATGCTCTCTGCTCCGTCCCTCCTCCGCCCTTCCTCCTGCCCTCTCTCCTCTTGCCCCTTCCTTACACCCCCCTGCTCTCTGCTGAAGGATACAGTAACATAGCATCTAACAATCTCATTTTAAATCTTACTTGCCTACTCAATCTAATAGGGTCATTGAAATCTTTTCTTTTGTAATATTTATGATTTTATATTCCTAGTCAGGGTGGTTTAAGTCAAGGAAAAGCTTCTTGGAAGCATTTATGTGAATATGTTAATAGTTAAAGTACGTAGAGTTTGAGGAATCTGTCATAACTATCATTTTTTTATTGACTTCTCTTCATGATTTGTTCATGGAATCCTTGTTATGCCTGATAAAACTTTTCCCTGATATTTGAACTTAAGTACACAGTAAACATACTACTACATGGAAGTTTTCACTTGCACGCATCAGAGAAAAAAATGTCAAATTTATGACATCTTGTATGTAGCTCTTTAGATGTCTTTTGTAGAAATTAAATTTTGGTTATATTTAGAAGTTAACTGTTCTATGGATTTGGAAAAGAGAATAATTTGTCAAATTTAAGACATCTTGTATGTAGCTCTTAACATGTCTTTGGTAGACATTAAATTTTGGTTATATTTAAAAATTAACTGCTGTGAGAATTCATAAAGAGGTCACAAGATGATACTAGGTAATGCGCTAGAGATGATTTAAGCTCTTTTGGCACTTATTTTCCATGTCTTTATGTAGTGATAGATAAAGGTGGTTTTGTCTTTTAAGAACTCCCTAGGGGTGCATTGAACCCATCTCAGAATGCTTTGGCTTATTAGTTATTTGTGATCATTTTTACACTTATTTTATTATTCTCTTCTGGTAGTGTATTTGCTAAATCTTTGAATGAGGCAGATAGTCTTGTACTTGTTAAGTCTCATTCAGTTCAGTTTAAATAATGCTGTACATTTAAGGGCATTTATTGTCCTTCGGAAGGATTAAGAGCAATTTTTGATGTATTCTGAAGCCTACAAATTTTTAGACTTGGATTATAAATATATTGTAATTGTTGCTTTAATCATCTTATGTTTGAGGTATTTAACTTATTACATAGTTTATTGAATAAAGAGAAACAACTACACAGCTAGCTACTAGTATTTAGTCTCATCAAGGTTATAAGTACACCATATGAATAAATAGGGAACTTTGTTGGTTATAATTTGGACATTTTGTGTATCCTTGCACTAGTGTGAATAGTGCCTGTCATGGTATGTTCTTTAAGTTCTTTTCTGATCAGGCAGTTTTTTTATATGGGGATCTGAATGATGGTATTTTGTTTTGATTCAGTTTTCCCTTCGATTTTGAGTTCTCAGTCAATAGATTTTCTATCCCAGAATGTAATCATTTGTTCTCTATATTATTATGTATGCATATATTCATAGTGGTGTTATTCTCCACAGATCTGGAAAGCTAAGGAGTGTTTGGATCTTTTGTCGAATAGTAAACAAGTCAAGGCTGAAGCTGATATGATGGATGCTATTACTGTCAAACTTCCGAAGTTAGGTGTAACTCTACTGCCCATGCAGTTTAGGCAGATTAGAGACCCAATGGAGATAGTTAAAATGGCTGTTGTGAGTCAAACAGGGGCCTATCTCAAAGTTGAAGATCTCATTGAGGTTGCAAGACTTTTAGGATTGACTTCCCCAGATGATATTGCGGTAGTAGAAGCAGCAATTGCAAGAGAAGCTGGAGCAACAGGAGATCTTCAGTTAGCTGTGGAAATTTGTCTTACTTTGGTAAGGAAAGACCATGGGCCAATTTGGGACTTATGTGCTGCTTTAGGAAGAGGACCTGACATTGACAAAATGGATTTCCATTCTCGCAAAGAACTTCTTGGTTTTGCTCTAAGCCACTGTGATGAAGAATCAGTTGGTGAGTTACTTCATGCTTGGAAAGAGATTGACTTAGCAAATCAATGTGAGGACTTAGGAAAGGTCCTTGGGAAGAAAGTCTCTACATTATCTGATCAAGAAGCATTTATTGCATCCTTTCCGATCACAAATGTGAAACAGATCACAGGTTTAAGGGAAAGCACTGAAAGAGGGCACACTGAGATCATTCAAGAATTTTATCACGAGGAAGCAGTTCTTAAGATTTTGAAAGATGCTCTTTCCAGTTGCACAGAAAAGTTCAGTCGCAGTGGGCAGTTTGATTGGGATGCACTTCTACATGAGAATAAGCGGTTTATGTCTTTTGCTGCTTTGCAACTTCCGTGGCTTCTAGAACTAAACAAGACAAGTTCAGTTGACCTGAATGGAGTGTCAGATAGTAGCTTTTCTATCTTTGCAAGGGATTGGTCTACCATGCAGGAACGTGCATTAGCTGCTATTGTGTACTGGCTCGGCTGTAATAATATTGTTCCAAAGGATAATCTTATTGCAGGTATTGCAAAAAGGGTGACAGAGAGGTCAGATTTGGAAGATTCTGATGTGCTTGGGTGTTCATATCTGTTGAATCTTTTAGATCCTCATTTTGGAGTGGAAGTTATTGAGGATGCTCTAAGAACACGAAAAGAATATGATGAGGTTCATAGCGCCATGAATATCGGATTGTTATACAGTTCTTTACAGGGTTCTTCTTTTGGGACGGGTACTCCTGAACAGCGAAGGCGATTGCTGAGTAGTAAATTTTGGAATTCTAATTCGACTGTTACAGGTTAAGGCTACACCCTCTGTGTTGTAAGTTGTAACTTAATATTGTCAAATCCATTGTTTTTATTTTCTTTTGGTGTGATGTATAAGGCTCAGTGAGTTACAACATATGAGGCAGGACCACATTTGGCTTCTATGGAGCTACTAAAAATTAAATTGATGCAAATCTAATCGTCAATGCTTGTAGGAGATGATACCAACCCATACTTCATAGATATAGAACAGATTTGGCAATTTTTTTTTGGTGGTTGGGTTTGTCCATGCTAAAAACATTTAAAAATCATTAATATAGCCATTTTTGCAGCCTAGTAATAGGAATCAAATTCAGAATAACACATAACATCATAATAAAAATACCACAGTTAAATTACTTCTTCAATATCAGTAATAGCTAAAGAATTAAAATGCTAAAGCTCAAAATGTTTGTTTTTTTGAGCTCCTTTAGTGGATGTCAAAAAAAATTTAAACAGAATTCCCTATTATGTGAGAAGTAAGGAATAATTGTATTTGCTTTAATAATTTCTAGAACCAGGTGTCCTCAATACAAAAATCATCAGTGAAATGGGCTTGGTGACAAAAAGTGAGAAAAGAAAGGAAGTAGAGGAAGAAATGGCTGTACATGTGATGATGCTATTACAACTTTCAAAATGGAGGGCACCCATGAGGCTAGGATGGACCTCTGCTTGAAGTACAGATTCCCCTCAACCACTTGTGCTGGGCAAAGTGAGCCACAATGGATTTTATGGAGATCTGCTAAAAATACTTGGTTTATGTTAAAAATCAATATTTTTGAAACATGTTTTGCTGAGCAGATTTACCTTGAGTGCCAATGGATTTTTCTAGGTTTGTCAAAAATCAATGTTTTCAAAATGTGTTTTTCTGAGCAGATTTACCTTGGGTGCCAATAGATTATTCTGTGTTCATCACAGGTTCGCGCAGTTTCATTTGGGATGAACCCACAGTCTTATTCTCATGCCTTGGTAAAATCCTTGCCCTGAATCTAGACTGGTTAGGAACTGGACCTAGACTCTAGCAATGAAGGGACAACCAGTCACTTAAAGATAATGTGCATGGGGACTTCAATTGTCTTCATCAATGAATCATTCAAAGCATTCACCAAGCTTTCAAGCTAACACTTCCCAAATTCACTGTCTTTGAGTGTTGTTGAATATTCACTATTAATGTTTTCTGCATTTTCTTCTAGCCTTGTAATTTGATTGTTAAAATGTGCTAATATTCAAATATTAATAAAAACAAAATAGTTTCAAACAATGAGCCACAGTGCTGTTGTAAATTTGTAAACAAAATAAAATCTAATTTTTAGGTTTTTAAATTCATGATTTTTTTTTTAAATTTTCAAATTAATATTCAATGTTCATATATGCAAATGATTTGTAGGGTTTATAAATTGTTAAATGCTTTTTTCAGGGGTTGTATAAATGCTGTTTTAGAGCATTTAAACATAGCTTTTAGGATCTATTTTTCTTTTCTGAAGAATGTTTATTTGCATAGTGATTAACATAATTAAAGGCACAACTAATTTTCTGCTTTTCATTTTCAATATTCAATTTGTTTTTTTCTTAAAAGAACCTCATCATGTTAAGTAGAAATCAAAGTGTACATAATCAACTATGCCAAGCCTGAAACTATCAGTACAAGCCTGAGAAAAATAAAGAGAAGGGTACATATTTGAATCATTCGGACAAATTAAAATAGAAATGTTTTCTCAGAGTCACTTGAAGCTTAGTCGACCACCAATGAGGAGGTGAACCATAACAAGTGAGATTGCGGTTGTCAAGAGCCCAATTGGCTAGCCCATCCACCACTCTTTTGCATTCTTTAGGAACATGTCTGTAGTGAACCTCTTATAATTTATCCTACAAGCTGTGAATCTTTCCCAACTCTCTCCCAATTTGCTGTTTTTTGCTATGGAACCCCTAATGATCAAAGAGCAAATTGATGATTACCTATGAACCAGATTCAGTTTGGAGTTTTTGCCACCCAAATTTGAGAGCCTCTTGCATCCCTTTATAATCAATTTTGATCTCAGCTAACTTGTTAGTTGTATGTCCCAATTTCAGCAAAGAAAAGGGCTATAGATTTATCTACTATCTACTAATGTTTGCCCCGTAGGGTAAAGTTCAACACATAGCAGATTGCAAGTAAAAGATAACAGAAAGTATATGCAAATGTATTTAAGAGAACTCACGACTGCATATTCATTGATCTCAGAATTATTACAATAGATTTCAGACAACAGTATTATGACCATACCATAACATCACTATTGCTGAAGGTAAGTACAATGTATATAAAGGTGTGAGGGAATGCCAATCGTTGGCAACTGTCAGCCAACTGCGGACCCCTCGACCACAACCCTTCGACAACCCCACACTAACAAATACTAATTAATCCAGCAACATCATCCCCCCAAAAAGAAAGTCATCTCCGGACGACGTACAACAATATGGGGACTACAATTTATACATAAAAGAAATCAAGAAGTAGGGGGCCAAGAGAGCCTCCCTTATGAAGAAGGTGCCGATGGTGGTGTGGATGTTGCTAGCTGCTCTCTCAACTGGCGAACTTGCTTTGTCCATCACTTTAGATCCCTTTCGACTAACATCTATCACTCCAGAGCGGACTTCACCATAAATGCCGCCTCCAAGACCTCCTTATGCTTCTTGTCCGTCTCCTCTAAAACTGCAGCAAGGCGAGTCTCCAGCATTGCCCGCTTAACCCTCTAATGGTCCAACTGCTCCATCACTATTGCCCTCTCTGCCTGCTCCTGAGCCAACTGTTCCTCCAACACTGCCAACTGAGTCCTTTGCCGAGCCAACTATTCCTCCAACACTGCCAACTGAGTCCTTTGCCGAGCCAACTCCTCTTCTACCATCTGGAATCGAGTGGCCAATTCCTCTCAAAGCTATCATGGCTGCCATCTGTGCGACCTCAGCCCCAGATGCTATATGTTGGGTCCTCCTAAGCTCATACTAGCCCTCTTGGAATGCCTGCTCAATCCTCCTTAACAAGTTCTAGACCCTACTCTCCCCTACAGGCTCCTGAAGCCCCCAATCCTCCAACATCACAAGGGTCTCCATAGCAGGCCATCCCTGAGACTCAAAACACCATGCGAAGTCCTCAGTACAACCTTGTGTAGCGAATGCCAACAACTGCCCTACAGCCTGATCCGCCACCTCATGAGCCCGTAATCAAGCCGAGGCCACTATCCTCCGTGAGCTTGCCTCCATATGTGCCAAGTACTGTGCTAGGTCACTCGACTCACCTTGAGTCTCAGATACCTCGTGCTAGACGTATACAGGAGGCCTGCCCTCAGACTCCTTCCTCCGTACACCCACGTTCGACGAGGGATGCAACTCCAACTCCCTCAAATGTGAACTGCCCTCCAAATCCACAATCTCATGTGCCATCGGTACCTGTCGCTGCGGTGAAAGGGGTGCGGGTCCAATGGGTGCCATGGGGGTGAGTTGATAATGGGTGAGCAAAGCGTCCATGGTCGCCACTGGGGCCGAGACCTCCAACTCAGTGCTCACATCCCTCGACATCTCCTGCTGATCCAGTGATTGCTCCATAATCTCGACCTCTGGCTCTACAAGCTCTGCCTCTACTCCCCCCACTGCCTCAACCTCGGTCTCTTAAACCTTTGGCTCAACTCTCTAAACCACTGGCTCAACTACCGCTACTGTGGGCTCTCCAACCTCTGATAGAACGGTCTCAACTACTGCTGGCTGCTCCACGACCGCAGTGCTGGTACTAGGTGTCAAAGTGATTAGGTCTCGCATCTGGCCAAATCTCGGTATGGGATAGGTGGAATCAACTGACTGCCCCTAGATAGAAGAGTTGGAGCAAAACAACTGTCTGTGCATGTCCACCCGAGGGTGTAGGGGTACCCGATGCTGGTAGGATATCGACACCACCTGATGGTGCAACTCTTGTAGGGCCCTCAGCTCCCACCTCTACGTCTAAGGTATCTCCCTCAGTCAGGCGACTCTCCCCTCAGCTCACCACCCGAAAACTACCTCCACTAGCCCTTGAAGTATCCCCTGATTTCTCCTGGCCGTTGGTATCACCCTCATCATCTGTTTCTGACTTTGTCTCTAACACAACTGCGTGGCGCTTGCACTTCTTACTAGACTGAACATCATTGCTAGTAGTCAAAGTGTCTAAGTGCCTCCAATAAAGGATAGGTAGGTGGGAGGGCTCCACATGGCACCTGTGTTCGTACAACTTCCAGAAAGAGTCTAATGGCATGATAAAGCATGTAAGAAGTTCTATGTTGTAGGGTCATAAACTCCTCCATCCTATTTGCTAGTACAGAGGCCCAGTCATATACCGTGCCATTCTGTAACCCATTCATCAAAGCAATCTATGCCACTGCTATATCAGAGGCGCGACTGGCTCCTATAAGTCGGCTCTTTGGAACATCTAGCAAACACCTCCACTCACCCTGTGCAAGAAATGATTTTTTCAAACCACAACCTTTGCTTGCATGCGCTAGAGTGTCCCATTTTGCCTGTGTCAAATCGTCCCGACACATCATCCGTAGGAGAGTCTCTTTCTATTCAGCCGTCATCTTCATCACCTTATTAATCTTTATACCCTACTGTCTAGGAATGCCGAATACGCCAGCGAATGCATGAGCTGAAAATGATATTGTAATCTTGCATCGTTGGTACTCAAACATTGATTGTCGTCTATGTCTGTCATAGGTCCCAGTCATGGCTCTCAACGGTATGTCAAAATCTCCAATGAAAATACCGAAATTTGGATGGCCCACTGTACTCGTGCGTGCCTGAGGGAGTCTTTTATAGGGTGGTCATCTGGAGTCTCTTGCCACCACGTCCTACACTCAATGCCGCTCAAACCCTCAAAAGTAATTGTATCTACTGTCACCTCGTCCCTCTATGTCTGGATTTTTTGACAGGTTTTCTTACCCTTGGTCGTCTTTCCGGAATCCATTTTGCCTGCAACTCTCACCCCCAAAGGCAATGTTCTTGTTCCTTTGTCCATCTTGCTCTGTGATTATGATACTTTTTACCGCAACGATGGTTGGTTTTGTGATAATGGTCGTAACTGACTTCTCTAATCTTGTTTTCTTTTTACCGAATCCATTAACTTCTTTTGTCGTACAAAATTAATATATAATGTTCAAGCTTGCATTTACTGTTGTAGGAGTTTTGTACAACTTTGTACTGCTGTGCAAAGCTTCCCAGTTCCCCACTCCTATGATTACTCTATGTATCCACCACGTACTGCAAGGAATTCTCCCACTGTGCTCATTCAACCTCTATACGATGTTCAAACTTCCACTAGTATCCCTTCGATCAGTTACCCCGCATGGCAATCAATTACAATATTGAATTTTCTCTTTGTGCGTCTACCTTGTCACTTCCTCTTGTTCATTCCGTTAGACATGGTTTGGCAACTCTTCTTATCCACATATGGTTGTGCCTTTTCTCTGTACAAATTATTTTATTTTCACCCCACGAATATCTGTTTCCAGTAAAATGTTGTCCGGTTCCATCTAAGCGTGCATTTGGTTGCCGAGACTTCTTTCAAATTGCCATACAAGTGGGTTTTATGTTGCCGTACGGTCTTTATAATCTTGTGTGGCCTTCATTACCTCTGTATTGTACGACCTTAAGCTTTGTGCATTTTTTTTATCACCGTTGGGTTTGGGTCTGTACGGTTTTTTTTTCCTTGTGCGTCATCACTCCTCACTGTCTTTCCCTTGCTACCGTACGGTTTGTCTGTGTGGCTTGCCTTTTTCGTACGGGCCTGCCTTTATATTTGTGTTTGCCCTTTCACCGCACGGTGAGTTTTCCTGATGTACGGTTTTTTTCCTGATGTACGGTGATCATCATACAATGTTCTTGCCGTACGGTAAATCACTGTATGGTGAGTTCTCTCTTTTTTTTTTTAATTCAGTTTTTTACTTTTTTTTTTAAAATTTAAAATTTTAATTTTAATTTTTTCTCTCCTTAAATTACCTACCTACATTAGTCTGAGCCCTCCTTGGGTCGCTCCACTGCTTCCTCTTGTGGTATAATTTCAACTTCGAGCCGTTCACTGCCTCTCGGACCATCTAGAGTGGATAATTTTACTGCTCCATTCTTTCCTACCTCCCGAATTCTGTAGGGGCCCAACCATTGTACCTTGAACTTGCCTGGTTTTATCTCATTGCGCCCATTATATTTCAGCACCAACTGACATGGATTGAATCTCATCTATCTAATATGCTTATCATGCCAGAGTTTTCAACGCTGCTGGGTTGCCTTGGTGGCCCACTAAGCCATCATCCTTCGCTCGGCTAGCTTATTCATTGCGTACAACCACTCCCTTAGGCTTTCCATATCGGCCAACCGGTTCTTGATAGCTATCTGAAGACTGGGTACCATGAACTCAGCTAGTACGATCGCCTCCTGGCCATACATTAATTGGAAAGGTGTCTGGCCTATTGTAACTTTGTAGGCCCATAACACCGACGAAAGCCTCTCTCAGTTCTCTTCTGCTATCCTGTTGGCTCTCGGGTAGTAAGGGTTGGATAATGAGCGGAAGATCTTGAACTCGGCTATGAGCAGTTTGATCACGTGGTTCATGAAGTGCCCACCTTGATCACTGGTCAATTGAATTGGAATGCCGTACCGAGTGATGTTTTGTTCGTATATAAACCTTGTTGTACTCAAGGCTGAGTTGTCAGGCAGGGCTCATGCCTCGGCCCACTTAGTGAAATACTCCATCGCTACAACAATATACCAACACCTCCGTGCTCGGCTTGTCTTGAGTGGCCTAATAAAATCCAGTCCCCATCGCTCAAACAACTTTTGCGCATGGGAGGGGTTTAGGGGCATGAAGTCCATCTTCAATGGTTTCCCCGCCCTTTGGCAGGTGTCACACCCCACGACCCATTCTCGAGCATTGTTCTATAGTGTAGGCCACCGCAAGCCTGCTAGCAATACGTTTCGAGCTATGGTGTTTGGTCCCATGTAGCCTCCGGTGGGATCCTCGTGTGCCTCCCTCAAAACATTGGAACCTCTTCTTCCATGACGAATGTCCTCAAGACATGGTTGGGTCCCATCTTGTAGAGCAACCCGTTAATCAATTGGAATGTCCTACTCCTTAGGACTAACTTTCTTCTTTCTCCCGATGGCATGACTCTTGGGAACTGTGAGGTTGACAGATGCTCCCCAATGCTGGTGCCACAAGGGTAGTACAACGCTGAAATAGATGGGCATCAGGAAATCATTGTTCATTCGAACCGGCGGCTCCCCAGACTTAATCCTCGACAACTGGTTGGCAATTATGTGGTTCCGTCCGAGCTGTACAATAATTGTGAAAGTAAACTCTTGAAGTAGGAGGAGCCACCTGGTAACCCTCCCTTGAATAATAGGTTTGTTCACCAGGTACATAAGTGCCTGGTGGTCCATATAAAATGTGAATGAAGTTGCCAACAGGTAGTGACAGAACTTCTGCACTGCGTAGATCGTCCCGAGGGCTTCCCTCTCCGTCGTACTATAATTTTTCTCTGCTTTAGATAACAATCTACCTGCAAAGTAGATGGGATGATCCAGTCTATGTTCCCTGACCAGTGCCAGTGTGGCATCGATAGCATAATTGGAGGCATCCACATGGACGTGGAATTCTTTATCCCAGTTCGGGTACGTCAAGATAGGTGTAACCACCAGTCTTGTCTTTAATTCTTCAAAGGCTTCTCCTTGTGTGGTCTCCCAGGTGTACGACTCACCCTTCTGTGTTAGCTTGTCCAAAGGGTAAGAGATCTCAGCGAAGTTCTTTATGAACCTCTAGTAATACCCAGTGTGTCTGAGGAAGAATTTGACTCCTATCACATTGGTTGGGGGTTCCACTTCAATAATTACCCTCACCTTATTTGGATCTGTCTTCAACTCGGCCTTACACACAATGTGTTCGAGCTCTTCGACACCGCTCCATACATTCCCGTAGGGCCACCAAGTGAGTGTCTTGCCCATTGTAGATGGACCAGTCATCAAGAAATGCTTTAAAATTTCCCACGAACATCTTATAAAAATGTGCAGGATGATCCTTTGAAAGGTTGCAGGGGCGTTGCATAACCCAAACGACATCCGGTTGTAGGCATACGCACCGTCCTCGACCACAAATGTGGTTTTCAGCTTGTCCTCTACAATGAAAATCTGGTTGTACCCCGAGAAGTCGTCCATAAAAGAGTACATCTCATGCCTTGCTACCTGCTTGAGGATACTGTCTGTGAAGGGTATCGGGAATGGGTCCTTGATGGTGACCGCATTCAGACATCGGAAGTCCACATTGATGCGAATTTGATTCACGTCCTTCAATGAAATGACAATAAGTGAGGCCCATTCGCTTGTCTGCACCCAAAATATGATGCCCGCTTCCAACATCCGTTCAATCTCCTTGTTCACCTTCCCTGCATAATTCTTGTTCATCCGGTACGGTCGCTTTTGCATCCGTTGAGCTCCCGGTAAAAGTGGAATATGATGCACGCACAACTCTGGAGGCACCCGTTTCAAATCCTTGTAGATCCATGCAAAGATGTCCTTATACTCCATAAAATTTTTGAAGGCTGCGACATTCAGCATTGGGTTCCAATCATCCCCCACCAATTTGTTCTTCGAGTTTGCTTCATCTCCCAAGTTTGTCTCCTTCAGCTTGGGCTCCTTGTACCGTATGGGTTTATCTTTATTAAACTGATGTGAGGGTTTTATTGACTCGGGCCTCCCCTTTGTTATATTCTCCATACTCAGGAGGGAACATGTTCTTCTCTCCTGACTCCTCTTCAATCTGCAACATATTACATGACAAATGGAACAACTCGTAATCCTCCATTTGCCAATGGAAGAGCCCGTTCATCGAGTCTACATCTTCCGAGCAACCTTCTAATTCTAGGACACCCTCCTCATTCAGCTCCATCCTCCGTCTTCCTTCATCCATTCCCATAGGTTCTTTTGACTCTGATCCCGAGGAGGATGCCAACTCCTCGCTCACCAATTGCGTTCTCATGTCAATGACAAATTTCCGCCCTCTGCTTTCCATGGATAGTGTGTTGCGCTTCCAGTTATGATTCACTTTAGCAACAATGAGCTACCCCCTCCTGAGGATAGCATTGTAGCCCTTCTTTTTCAATGGAATTACTACAAAGTCAAGAATGAAGGGTTGTGTATCGATCATTACCCATTGTGCCATTAAAGTTCTGATCGACTTGACACCATGTTGGTTAGCGCCCACCATATTGAATGTTGGTGGCCACAACGTTGGCTTCCCCAACTTATTCCAAGTTTCCTTGGGCAACACGTTCACCCCCGATCCTCCATTGACAATGGTGTCGATGAGGATAGTTCCGAAGATGTCCATCTCCACCATTGCGAGGTGTCGTCCATTGTTTACCACTAGTAGCATTGGGTCTGCCGAAGGGCTGATCGAAACTTCCGTGTGGTTTGTCGTATGGGTAGGTGCATTGACAGTGCTCATGATGGCCGCCCTCAGCTGTGGCATAGTTTCTAGGTGGTCCTTTATTTTCAGTGACACTTCTATCTGCAACACTTGTCTCATGATATTCTGTTTAGATTCCGTACGTATTGAAGTGCTGGGAGTGTCATGTGTTTCTCTCTGCTTTGCCATCATCTCCTCAATGTTGGCCTTCGCTTCCCGTAATCTCTCCTTTTCAATACGAGTGTTTGGGTACGTGGCTTTCTTTGTGATGTCCCCAAATTTTTAATAAACGACTTAATTAAATTAATTAATTAATTAAGTGGTCCCAAAATTCAAATAATATTATAAAGGACCTTTAATTAATTATTAAAAGGGGGCCCAAATAATAAAATAATAAATAAAGTATGTCGGCATATTTGTAATCCTTCGGGAGACTTCTCGGAGCCCATTTATAAGGCCGAATTTGGCATAGTTGTAGGCATGGTGAACTTGATATTTTATTTGTGATTGCGAATTCCAGTTGGAGTTGTGTTGAATGCCATTTTAGAGGTGTATTTGGTATCTGCAGTTTCGGTGGGAGTAACTTCTCAGCCTATTCTGCTTGCTCTGCGTCCGAAAGCATTGTAATTTAAGATCTATTTGATATAATTCGAAGTTCTATCATTATTGAATCTGAATTTCTTCTTACATGTGCGGATCTTGTGAAATCTCTAGCAATTCAATTTAGGAATTGGTATATAATCATTCTTGCATACTCTGTTATTCATTGCGAGTGCATTAAGGGCATATGGTACATTACAGAGAAAGCCTACGGTACAACATAGGGCCTACAGTATAACACAGAGAGGGCCTACTGTACAACATAGGGCCCTACGGTACATCACAGAGAGGGCCTATGGTACTACACAGGGCATACAATATATCACAGAGAGGGCCTATGGTACAACCCAGCTTCCCGCGAGATCCACTTCGGGCCGGGATTGCCTTCGTGTCAAGATCCTCTTCGGGCCGAGATCTTGCCAGCCTATGGAATGCTTGGGATGGAAGAAATGGAAGAAAGGGATAATGAAATTGCTACCACTAAAATCGCCAAGTGGTATAAGAAATGTCAAGAGGAAGAATCTTTTGACATTTCAAGAATGTCTAGTTCTGATAGGAAAAAGTATACCTATGCATGAGGAGGTTATCAAAATCTTTGATGAACTCTCAAGTGAACCTGAGGAGATCAAGGCTATTGAACTCTTTGATAGGTACTATGTAAGGAAAACAAGAGAGTTGGATCCTGAATAAGGAACTCAATCAGAATCAACGGAAGATGAAGACAAGTTCACATGTTCACCCCAGCCACAGGAGAATATGTACAAGGAAGAGACTACAATTGTCCCTTCAAATGGAGAACACCTAAACTTTCAAGACAGCTGCAAGGATGAAGATGGTTGTATGAATTTTGCCAAGCCAACAAGTTGATCAGCCTCATGGAGATGTGAACTCTACCAATGATCCCTTGCAGGAGCAATCTCTACAGTTGGTGTAATATGGAGTTTACTCTTTGGTTGGGCATGAGGCATGCATGATTGCCATCTCTTCATGTGAGTGGCTTCCTCATGGAAAGAACAAGTTGCACCTAAGCTTTGAGTATCCAAACAATCATTTTTTGAAAGTGATTGATTGGCATGATTGCATGAAAGCTGGGGATCTGAGCATTGATGTGTTTGATGATTGGCTTCAGTGGGATCCTGATGACTCCGAGTATGGCAAAGTCTATATCAGAGCGGAGCAACAAATGCTTGATGGAGATTTACTCTTCTCGCCTACATCCAAATGCGTGGACATCGTCGTTGCAGCATGGAGATTTCATTGGATATGCCTATTGGTGTCTGCGCTTGGTTTGGGATCTTGGAGCATCGAAGTGGGCAAACCATTTGATGATAGATTGCTTGAGAGCAACCAATCTTTGGGTAGTGAGGATTTGTGATGTCCCAAATTTTTAATAAGCGACTTAATGAAATTAATTAATTAAGTGGTCCCAAAATTTAAATAATATTATAAAGGACCTTTAGTTAATTATTAAAAGGGGGCCGAAATAATAAAATAATAAATAAAGTATGTTGGTATATTTGTAATCCTTCGGGAGACTTCCCGGAGCCCATTTATAAGGCCAAGTTTGGCATAGTTGTAGGCATGGTGAACTTGATATTTTCCATTTCAAAGGTGAAAGACCCTCCCTATTTGGTATTTGCAGTTTCGGTGGGAGTAACTTCTCACCCTATTCTGCTTGCTCTGCATCTGAAAGCGTTGTAATTGAAGATCTATTTGATATAATTAGAAGTTATATCATTATTGAATCTGAATTTCTTCTTACATGTGCGGACCTTGTGAAATCTTTGGCGATTCAATTTAGTAATTGGTATATGATCATTCTTGCATACTCTGTTATTCATTGTGAGTGCATTAAGGGCATATGGTACATCACAAAGAAAGCTCACGGTACAAGATAGGGCTTACCGTACATCACAAAGAGGGCCTATGGTACAACACAAGGCTTACGGTACATCACAGAGAGGGCCTATGGTACTACACATGGCATACGGTATATCACAGAGAGGGCCTATGGCACAACCCAACTTCACCCATGATTGCCTTCGGGCCGAGATTCCCTTTGGGCTGAGGTCGCCTTGAGACAGAGATTGCCTTCGGGTTGAAATCACCTTCGGGACATTACATTCTTCGCTTAGGTCCTTGTGAGTGCCAACATCCCTTGCTCGCTTGACCCATCAATATTCAAGAGGTTCATTCCTGGCTTCAGGCAATTGTTGTCATTGTGGTCACCAGGACCACACCATTTATAGAGGTGTTGGGGGCTCTCCTCCTTTGGGCAATCTCGTGCGAAGCGTCCCCACCGGTTACATGCACGACATTGAATCATTGACCAGCCTTTGGCATCTTACTGTATGCGGCTTTTTTTGTTATTACTGTTATTATTATTATTATTGCTTCTACCGCCCCTTCGGTTATTTCGGTAGCCACCAGACAATGCGGTTGTATTGGCCGATTATTGTGAGGTGGCGGTAGTAGTGACCGTTGATGGTTGCTCCTGTGCAAAGAGCACTTGTGCACTTCGGGTCTTCATGTTGTATGGGCACTCCTTGGTCGAGTGTCCCATCACCTGACAAATGTCGCAAAAGGCCTTTTTGGGCACGTTCCTTTTGTGTGACCTTCTTTGCAATCCCTGCACCATAATTCCTCGTCTGTCTTGCTTCTGCTCTCCTTCATAGCTTTAAATTCCTTCATCATCCGGTGCATATCCTTCTACAATTTCTGCACCTTCATGCTGGCTTCTTCGTTGCTGCTAGTCCCTTCAGAGGAGTCATCATTATCAGATTTGTGCTTCTTTTTCCGCGATATCTTTCTCTCGCTTTCTATATCCATAGCATGGTTGTATGCATCTTCGTACGACGTGGGAGGTACGACTTTCATTGTCTTTCGCAAAGAGGATTTCAATCCCTCTACGAACCAATGTTTCTTCAGTCCGTCAGCTGGTTGGTTCTCCATTTTTCCTAGTAACTCCTTAAGTCACTGGTTGTATGTGAGGATGCTTTCATGTTTCCCCTACTTCGTGCTATAGATCTCTGCGACAATCTTGTTGTTGTCGCGAAGCAGTTTGAATTATGTTTGAAACACCTTTAAGTTGGTCCATGAGGCTACCTTGGTTTTATCCACTTCAGAAAGCCAATCAATTGCTACTTCGCATAGTGTTGCGGGAAATTGTGTTACCCACTCATCCTGATCGGTTTGCCCATTGACTGACCAAATTGTCTCACATGTTCTATAGTGTCGTATGGGGTCCTCCGTTCCATCTGCAATAAACTTCGGCAACTTCTGTTTGTTTGTCATTGTGGTGTTCTTCTGTGTCCCACTCATTGTACTTGGTCTGGTTGGAATTGCTCCTGAGTTTGGCACACTCGACCCGAACAAATTGTTTTGACTACTGTGCCCCTGTGTCCTCCCGACACTCCTGACCACACTTGTATCCTCTACACGTCTGTCTTCGGTGTGCTCTGCACTATGTATCTATCCGGTTTATGATCCCCTTGTCTCCCTCCTGTACAGGGTCTCTGGTTTTGCCCCTCAACGGTCCCTTAGTCTTCTAGTGTAAGGGTTGGGTGTCCCAAGCGACGTCGGGTGTTTTCAATCAGCTCATATACTTTGTCACCTTCAGCCAATCCCCTACTACCACTCTTGTCCACTTCGTACCCTTCGGTGTTCTCTGGGTTTCCTTCGGTTGTCCCTTTTGTGTTTCCTTCAAGTAGCCCTTATGTGTTTCCTTTGGGTAACCCTTCTGTGTTTCCTTCGGTCAATTCATTAGCTATTCTCTGTAGTCGCCGTCTCCGTTCGGCTTGTTCCTCCAACCTTAGTGCTTTTTGTAGAGCTTCTTGCTCGTCTTCTTGCCCCTTTGGGATATGCTTTCTGTCCTTTCAATGTTAGTGGCATTAATTACCCTTTCCGCAGGGATTAAGGATGCGTTGCCATCAACGACTCTCGTCACGCTCTTCCTCTTCCCTTCAAGTGTTTTCCTTGTATTGTCGTAGTATTTGTTGCCGGCAGTGTTCCCGCTGTCTTTCCGTACGTCTTTCTTCTATCTCAACCAAGTTTCGTGCCAACAACCTTGGATGTTTCCAAGAAGATCATACACCGCTGGTCGCACCGAAAGTTCATCGCGTACTGCCAACCCCTCGATCACAACCCCACACTAACAAATACTAATTAACTCAGCAACAACCAATGCCTCCCATACTAGCTTGACCTGGATTGCCCCTTGAAGTACCATCCGTATTCAACTTACCATTCCCAAAGGAGGGGGTTTCTAAGGTCTATCCAACTTATATTTCTTTGAGGTTGAAAAGCAGGCATTGTTGAAGTCCTGGGTTGCAATGAGAGTTGTTTACATAAATGCTCCCATTTTGGAGTGAGAATATGAGGTAGAAAAATATCATGCTTGATAGATTTCAGCTATATTCATGTTGATCTTCCCTCAAACATATTTGATATCTCTGCTGTCTTTATGAAAACTTTTGTGATTTCTCTCCTTCCAAATATTGCAGAGCATAAGGGTGATGGCAGACCAAATTGCAGAAATGAAATTTTGACATTTAGATAATGACTTCCATAAGAAAACCACACATGGGCAGTGGAAAAGCAAATGCATGATGATTTCCTCATTTTCAGAGAATAAAGCACACTGAAAGGGGCCATAAAAACCACTTTTCATGAGGCTATCCCTAGTTAAGACTCTTTCCTTTAGTACCAACCGTATAAAGAAACTTCCTTAGGCGAAATAGCAGGCTGCCATACAAGTTGGAAGAGGTCCTTTAGCAGGTGACAAGTATTCGTAACGGCATACCCCTGTTTTCTACCAGTTTTTTTGCACTTTTCCTCAGTAATTTCGTAAAACAGTTTGCTTGCTTATAGTGTTTTCTGGTTTTTTGAGCTTGCTCAAAGAATTGTTTTCACTGTTCCATCTGTTTGATTCTTGGTTCTTGTTTATTGCATTTAAAGGTGAAATATGTCTCCAACTGTTGCACTTTCATTCATATCAATTATCAAGTTTAAACTGAAAACACAGTACCATATTAAGACCACTATGCCTTTAATGTATAGAACATTAACACATGGTAATCAGATTGCAGACCTAGTAATTATAGCAGAACTGAAAATAATACCAAAGGATTACAGAAAGCAGCTCCAATTTCAGCAATCAATGATGCAAGTACTAGTCTGTAGGCCATTTTTCGTCCCATGTTGGTATACAAGTGAACAGCATTTTTCAAACAACTTATTCTGGTGCTGGTTGCACAGGATGCTATCTAGGATAGAGGAATCCAGTTGAAGGAACAACTCGCAATGTCTCAATTCCATGTTGACTCTTCCAAGGGTATCAAAATACTTATAAATCTGCCTGTATCTGCTGGAAATATGCGACACTTTCTCTGAAACTTTCCCAAAGGCTCTCTCTGATTTGCTCCAACCTTAACAGCAAATGAATACTAACACCAATCCATGTCCTTTCCAGTGCACAGGAATAGAGAAAGTGTCCCAAAGGCTCTGTCTGATTTGCTCCAACCTTAACAGCAAATGAATACTAACACCAATCCATGTCCTTTCCAGTGCACAGGAATCCTTCATTGCCTAACAGGTTGAAACTCCAATCTGAATTGTAAATTGGAACTATACATCAAAATAGCTATTCTGATCCTCAAGAGATATTTTCAGTTCATGCACATGTGCATACTAAGCAGCAGCAAGGAATAGAAAGTTCACGAGTCCCAACTATGCAGTAATTGACAGCAGTAAGAACCCTATGTATGCTGTCTCTACTTTAAACCTCTCCAAATGGCAAATTCCATGCACCTTCAGCAACTTCCATGTGAATGCCTTGAAAGGACCGATTCAGGAAGAAGACCCATGCATTAGGCTAAAATAGATGTCCAACACCCAAGCAGCTCATTCTTATGTCTTTTCTTCTACCCATGACCCCCATTTTTTTCTTAGCTTGTCTTATTCATGTTTGTCTTTATCTGAAAGCCCTGCTGCAACTAAGCATTGACCGCTTGACCCAAAATAAAGACACGACTTCCACAAGAATTGCTTCAATGTTAATGATTAAGTGCATGCCAGTTTCAAGGGGCTCGTCTTTCTCTGTTTTCTTTTTGTCTTTTCTGCTATTCGCCTATTTTGAAATTTGCCTAAGATTTGGTCAATTGAATTAGGAAGTGGTGGCCCCATAATTGGAAGTGGCATTGAGGGAGTTGAAAGAGGATCACCGAAGAGAATTGTATCAATCTGAGATTGTTGCACTTGCTCAATGTGGATTGGCCATCCAAAAGAGGGAACCCAGCATTGCCCAATCTCCCAGGGATGACTAGTGGGTTGACAGTAGTGAGCAACTCTAATCCGACCTATTTTCTGCAAAGTATCCATTGTAGGCTTTAGTTCTGGGAATTGAGTACTAATAGGTGGCTGTCCATCTCAAGAACCAGTCTAAAAGTTGGCAATTTAACCATGTATAAAATTCAGAATTTAGCGAGTTCCAATAAAATATAAAATATTCTGTCTAATTCGGTCCAAAGTTCGTACAGACCAAAACTAGGGCTTTTTAAAATGAAATATATTTGGTCGTATGGAGGAATATGCGCAAAACTTGGGTTGAAATGAATAAGTGCTAGAACATGGATATGCTGTGAATCTCAGATGGAAAAGAATAAGCGCAGAAATGAGTAGGTTTTTGCCTCACAATGAAAGGCGCCACGGTCAATGGCATAATTGCAGGTACATTGTCGATCTGGTGAAAACTGCCCGAAAATGTTTTCTTTTCAGAACTTGACATCCGTGAACGTACATTAAATAATAAATTATTTTAAGCTTGGGATGGGCACTCCATCTCAAGCTTAAAATATATTTATAATTTAATATGTAACATTTAACATTTTTCATTTATATATTAATAAATTTAAAAATTAAAATTTTAAATACTTTCATATTATAATGTTTTTTAAATTTATTATAATGTAATAAAAAATTTATAATATAACTTTGTTTTTAATAACTTTAATTTATGTAAAATATTTATACTAATTCTAAAATTTAATTTAAAATATTTTATTTTAATAAATAATAAATCTGATCATTTTATTTCAAATCTATTTTAAAATGTAAATTATTTTGACAATTCAATGAATTTATTATTTATATATTTTAAAAAATCAAATTTATATAGGCGAATTTCATGCCAATTATTTTTTTGATTTTTTTGTCCTTGTCTAACTTGATTTGAATTTTATTGTTGCCGAATTTGAATTCGAATTCAAACCTTGTGACTTAGCTGTGTGGTGATTGGTGTCTCAGGAATTTGGGACTCATTGATATCCTCATTATCTTTATCTTCATATTCTTGTTGGAGGTGAAAAATCCTATTGCTTGTGTTGCCATCAGTGTTGTCATGAACAAGTTTGCATGGGTTTTCATTTTCTTTGGAATAATAAAATCTTCTTGGGGTCTTCTGCTAGAAGTTCAAGGGGCTATAAGTAGACAATCCTTTAGCAAATGCCCATAGTCATGACAAATCAAACAACAAAAGCTATTTTCATAATTCACCACTTGGTCCCAATGATCCTCTTCCACCGCAAGGGAAATTTTGGTTGGCAAAGGTTCGCTAAGATCCATCAACATGTAGATTCATGCATAAATTATTCGTTCCAATTGTAAAGAGGAGTCTAACATCATCATGTATTTGACAAGAGTGTTAGCAATCACTGTAAAAATGGAAATATTCCAATATTCAGTAGGGAGCCCAAATAGCCTCCCCCAAACCGGTGTAAGAGAGGAATGTCTTCATCCACCTTAAACATCAGGTACTAGGGTTTCATAAAAAGGCCTTCCGTTCCTGAAAACCACCACCCCCCTTGGAAGATGAATTCTTTTTTTTGCTACTGAGGCAAAAAAAGTTAGGAAGTATCAATTGGGATAAACGATGACTTTAAACTCACCTTTTGTGTGCCAGAACTTCCCAGTCCAGTCCTTGAAAGCAGCCAATAAAGGATGGAATCTAAGCAACTAACTTATCAAGCCTTGATTCTCAAGTTCATCTATCCCACTGTGCACATCAATTTTCTGAAGTGTTACCACCGGCGAGCCATTTGTTGCTTTCATGCATCGATTCTCAGTTTCGCAAGGATCAATTTGGGCATCCGTATGGGTCACCTATGAAGAAGGTGACTTGGTGGTTGGGGTCTAGGATTGCCTTGCACATCTTTGAAATAAGGGTAAGAATATATCCTTTACTTATCCCTTGCCCACATTGATCTCCACTTGAAGCCATCTTGGGAGTCTAAGAGGAGAAATTTACATGACCCAGAAAATAGATCTTCCATTTGGTGACTAAGGTTAAGTCTAGGCGTAAGGGAAAGACAAGGCGTAAAAGGTAAGGGTTGGTCTTGAAGTTCCACCTCACATAGGTAAAGATCAAGACATGACGAAAAGTTATGGTGAAGGCAGGAAAGGAAGAAAGAGTATGAGATTACAGGTCGGGCCTAAGGCCTAACCCCGATGCGAGTTTGGCGGAAAAGTTAAAGGCATAGTCAAGGCCCAAGGGGGAAAAGAAGTAGAAGGTTGGGGTCGTGCTTGAAGCTCAATCCCTGATGTGAAAAATACAAAAAGGAAAGGCAAAATGCAAGGCCCAAGCCTAATACAAGAAGCAGACACCATGGCGTGGTTCCAAGTTCCAACCCAAGGCCAGATTGTTGATAGGTGACTTGGGGTGGGCCAAGGAAATTTTCAATGCCTTTCTCATTAGGGGATATGTTTGCAAATACCCATTTTTGGTGTGATAACTACAGTGAGTTTTTCTTCGCTGCTGATAAGTACGGGAGACCATTTTTTGGCATATTTCTTTTCCATGAGTCCACTATAGTGCCATAAGTGCTCTACTGACTCTCCAAGATGTCAAATCTTAACTCAGCTTTTTAGATATGTGTTAAATGGTCTATGACATGGATTGAAGGGAAAAGAGTGATGCCATGCATTTACCACCATCAAATGCCTTTTAAATGCATGTCCTTGCTCGACTGTATTTTTCGCAAATTTTTCGAATGATTTTTTGCAAGATTGCCTACTTTTCATGCACTCAACCTTGCCAGAAGTGTTGGAATGTTTTTTCCCAGCTACAAATCAGATTGTTCTCTGCAAAAGTGTCAGAATTTGTGGGTGGCGGCTAAGATTTCCCTTCCACTACACACTCTCTCTCTCTCTCTCTCTCCTCCAGTTTGTTGATAAAAAAAGCAGCTTGCTGCTAATTTGTAAGGGTAAACTGGCAGAATATTGTATTTGACATTTTCTGTAACTGTAAACTGGCTTTCAAGCTTGAGATTCAATAAATATCAAAATTTGTCATTTTTGCCTCTCCTTGCATCTTTCACTCTGAGTAAAGTATTTACCTTTGTGAGTAGATAGATAAATGTTCGCTGTTGTTGCTTGTTTGTATGTTGTGTTAGAATAGTTTGCAGTTTTGACTGTGGAGAAATATTCTTCCTCTTAGTCTCTGTTAATCTGCATTCAAATTCTGAGAATAATTGCAATAAGATAACATGTAATATTTTGGCAATTTTATTCATTCTGTGTGTATTAAGTGGGAATAATTGTTCTAAGATTGGTGCATCACTTCTTTCATTTCTGTTTTCCTTCTTCCCCTTTTATTTGGGAGGCTGTTAGAATAGACTTAGCTGTTGGATTCCTCAGTGCTAGGTCGGACAAACATTTCTTACACTTAATTTAGAGAGAGAACCAGCCCTTAATCTGGAGGCTTAGCTTCATCAGCAAGATCACACACCTTGAAGCCATTCCTATGTTTCATTGAACAAGTGGATTTGGTATCTAGCTAAGGGTGCAGTTTAGATTGACTAGACCAATGTCTAATACAACCTCCTCCAAGATTAGACTTAGTTTATTAGCAATTTTGTTTTGTTTGAGACATTGATGGACCTTAAAATTACCATCTCACCATTTGAAGCCACTAAAAAATTAATGAGCAGTTTAGATTGACTAGACCAATGTCTAATACAACCTCCTCCAAGATTAGACTTAGTTTATTAGCAATTTTGTTTTGTTTGAGACATTGATGGACCTTAAAATTATCATCTCACCATTTGAAGCCACTAAAAAATTAATGAGTTTGTGACTCCTTCCATCTATGCACCCATTTGATGATATGGTGCATCCATACTCATGCTAGTATTTATTTTTCTCTTATACAATTGTCTCTGCATTTTCCATTGTCTTTTGGAGCAACAATCCACTTTAATCATGTGGACTAGGCACCTTCAATCTTTTACCTGCTATGGTCAATATTGTGACCGAATTCTCCCATTATGGGCTTCTTATCATCTTGAATGGAAGGTTGTTGATGTACCAGAATTTCACAAGCTGTATTTTGTTCATCATGCTTGTTGTTCCAATCCGGCTCAAGAAAAGGCTATGAACCTCATGTTTCATGAAACAAAATTGCCTGTGAACATTTAGATGGAGCTGGATTAATTGGATGTGCTGCATATATGTGGATCTTGGGTGGAATTATAAAAAAATATGTCTGTTTGTGCCTCCGATTTTTATGTGATTTTGGGATCCATTACTGTCGCAATGTTTGTGGATGTTCTAATTTTTTTAAATTATTTTTGCTTTGTCAAAGCAAGGGTGGCTTTTATCTCTTGCATATCTTTGGCTTAATGTTTAGATTGTTTGAAGTCATGGTCAACAATTAATGAAAGTTGGTATTTGAAGTGATTAATGTTTGTCCTCATCTATGTTAATCACATAATAGTCTCAAATGACCAATCTTATGGATGATCCTGCTATGATATGCTATGATATACATTTCTAGCTCAATGTTCAGACATAGTTTGGTGTCATGGTCAACAGTTTGTGAAAGGTGGCATTTGAGCCAATTGATGCTTCTACTCATCTATGCAAAACCCATAATATTTGCTTCTGACCAATCTTATGGTCAATCATGCTGTGCCATGCTTCCGAGTGACATCCGCTTTACCAATGCATTTGCTTCACTTCGTGATGCCATTGGATACAAATTGCAAATCTTGAGATTGAAAAGCAAAACAAAACAAATATAATTGCTGCAAACTCTAACATTATTAAAAATATATCTTTTTTTGGAAAACCATGGCTTTCCAAAGAGTAAAATAAAATTTAAAATGTATAAACTATAGCTACTGCAGTATAGTTCAAATGCACGTGAACATATAAATGACAATTTCTAAATGCTTGGACAAATTTGGAAACCTAAAATAAATTTGAAAACTTGGAAATCATTTAGAAAAAAAATAAAAATTCTTGAAAGATCTTTTGAAACTCGTCAAAATATTGCTTCCACAATCACCCAAGATTACGAGGGCTCAATGGAAGAAAGTTGTTGTGAGTGAGAAGTGAGGATGAGTAGGTGTTAAAAAGGAAAATAACAACATTTTTGGTTCATTTTGGGTGGAAGATCATATTGCAAATGACAGCAATTCACAGGCATAGACTTTCTGGGTACTCATGATGAGTCAGGGCCTGCAACTTGGCCTGACATTTTTTGTGAGTTTGCATGAGAGTGTCTTGCTGAGGACTTGTCAATTAAGTGGGTACTTGGGGAGTTTTCGAACTGTCATGTTTTTTATTATTGAATTATAGATGAGTATTATGTTTTAATCTATGGTTTTGATTACCACTATACCCGCTTCTCTTGAATTGCTTTTGGAAGCTTCATCAAAATTTAATTTCATTCATCTGCAAAGAGGAGGGAATCATGGCAATATGAAGAAACAGTGAAAAGTTAGATTTATAGTGATCCTTAATCATCCATAATTGGGCTATTGTTAAAGCTGGTAAGAATTTGACTTCATTGTTTCTAGCATAAATCTTTTTTCTAACTTCAATTTGAGTTGTGATGGTGCGAATAGTAGCTTCTCAATGATATTTGAACTTAAAATATTTTGTTGTTGCATTTTACGAAATGCACCAATGGACAAAACCATGGGATTACCTGGAAGAATAATTTGAAGATTGATATTTGGGTAGTTTTGTCCATTCTTTTATCCTTTCATTCACAAAGATAGCTTGTTTAGTCTTCATAAGGAATTTACCTTCTATAGCATTCCAGATTTGTTGTGCAGAAGGGCAATAGATCAAGTGTGTTGAAGTGTTTTCCTTGGTTTTGAAAAAGTTTTAACAAATTGACATATTTATGAATCCTTGCATATTTAGTTGTTTCAAGGTTAGAGTTTTGCTATGTTTGACCACCTGCCAAGATTTTATGATCTTGGACAAAGTTGCAAGGAAACAGATAAAGATCAGATACAATATTAGATTTGGATTTGACTAACTTTTGACATCCATTGTTATATAAATGGCTGAATATGACAATTATAGAAATATAAATATATTCAATTGTTTATATTTATAAGGGTACATAGTGTAACTTTAAAAATATTTATTTATATCAAAACACATTTTGGTTCTTACTATTTTAGTAAACAATATTTATTGTGTCTTTAGTGATATACACGTTTGCACACGATCCTATATTTTGCAAATTTTGAACATTTTGCATTCCTAAATTGGTTAAGGCACTAGACAGCTAATGTTGTATTCAAACGTATCATATATGACTCAACTATAGGCTTGTTTATGGGTATATTTGGATATGTAATCCATGCTGTATCTAGATGAGGGAGAAGTATTCGACAACTCTAATCTTGGATTGTCCTTGACCTCACCAAATATGATTTAGGTGGGGTTATATGCATTTTGTCTTGTGCAGTAGCTTATCCTGTAAAAGAATTTTTCTTATGTCTTTCCATGACTCAAATATAAGCTTGTTTATGGATATTTGAGTTTGGTATCTTTTCTATATCTAGGATTATCGTATTGTATCAAGCGTTTGATATGTGTATATGTATATCTAGAAAGAGGTGAACTATTCATCAATTCCAATCTTTTTCCAAATATGATTTAGGTGTGGTTGTATGTGTTTCGTCTTGAGCAGTTACTTATCCTGTAGAAGAGTTTTTCTAATGTGGTGCTATGATTCAAATATAAGCTTGTTTATGTATATTTGAATATGGTATCTATGCTATATCTAGGAATATAGTATAATATTGAGTGTTTAATATGCATATATGTATATCTAGAAAGAGGTAAAGTATCCATCAACTCCGATCATTTACCATCCTTGAGTATATCAAATATGTCATATGATTTATATGGCATTATATCCATTTCCTCTTGAGCAATGCCTTCTCCTATAGAAATGTTTTTCCATTTCACTTGATTTGATAAATTAGTTGATTGGGATTTATCTTGTGCAAAGGATATTCTGGAGGTTTTTCAACTAACAAAAATATCTCTCCCATGGGCTCTCTTTTAAATGATTACTGTAATTTGTCACTCTTATGAGACCCTGGGCCAAGACAATTTCTTGTATGGTATTTAGTACTTGATTGTCAAGTGTGGTGATTATTTCAGTATTCTCCTTACAACATGTCGAAATTGACATTACTGATTTGCTAGGTTAGCTTCTTTTAGATTTTTTAAGCCTTTCTTGATATGCATTAATATTGAGAAGAGGGTTTCTTTTTTAGAGATCTTTATTGGGGAAATTGAATTGGTATGGAATGTTTAATATATATGGATGAACATCTGACAGAACATTGTTTGCGGAATGATAGGCCTCTAAATGGTCTCTAACATGGCATCATTGTATTTGGAGTGTGGCAGGAAATCAAGATAGATAATAGGGAGCATCCCTTTTATAAAACTCAAATAATTTGTATCCTTTTCTTCTATTTATCATATCATCGCTAAAGATGATGGTAGATTTAGGCTGACTGATTTGTTGTCTCAAGACCGTTTGATATAGCTGTAAGAGTCATTTAAATAAGGCATTTCCTTAACATTAGTGTTAATAACATGATGGTCTTGTCTACAAATTTATAATCAGTAAATCTTCTGCTACCTTCAATCACTGGGTGCATAAACATTTTTTCTCTTTTCCACAAAAAGATGTCTTAGAAGATTCTGATTCATCATGATGAAAAGGTAGGTGATGGAGCCCTAATTTTCTCAAGCCTGGACATCCATTATTACAGACATGGTTGCCAGTGCTTCATATAACACAGCCTTGTGTTTTTCTGTAGAAGATGAAAGCTGGGGCTGAGGATCGATTTTTATTGCATTAAAAAGAGAAAAGACTTCAAAGTAAATTGAAGAATAACAATGGACCTGAGCGAAAATTTCCAACCCAGCAAACAAATACGTCTGGAACTATTTCACTTATATTGCCGCCAACAGAGGAGTATGTTTAAATCGTTGTCCAAAGTGTTCAAGTGTTGAGCGCCAAACTGCCGCCTGAACTATGACGACTATATTCCTGGAAGCATTATGAACCAGAAGCAAACATATGAGCATTGTCGAAGATCTAGAACCATATCGGGCTTCTCATAGTATGGACGGATATCTTATAAGGACCATTCGTATACGGTGAAGATTTCTATATAGAACACAGAAGTATGCAGCTGGTTGGAGAAGAGGAGCATTGTTTAAACATTCTCGGTTGATTGAGGATTTCGATCGAAGACTGCAGAGCTCTCCATACGTGATCGCAGGGAATTAGCGATATTCATCAAAACCATTACCATTTATGGAATAAGAGTTATCTCATGGTTCCCGACAATTGTCATTCTTCCTAAAGGAGTGATTGTTTTCCTAATCTACGACATTATTAAAAAATATATAAATAAAAAACGACAATCACAAACCCGTCGACTAAGTTGAATTGTTAAACATGTAAAATACATGTTATACGGGGGTATTAGTTATTTGTTATGAAAAGGTGTGGTGCTTGGAAAAGCAACCGACATCCTTTCGTAAACATATAAATATAAGATGTAAATAAAAAAGAAAAAGAGAGAGAAAAAGAAATATTATAATTAGAAGATATATTTATTTGTAAGGAGAAATGTAAAATATTAAAGCATGGCTTTAATATAAATTCAAATATTATATTTAAATAATAAATAGAAGACTAGAAAATTTTCTGTGCAATCAAATCTATTAGCATCATGATGAAGGTAGCAGGCCTAATGAAGATTTTGAAGTTGATAAAATTCATAATATGCATTTAGAAGGTGAGACATTTTTCAGTTCATCCTTTGCGTCGGAGGTACATCAAACTTGTGAAGATGAGATGGAAACAACCAGGCATGATGAAGAGAATATGTTGAGGAATACTTCTGAAATTTTTTCAAGTAAACAAAAAGAAGTATTTCCTAAATATGAGTTATTTTTAGAATCTTCTTGTGAGGAGAAACATCATGAGTATGGAACAAATTGTGTACAAGAGGACAATCAAGCAATGGAAATTTGTTCTAATGCTCTTGTAACTAGTCAGGTGCGTAATTCTAGAAATCCTCTATTCAACAGTGACCATAGTGCACCTACTAATTTCCAAAAGGCTAAGACAGAAACTAAAGAGTGCATTGATGAAGCGAAACCCATATGTATTGTTCATAGGGATGATGTATCTAATACAACAAGGGACCAAATGTTGGGGATACATGATTATGAATTTTGTTTATTTTCAAATGCTCTTGTTGACAAGGAAAAGGAACAATGTGATATCATATTCATGAGATTCAAAATGTTACATGGTCAGAATCAGGTGTTTGATAGAGGAAAAAATCAATGTTTACTTTAGGGGGCCAGGGGCCACCCAATTTCACTTTGCATCATATTAGATATGGTTTCTCCTCCAGAGATAGTTGGAACTCTCATTATGCCCGCAAGGGTATATGTCCCCAACAAGAGCCACTGATGGAGCCCTAATTTTCTCAAGCCTAGACATCCATTATTACAGACACGGTTGCCAGCGCTGCATATAACACAACCTTGTGTTTTTCTGTAGAAGATGAAAGCTAGTGTTGAGGCTCGATTTTTATTGCATTAAAAAGAGAAAAGACTTCAAAGTAAATTAAGAATAACAATGGACCTAAGCGAAAATTTCCAACCCAGCAAACAAATACGTCTGGAACTATTTCACTTATATTGCCGCCAACAGAGAAGGAGTATGTTTAAATCGTTGTCCAAAGTGGCTAAGTGTTGAGCGCCAAACTGCCGCCTGAACTATGACGACTATATTCCTGGAAGCATTACGAACCAGAAGCAAACATATGAGCATTGTCGAAGATCTGGAACCATGTCGGGCTTCTCATAGTATGGACGGATATCTTATAAGGATCATTCGTATACGGTGAAGATTTCTATATAGAACACAGAAGTATGCAGCTGGTTGGAGAAGAGGAGCATTGTTTAAACTTTCTTGGTTGATTGAGGATTTCGATCGAAGACTGCAGAGCTCTCCATACGTGATCGTAGGGAATTAGAGATATTCATCAAAACCATTACCATTTATGGAATAAGAGTTATCTCATGGTTCTCGACAATTGTCATTCTTCCTAAAGGAGCGATTGATTTCCTAATCCACAGCATTATTCAAAAATATATAAATAAAAAATGACAATCACAAACCCGTCGACTAAGTTGAATTGTTAAACATGTAAAATACATGTTATACGGGCGTATTAGTTATTTTGTTATGCAAAGGTGGACATCCTTTCGTAAACATATAAATATAAGATGTAAATAAAAAAGAAAAAGAGAGAAAAAGAAATATTATAATTAGAAGAAGATATATTTACTTGTAAGGAGAAATGTAAAATATTAAAGCATGGCTTTAATATAAATTCAAATTTCATATTTAAATAATAAATAGAAGACTCCTTTTGTTTATTTTCAAGAGATTAGGTTCTCAGGCAAGATTGATCTTTTGAAGTTACCAAGATAATTGGTAGATTACTCTTATAATATCGCAAGATTAAACGTTATCTTTTAGTACTTGAATTTGAACATCAGAGATAAAGTGAACTATATGTAAATTCCTTATTTCTGTTTTGATTGGTCTTCAAGAAGTTAAAATCCATTCAAACTAATTCTAAGTTACGTATATATACTAGATAGTTCGTAATCTGCATATTAGAGTGGTTGATGATATTTAAATTGTCCTTTGAAGGTTATATCTCAAATCTTGTCCCGACAGACTCTATTGCCCGAATAAGCAAAGGCACTGGTCTTTTAAATCACTGAAGTTCAACTATTTGGATTTATTGTTGAAGTCAGAAATCTATATACTTCTTGCAAGTATCTAATCAATTATTTATAAACACTACATAAACATTTAAATCATTTCAAGCAATCATATAACTTTATATTGATCGAGTTGGAGGATTTTGCCAGCCAGAGAACTCACAGGCTTAAATTCGCTATAGAGAAACCTTGAATAAAGTGATTAGGTTCAAGGTAAAGGTTTACCTGCCTAGGTGTAGCGAAGCCTTAAGTGCAGGGGAATTTGAATTATTCCCGTTTGTTGGCCAGAACTGATTTGGAATCCTATTGGAGAATTGGCAGACTCTTGGATTTCCAATCTGTGGTTTTGGGAACCAACAGTAGGGGCTAAAGGCATCTCTTTGTTTGAGTCATCTGGAATATTTGAGCAAGTATGCTTGATGGCCAATAATTTAGATCAGCGTTACCTGGGGATGCGTTTCCACCCAAATTAGAGGCATTTTAGAGACAGGTACCTCATTGTGGATGGGGGGACAACGGAAAACATTTCTTAGCCGTTCCTGGACAGGCAAAAAAATTAGGAGATGTTTCCAAAACATGGAAGTGTCAAGGGCGTGGTTCAGAGACATCAGACCAATCCCAAGGACGATGTCATGGGAATGCCCGACTGTCTCCAGCGTCAATAAGCAGCAAAACAAAAAAAATGATGCCCAGATTTAATAAAAACATTTCCCAGGTCTGAGATAATTTGTTGAAATCCTATGTTCTTTTTATCTGAAACATTTTATTTTGAAGTGTTGATATAAATCCACTCAATTAATGGGATTAGCTATTATGAAAAGCTTGCTTTCAGTGCTTTGTTGAAGGTATAATGAAATGTTCAAACTTGAAAATGTTGAAAACAAGTAGTACCGTCTAGAATACAGTAACCTTCAGCATTGGAGCCTATGTTGATCCAAACTTCCCAAATTTGATTGTTTGAAGACCGATTGCATTCAAGAAGAGTCAAGTTGATCACTAGAGGGATTGGGTTGAACTCCACAAATAAAGACATTCAAGTTCTAAACTCTCAGTCTCACAAAAAGGGGAAGAAAAATAACTCCAAGAAGAGGAAAGGCCAGGACTCAAATGGAAAGCGTTCATTCAAGAAAAGAAGAGACCTCACTAAAGTACAATGCTTTAGATGCAATAAATATGGTCATCTCGACATGAAATGTCTGGACAGGCCTAAACCTCAAGCCTTAATCACTGAAGTTAGTAAGGCAAGCATGGATTCTGAAAGACTTGTATTTTACTCAGCTCTATCCAGTCAAGTACCTACCAGTCTTAATACCTGGGTAATAGACAGTGGGGCATCTCGACATATAACAGGATTCAAAGAGCACCTAGACACCTTAGTAGAAAACTCAGATGAGGAAGTCACAATTGGAGATGATTCCAACTACCTTGTGAAAGGAATCAGAACTAGCTCCATCCAACTAAAGTCAGGCATCTCTCTTCAAATGACTGGGGTACTATTTGTGCCAGGCATCAAACGTAATTTGGTTTCCATTTCAGCACTTGAAGACAAGGGATACCGAATCACCTTTATGGATGGCAAAGTCCTAGCTTGGCCTAAGAATTTAAACGTCAAGAAGGAACACACCATTGGAGTTCGACATGGATCTCTATACAAGCTTTGCACTTCTCCTTCACAAGCATTAATCCATGAATCTTCTAACACTTGTGAATTATGGCATAGAAGATTAGGACATATCCATTTTCGTGCTCTACCCTCAATAGAGAAAATGGTGACAGGAATACCTAAGTTTAGTCAAGAACATGAAGGTATCTGCAAAGGGTGTGCCTTGGGAAAGAACACTAAGGGTACATTTCATAATAGTGAGAGTAGATCTACCAATGTATTAGAAATTGTTCATTCTGATTTATGTGGACCTATGTCAGTACCCTCTTTACGAGGATTTCAGTATTATGTTATTTTTGTAGATGACTATTCTAGGAAGACTTGGATATATTTTTTAAAGTGTACGGAGTCAGATGAAGTCCTTAAAAGGTTTAAGGAATTCAAGGCTCTAGTAGAAAATATATTTGGTAAAATATCAAAACCCTAAGATCAGATAATGGGAGGGAATACATCTTTGATAACTTTAAGACTTTCTGTAACAATGCTGGGATTAAGAGGGAGTTAACTGTTCCATACAACCCTCAACAAAACGGGGTAGCAGAAAGGAAAAATAGGACTAGTAGAAGCAGCCAAAGCCATGATTCATGACCAGAACATTCACTCCTCATTTTGGGCTGAAGCCTCGAGTACTGTTGTTTACATTCAAAATAGATGTCCTTATTCCTTTCTTGATAACGAAACCCTAGAAGAAGCATTTACAAGAATAAAACCTGACATAGGTCACTTAAGAATTTTTGGTTGTCCTGTTTACATTCACATTCCTAAAGAGAAAAGATCCCTCTGGGAAAAAGGGAATCTTTGTTGGGTATAGTGAAACCTCTAAAGCCTATAGAGTTTATATTCTAGGACAAAGACAAATTGAACTAAGTAGGGATGTAATATTTGAAGAAGATGTTGCATTCAAAAGATCTTAGGATGTTAATGAAACAGATGATGAAACTCTTCAATACAGTGAAAAGGATCACACCTTTGAGATTTAGAGGGAGACTTATGAACCAATAGTAGACAATAATCACGTTGAACCTATGGACTCTACTGATGAACCTATAGTGAATAAGAAAAGACCTCTATGGGCTAGAAAGATGATTGAAGAGGCTGAAAATTTTGTAGCTCCACAAGGAACTTTCAGGGAAAGTAAAAGACCTAATGGATTTTTCACTTGTGTTGCACTTATGAGTGAAATTATAAATTCAGAACCTTCTAATGTTGAGGAAGCCTTCCAACATCAAACTTGGAAAGATGCCATGATAGAAGAGTATAAATCTATTCTCAAGAATGATGTCTAGGACATTGTACCTAGACCTAAGAACAAATCAGTGGTCTCCTCTAAGTCACTCTTTAAAAACAAACATGTAGTAGATGGGAGTATTGAAAAATACAAAGCAAGGTTTGTCGCCAGAGGTTTCTCTCAGAAGGAGGGAATTGATTATGAGGAGACATTTGCTCTTGTTGCTCGATATGCCTCTGTCAGGGCTGTGATTGCTGTCGTTGCATCGAAGGGATGGAAAATCCATCAAATGGATGTGAAGACTGCCTTTCTAAATGGCGTAATAGAGGAAGAAGTATACCTGGAACAACTTGAAGGATTTGTAGTGCAAGGAAAACACTCTCATGTTTGCAAATTGAAGAAAGCCTTGTATGGGCTCAAATAGGCTCCTCGGGCTTGGTATGAAAGGATAGATCACTATCTATTAGGGCTCGGTTTCTCCAAGAATGATGCAGATTTGAACCTCTACTTCAAGGTAATAAATGGAGATATGTTGATTCTTATTCTATATGTTGATTGTAATGACCCTTACCAATGGATCACTAAAATCTCTGATTTTGTACTTACGGAATTTCGTCAAACACTTGTCATGCAATCTGAACTATACTGCTGAAGTAAAGACTGAATATGGAAATTGTTGAGCAACAAATCTACTCAACTTACTAATGCAATTAGTGCCAAAGTAATTCATTCAATGATATAGAGATTCTTTCTACAATGAATTAAATAACTTGGCACCTCACTACTAATATGCAATGCAATGATAGGACTGATTACAAAAGATTTGACATGCTCATTGATTCACTATTCAAAATACACAAATGTATTATGCAGCTGGGTACAAAACAGAGACTGAATTTACAATCTTCCTTGACACATGACAGCAAATGACATTTAGATACGCAACTAACATGACAGCAGTGACTGTATACTCAAACCCTCATAGTCAAAATGACATACGAACATGTATTCAAGCAATTACAATTGAGAAGAGGAAC